>OZ020607.1:58292648-58708649 GCA_963971545.1 Philophylla caesio | reverse complement strand
GCTCCTAACTCTCTGAGCGTGTCGTCCCCTATAATACCGTCAAAAGTCCTTATGTTGGGCAGTATGAAAAAGTCAAGTTTAGTCGTAATGCCTAGATTTTTAAAAAATTTACGCTTATTTTGTGAGTTGTTACCACCTGTCCGGCAGCTGACTGCACATTAAAGGGTTTATCCTAACCTACTTGAGCCTCCTGCAATTCTTTTACAAACGAAATTTTTGTTAGACCCGGTATCAATTAGGAACTTGAGGACTCCTTTGTCTTTTGTGTGGTACTCTATGTAGGGAAGGCTTGATGGGCGTCAATCATAAAATTTTGATCTTCCCCATACTGCTCATCATTAGTCTGTTCGCTTTCTGGTTCAATATTATACAGTCTTTGTTGTTTTTTTGGTATGTTTGAAGTACTTTGTGACCTTGTTACGGGCGTATAGCCTGGTCTGTTTATATAGTTAACCTTCAGTGAGTGTAGTGACGGATCGACTTTCATCCGGGTTGCATGTTTCGGCTGTGTAGGCCGTGGAGGTGGTAGTGGTGATAGGGTTTGTTTGTTATTATATTGGTTTTAAGAAATATATATTTGATTTTTTTCGTGAACATTCAGTTCCTTTAGTGATTTTGGTAATGAAGAATAAATAGTTTTTTTATAATTCGTATTACATATTGAAGTTTTTCGGGTAAATTGTATGGTTCCTTTGATTTAGATTTTGAATCTCTAGGCAGGAAACGTAGGCTTCCGTAGTGTTTGTGGCTTTTGGATGATTAACATCCTGGAGAGTTCAACGTGTACCCCCCTAATGAAAACGTCGAGTGCTCTATTCCTGTAACTATCTATCAGAGCGCATATAGCTTCCTTTGAATGCACTTGGGCCTTAATCTCATTGATAATAAGCGAGAGCTGATAATTTATTCTAACATAGAATAGATCTACGCTCGTATTTTTCTGGCTTAAATTTGTTAATTCTAGGGTCCTAAGGTCACGCTTGTCTGCGTAGTGTAAAGAGAGACAAGTCTTTCTCCCAGTCATCATTGAAAATATTATAAGATATTAGAGCGGTGTCAGCCGGTCCCCTGATATTGTTTCTAATGTGTGGCATGATCCCACGGAATATTGGTCTTCCTTTAACTACTTCGTAGTCCTTCAAAATGGACTCCACACTGTGGATCCATGAAATATACTGGACGGGATTTCCGTCGAAAACCTGTAAATCTTTTACACAATCTGGCAGTCTCTTCATTTCGCTTAGATCTGCCTCTGTCGTTGGGACAGAGTATGTGTAGTTATTGATTTGTGGGGGGCTGACCTGTTTTCTAATTTGCCTATTCTTTGTTCATAGCCCTTACTTGCTCAATTTGCAAGTTAAGCGCACCAGTCAATTGCGTGATCGCCTCTTGAATAGCTTCCATCTTTAAAGAGATTTTGATTTTCAGTTACTTGATAACAATAAACAATTCTTCTTAATTTAATGTATTACTTAAAATAAGTAGATGAAATTAAATTGACACTTTCACACGTTATTTGATTTTATTTAGATTTTGTTAGATTAAATGATATTTGATTGCTACAATTGTGACAAGTTCACAAAAACAAAAACACATATACTTGCACTTACAAATAGATGAGGAACAGCATCATCTTGTAACAACTTCCGGACGTTCTGCTTAATCCCTTTTGGAGTTTTTATTCCCTTACTCGTGGTGCAGGTGGCTTCACTTGTTTTCCTCTATTCGGCTGGCTGCAAATGGTTATATTCCGATGAGCTTGTGTTGGTCCTTCGGATTAGTAATTTTTACTCTGAATAATTTTTATGCAGCTTTTATCGGAAGGATTTAAGATATCAGTTTTTATCGGAAGGATTTAACATATCCTTTTTAAAGACCGATTTTAGGTTTTGACAAAAAATTGCTTTGTGTTATTCGTTAAGGACTTAACGTTTATCTTTTTAAATATTGTCCTTCTTAACTGATTTTCTGACTATCAGGTTTGGCAAAAACCACTTGTCTTGTAAGGATTTAATATTTATCCACTTTTTAAGTCTGTCTTTTTTTCCACTTTGTAAGGATTTCAAATTTATCCTTTTAAATATTGTTTTTCTTAACTGATTTTCTGACTATCAGTTTTGTCAAAAACCACTTTGTCTTGTAAGGGTTCAATATTTATCCACTTTTTAAGACTGTCTTTTTTTTACTTTGTAAGGATTTAAAGTTTATCCTTTAAAATATTGTTTTTCTTAACTGATTTTTTGACTATTGAAATCACTTTTCACGACTTCCTACACAGGTTATTTTCAGAGTTTTATACTTAGATATTGGGCGCCAGTTACCGTGCGCGAGCCAATGGAAAAAACTGTAGTTACCAGATGATCAACAGACTCGACTGAACCTGCATATTTTATTGATTTTCACCTTTTATATTACATTTTTGCTTACATTGCTAAATTAACCTACGGCTTAAAGGTACTTAATATTATTTGTCTCACATATACAATTTTGGATAACTGCTTATAGTGCAATTTACTACTTTGTTTATTTCACAGTACAATTTTGGATTATTGCTTATAGTGCAATTTACTACGTTTGTTTATTTCACAATACCATTCTGGATTATTGCTTATAGTGCAATTTACTACTTTAATTTACTGCAACTGTCTTTTGATGGTTCGCGTTTCGTCTCGATCACTTCCGCTCCCAATAACAGACGTGACTTTGTTGTTGTTGAGTTATTGCTGAACGACTATTGTGCAACTAAATGTTTAGTTGTGCTAACTTATATGTCAAACTTGATTGTATATGTTCGTCATAAATACCCTGCAAAAAATTTAGCGACTAATCTTTAAAGACAGTATTCTGGGATTAGTCCCTATCGGGTACAACTGGGCATTAATTAGTCGCAACAAGTCTCAAACGGCGCTCATTGTGTTCGGACGTGTTTTTGGTAGCTCGCTATTTTAACTTTCGTGCTATATTTGTTTATTATTTATGCAGATCAATTACTAATTGTGAGACAGTGACTCTTTATGTGCATTTTATAATTTTTAATTAAACATGCCTTGCACCTGCGGGCATAGAGTTGAACGCACCAAACAAAAGTACAATGTGCAAAGTGTAATGAACTCTTTCATATTGAGTGTGTTAATATTTTGCCGGCTGATTTTGAGTTTTTGCTTAACTCCGATAAACCTTTTTTTTGCAAATCGTGTGCTGCGGCTCGGCGCGGTTCTATTCCAAGAACGATAGAATACAAGATTGCGCCTTCCCGACGAAAAATGATGTGACGTCACGAACATGGCTTTTCTGAGAATCGAAAGAAATTGTAAACAAAAATGTGAGGTTAGGTTCTGCTAGGATTTATAAATTTTAAAGTTTTTACCAATTTCGGCACTTTATGCAACATATTTATATTCAAATAACTTAATTTATGCACTGTGTTTGATTGGATGCTTTGAAAAAAACTGCATTGCAGCATTAGCAGACACAAGAAGCTTAACTTGCTACCAAGTGCGCACAGCTACACTTTCACATCACTTTTAGCGAGTTTTATAGCCCCGTATCATTGATAGACTCTGTGATTTAACACTTATCACTGCGCACTTCATGTTTAATAACTTTATTTTAAATAAAATTGCTTTTAAGGATTGAATTTAAGTACAAACAATTGTATGCTTACAAACATACAAACAAAACTAACCGCGTTCTGTGACGTAGCATAAACAGCTGATTCTGTCAAATTTGCTGAGAGCGAATAGCGGTTTGCGGAAGGCGCAACCTCTGTATTTTCTAAATCGTGGTTCTATTCGTACTCCCCCGCCGCTCTCTAATCCCGTTGAATGTTTGATTGCTGAGCGTGCTACTATTTCGTCAAATAAGAGTCTCAATAACGGCCTCGGACAACAACAACTGCCTAAACAACTGCCAAATTTAGGTAATGTTACTCAGCATTTTTAAAAAAGGTAGCAAGCCTAAAGAAACTGCTAGTGATCAATGCATAACAAATGTCGATAAATCGCAACAAGTGAGCATGCAATCTTTACTAAATGAGCTTATTGCTCTTCGTGCTGAGAACATGCTATGATTGCTATAGTCACTGCCCTTCAAGAGGATAAAAAACTGCTAATTGAAAAGACTGAGTATCTACAAACTGAACTTCACTCTCTGCAAAGTAAAATTCGACATGATGAGTTGATTTCGGCAATTGGCATTCTATCTCAAATGGCTGCGTAATAATGCCTGTTGCTCTGCTAACAATAATATCGTACCATCCGTCGTCTCTACCATAACCTCCGCTTCAAATGTTTCGCCTGCTGTTGCTGAAATTAATTCTCAAACCCGCTCTACATCTGCTAATGTCACTTTTTCTTATGCCGCTGCTGCTGCTGCTCATGCTAATATAACTTCTCATGCGCCGCTGAAAGTTTCTGCCCTCTCCTCATTTTCTCCTGCTGCTAGCAAGGTGCCCGAAATACAGTGGGACGGTGTTCGAAGTACTAGGCGTAAAAAAGAGAAAAGGTCAAGTGATGTAGAAATTGGCCTTAGTGAAAGCACTGATTTAGAAGTTGTGCCGACAAAGAAATGGATTCATCTGTCTCTTTTAAAAATACGGTGTAGATCAAATTATTTCATATGTGACCAAGAATTCCAGTATCAAACGTGACCAGTTGGCTTGCTTTAAGCTCGTAAGAAAAGATGCGGATATAGAATCAATGAAGAAAGTAAATTTCAAACTTGGTGTGGCAGAATCTCTGTTTGATATGGTGCTGAATCCTTTGTTGTGGCCTAATAACGTAAAATTTCGGCCTTTTAATTTTTTTCAAAAAGAAATTCAAAACAACAAGATTGCTTAGCCTCGCCCGAAAGTGCTAATGGATCTTTCAGAGGTTTGAAAATTTATTTTCAGAATATGGGTGGTATTCGTACTAAATCGAACACCATATACAGTTCATGTGCGCATTTGGACTTCGACGTTTTTATGTTTGTGGCTGAATGCTAATTTCTATGATGAAGAATTTTTCAACTTCAAATTGTTCGTCGTATTTCGAAAGGATCGTGGCGCTGAAATAACCAGCTGTTCTTTAGGTGGAGGTGTACTAATTGCCGTTCGTCGTAATCTTCGAGCATTTCTAACTACGCTTCAGAACGATGACCCCATTTTTTATCAATTGTGCGTTTGCGTTCGAGGTTCAAATGGACTTAATTCTTTGTTCCTAATTGTTTCTTATATTCCACCTTGCAGTAATTTTGAACTTTATAAAGCGCGTACAGATAATATTGTTTCCTTAGTCCATAACAAGATTGCCGATAATCAAGTTTGCGTTTTTGGTGAATTTAATATTCCTGAAATTACCTGGTCAAATAATTTTTCAAATTCTAATCTTATTGCAACTAATGTCTCAACAACAATTGCATCTTATGTTGTTGATAATATGTTAAGTTTAAGTCTAGTCCAAATTAACAGCTATGTAAACTTACTTGGCAGAATTCTAGATCTTGTATTTGTTAGTGACAATATCAGTGTAACTATTTATTTCCCAGTGTATTTTGCCGATTTCAACTCCAGACAAGCACCATGTCCCTTTAAGCGTTGAAGTTGAGTTTTATGAATTCACAACTTCTAAGCTTGAGGAGAGGCTTACTTTCAATTTATCAGCTTGTGATTTTTCAAAAATTAATGACCTTTTACACGATTTTAATTGGGAAGATTTATTTTTGAATGGAAATGTTGCGGGTTGTTATTCTATTTTTAAATGTCATGTTCTGGAAGTTTTTCATAATAATATCCCAGTATTTAAAAATAAGCAGTATAAGCTCCCTTGGTACACAAGGGAATTGAGATCGCTAAAAAATAAAAGAAAACAATTTTATAAGAAGTTTAAGAAAACTAATGATCAATGTTATTTTTCAAAACATCAGTACTATCAGAAACGCTTCAACTGTTTGGAAAAATTTCTTTATAAAAACTATATATTTAGAATTGAATCGAATATCAAGTTAAATCCCAAGAGTTTTTGGCATTATATTAAGTCAAAAAAGTCTTGTTCTGAGGTACCATCCGCTGTCTGCTTAGGGGATGAATTTGTATGTACACCGAGTGAGGTAGCTAATCTGTTTGCTAAGTTTTTTAAATCTAATTTCGTTCTGGACCAAGTTTTGTCTGTTGAGCCCAACAACAATAGTTCATTAAATTTTTCCTCTTCAATTAACTTTGGTAATTTGAATCCCACTTTGGACGATGTATCAGAAGGAATTTTAGGTCTTAAGCCTTCGAGTCAAACTGATATTGATGGTTTCTCAGTTCTTTTTTTGTAAAACTGTCCAGCGGTTATTAGCCCTATTAAACTGTTATTTAATAAATCTCTATGTACAGGTACTTTTCTAGACGATTGGAAATTGACAACCATTACCCCAAATTTTAAAGCTGGCAAAAATAATGTCTTTAACTATCGTCCTATTTCTAAGCTTTCATCTGTCTCCAAGCTATTTGAGAGTATAGTAAAAAAGAAGATGTATTTTGCAACTAAGAGTTTAGTTTCACCTAAACAGCATGGTTTTGTTCCTGGTCGTTCCGCAGAGTTCAGTGAATATTGCAAAAATTCTTTTTCACTGGGATCCCAAGTTGATTGCATTTATACTGATCTTTCTAAAGCATTCGATAAAGTTCCACACAATACTTTATTGTTTAAACTTGCTAGCTTAGGTTTTCATTCTGTGTTCCTGTGCTGGTTGAAATCGTACCTAAGCAATAGACGTTGCGTCGTAACAGTCGATGGTGTTTTCTCTGAACCTTTCATTGCCACGTCAGGTGTACCACAAGGAAGTATCTTAGGGCCATTGCTCTTCGTTTTATTCATCAATGATATTGGCGAGTGTTTTTCGTTTAGCAGATATCTGTATATGCAGAAAACTTGAAAATATTTTCAGTAGTAAATAGTGCAACCGATGTGACAAACCTCCAAGCTGATTTGGATAATTTGTCTCTTTGGCGTCAACAGTCACATCTCTCTCTTAATATTTAAAAATGTTTTCATATGACTCTTGCTAAAGCTTGATACATCAGGCACACATCTTACTCTATTTCGAATACAATACTCAAGACTGTTGATGAAATCAAAGATCTTGGAGTTATATTTGATTCCAACTTCTCTTTTAATAATCACATCAATTTTATTATATCTAATGCTTACTCGGTTTTAGGCTTTGTACGCCGGCACAGTCCAAGTTTTACTGACCTATGTATATACTCTAAAACTACTTTTTTCGTCTTATGTTAGATCTCGACTGGAATATGCAGCGTTTATTTGGAGACCTTATTCACAGTTTTTAATAGATAGACTTGAACGTGTGCAAAAGGTTTTTTTAAAATTTGCTCTACGTTCTTTGAAATTTTCGGATCCCTTACCTTCTTACAATTCGCGTTTGCTTCTTATAAGCCTTAAATCGCTCGAGAAGAGAAGGACAGTTCTTTCCCTTTCTTTTGTGTATGGTATAATTAATGGCACAGTTGATTGTCCGTCCTTGCTCCAAAGTATTAATTTCCTTGTGCCATTTACGACTTTACGTAATTTCAATCCATTCTATCCGGATAAACTTAAAACCAATTATGCAAGAAATGCCCCTTAGTCGCGTGCACTTTGCGAATTCAACGAGATCTCGAATTCTGTCTTCTTCGATTTTTCTTAATGTAAAGTTGAGTTTCTCTAATTATTATATTCTACCTTGTGAAATTTGATATTGTTAATTTATTTTCTGTTAACGTTAAGTTGTAGCTCTAAGTAGTCAGTAAGAAATTTGTTTATTGACTTATATGCACGCGCTTAGGCAATAAAATTTTATGCACTTCGTTGGCATGTAAGGAGAGCATTCGCTCAGCAATCCTTGGGACGCTGGTTCGATTCTAAGTCGAAGCAAAGGTTTTTATTTTTATTTTTATAAATAGACTGGTCTTCATTTATACCCATTCGAATATAGAAGGGGTCAATTAGTCTCTTCATAGGACATGCTCGAACAAAAGGGAACAGTTCATTCCATATAAAGAGATCAAAAGTTGTATTAGTCGCATGTTCCCTTGCGACTATTCCCGGACTCATCCTAGACTAGTCGCATTTTTTGCAAGGTATTCACAGATACTAATACATGTAAAACCTGCGCATTCGCACAATGTACATTTGTACTGGAACAATCTCTTTTTGATTGCTGAATTTTTACACATTGCTCAGATTGGTTACTGCCAATATATAAGTATTATATATATGAAAATTAGCAACGAGATCAAGTTGATGCTAAATAAGAGCTAATATTTATATATTAGTATATTGTTTCATTAAAATGATTGATTATATAGAAAACATTATAATTATTAGGACAGAAAGAAAAATTACAATAGTAAAACGGGTAACAAAGGACCAAAAATATGGGCTCGTACATGCTACAAGACACCTTAACATTTTCGACAATCCACGTCTTGATTTCTTCCTTACAGTTCGCTAATATTGCAATGAGATACTGTGCAATTATCTTCCCAACGCACTCATCTTGATAATATTTATTTTCACAACACTCTTTCTAAATATTTTTTGAAAAATATGCCGAGATTGTGGCAAAATTTAGATAAATACTCGAGTGCCATAAATTTAAACAAAATCTGACATTTCTCTTCAACTGCACCTGCGACGCCTAAGGTGGATAAAAATATAAAAATTTTTCATGGAGATTTTGAGCGATGAAAAAGCCAGAATAGTATTCAAGAACAGTTGTGAAGGGAAAAGAAGGAAAATAACAACAGCTCACGCAGCGTATCTTATCTCAGTGCGTTTAGCTGCTGGCTTAAGTATTACGTCTGATGTCGCGGGTTCGGCTCCCGCGAAAACCAAGAAGAAAGAAGTCTGATGAGGAAATGTGATGATCTCCGAAAAAGCAGCTATAACTGTTACCGCTTTGAGTATTGTTGTTTTTTCCATGGAATTTTTCTTAAAAATCAGTCGGCCCTAAAGTCCATATACATATAATTAAAATCGCTAAAAGTTCCGATAGGATTAAGCGATTGGAATTTTGGAGATTTTTAAAGTTTCAGGCCCCTATTATGAGCTGCATTCGATCTTCGACAGCGAAGTGAAAAGGAAAAAAGCAAATACTTTATAAATAAAGAAAATATAAATAAAAGTTTAAATAAAATATGACTACGACTGAGTTGTGGTTTGACGATTCTTCAGAGGAGGATAAAAGTTTGCTGGTATTATCCAGAAATAGGAAGAAGCTAAGGGACGCTCCCAACCCTTTGAAAATGGATTCCACTACGTAAGTATAATGCTATTTCTAAGAGGTTTCGGCATGTTCAACATTTAAGAAGTTTTGTTTGCAGATTTACAAAAAACTTCCGTTTATCCAAAGAGGCGTTTGTGGACTTGCTGTCCACAACAGAAGAGCTGCTGCAGCAATGCACCCGAGCGAAATCTATTCCCAATATACTAAAACTAGACATAACTTTACGATTTTGTGCTCAGGGTTCGTATCAGCTTAGTATAGGGAATGAAAACAAGCTTGGGCTGGCACAGCCTGTACTTTTGCCGCCTGTACTTTTATGCAAATCCCGTTAGCAAATTGTGGATTTTCTTCCATCAATGCAACTAGTCTTTCTAACTGCTGTTTGGTACTCACGACTTTCGACCTGCATACAATTAACAAAAATAATATCATATTTTTAATATTTTACCATAAAGCAATAAATACGCTCCAAAAACTTGCATTTTCACAAAATTTCAAACGCTTCGCTATGTTGTCGAAAAGGAAACTCTGTTCGACTCAAGATTCGATGCTCAACGAAAATTTCGACAGGGTTGCACAGCTTATAATACGAATTTCACATTCGATCTTCGATGTTCGATAACCAGCGAATATCGAAGATCGAATGTAACTCATAATAGGGGCCTCAGCGATAGCGAAAGCTAGAATCCGGCGGCTCATTTTCAAAAACAAAACATTATAAAAATGTATTGTCCAAATTGTTCAATATATTTATGTATGTGGGTGATAGCATGTGTGTATATATATTGGACAATTTATCGTTAGTATAGTATAGAAAGGGCGTAACTCGCTCTTTCGTTACTTAACAGGAGAAGGAAAAAAACTTCATAAAATCTGAAGCGACATGTATTTAAACATTTTTTAAACGCAATTCACACTAAAAAAAAACCACAAACTTTGTTCTACGAGTATATACCATTTTTGCAAGTTGGGCCTTTTTGAGATTAACTTTTTTGCAAAAAATGTGAGTTTAGGCTTTTAACACTAAATGGAAAATAAGACATAAAATAACGTAAAATAAAGGTCATCCAATACAAAATACAAAAAATACAGAGAATTAAAAAAATATTTGAATATTATAGATTATTCGTATGATTAATCAATCTATATTAAAGTTCATTCAATGACAATTCTTTTGTCAACACGTCGCCAATGGCTGCTGTATTTGCTTATCATTCACTCAGACTTCTCAAATGAGTATTTCGTTGATCTCTTCATCAATGTGCAGACACATGTATGATTTGCAAACAAATTCCAAATGATATAGTTTCCCACTTCTATTCATTTATTTATTTTTGAGAATTTTCAATTGCAACTCACTTCTTTCTCTAACATAAACCATATATGTAAATCCAAGTTTAAAACTTTGTAGAAAACAAAAAAAAAATCAACAAATTTTTATATTATTTATATATTTTGAACTTTTTTCTCAGTAATGTTAGAATTTTTATGAGTATGCAGTTTTATAGCCTATTAAATTAATCATTAAATTTTTTCCTTCAAATAAATACTTTAAATTAAGTTAAGTCCGCAATTTTCGAAGTTATTATTTTACCGTTGTTTGAGATGCATTTAATGATTAACTATTCGATTTATCCGTTTTTCTCTTAACGCTCTTCTCAAACACACATTCGCTTGAGTTTTCAACATAAACAATGAAGTCTGCATTTACAGTTCATCTGCATAATTTTCGAAAACTCTTATGTACAAGTATTTACGAAAAAACAATCATCTCCGAATCGAAGGAAAAACTTTCAACAGAAAAAAAAATTATTATGCCCACAGCGTTCTGAAGTGTGAGAACTTGAAGCAGAAATGCTTATGTAAGCCAGTTGCAGTTGAAAACACTTACCCATACATACAGACATGCGTAGACGTGCACTTGCAAGTGAACTCCTCATGGCCTCGCCAATATGGCAAACCAAAACAATTCAACTGCGCCATTAAGCGCCACAAGTGCGTACATACATACATACATATATCATGCGTGAGCAGGTACAAACAATCCTACATACATATGTATATATCTATATATATGCATGTAGAGAGATGTATGTATATATGTACATTTGTTCAAATGTACGCAATTAAGTAAATAATCGTTGCTATAGCTGTTGCTTACGCTCTTATTAAATTGATGCGCATCACTCCTTTCATTCAATTCCACAAAACCAATTTTATTTACATTCACGCATGCAAAAAATCAGTCAGTGCGTAAACATTTCCCAGCATACATATTTATGTATGTGTAAGTACATACATACATACATACAAATACATATATATCCCTGGTAGCGGCGACAATCGCAAACGTTTAACCGTATTTAAAATGGGAAAAGAAACGGAAAGATCGTGTTTATAGTTTGATCATTCCAAAGCAGTGAAATGTATGTTTGTTTAATGAAAATGAAAATTCAACGATGTTCGGAGAACAAATAATTTACTTTGAATGAGGAAGTTACAATCAAAATTACTTTGTTCTTGGTTGGTAGATGCTTGATCCTTTTTATTAAGTATTTTATGAGTTCAGGCGTGGCAGTAATTGCTTAATTGCTAAAATATGTCATAAAAAAATTCAAATTTATTGAAATATTCAAAAATATATCAATCGAATCTTTTTTTTTGTTACCTATAACCATGAACTCACCGGCATATCGAGTTAAAGCTCACACCGCTACCAACTCGACCACAGTGGCCACCAATGTTAATATATAAAACTAATTTTGTTAACCGATTTCTAAAAAATAACTAAGCAGAGTTTAATGGATTAACTTTAATGCAATCACACAGTCTTAAAAAATATAGGCGAAAAAGGGAGTACTTAACTCAAAGTACCAAGTAGTTAGTATTAGTTTTTTATATTTTCTTTCCTTCGGAAGCACAAGTCAGCAAACCGTTCGCAGTATAATATAAAAAAAAGAAATTTAAAAAGCTTGATTTTATTTTTAAATAATGGCTCATATGTTGTATTGAAAAAAAAACTGCACAACAACCTCGGCGAAGGATGTTCACAATAAACTTGCACTCTAAGAACTCTAATTACAAAATGTTAAATTTTTGTGAATTTTGTATAAAATTTAAAAATTTTATTTTGTGGTATTTTTTTATACCATGATAAAAAATTTAAAGTAGTTTCACTTCAAAGTTTTTGACAGATGCATGTATTTTTAAAGTTTTATAATAGGTACATTCCTTACCTACAGTTTTTCACAGTTTTATACAGTTTTTACAGGATTTAGTCCAAAAAGCATTCCCGTACTCAAAAAAACTGTAACTGAGAGCGCACTTGAGAGAGTAACTGCGACTCTCTTCTTGTCCGAAGTTACAGGATTTAGTCAGAAGTTTTTTTGCCTGTAAATATCCAAAAAGTGTCAAAATCAGCTGTTAGTAGTATTGTTGTGAAAGCACAAAATAAAGAAATTACAAAATTTGTGTAAAAAATTAAACATTTCACTAAAAATGAAAAGTGCTAAAGTAATAAATAAAATCGTAAGTTCTTGTGATAGCTTTGCTTGCGTTTAAGTGTTTTTATTGCCATTTTTTGTATAAATATTCTGACATTCGCTTCTTGGGCTAAAAAAATGGTTTTTTGCATTCCCGTACTTTTGCCTGTAATTCTCTATTAGAGAGCGTTTTTACCTTACTCTCTTGCATTTTGACACTTTTTAGGAACTTACAGGAAAAGTAAAGGAATGGACCTAATATGTACATATTACAAACTAGATTGTTACTAGATGGATGAATGAGTATACAATAGAATAATTGAATGTAATATATTTAAATATTTTTGATGTGTTTTATAAGCCATTTATTTTTCCAAAATGGCATTGTATAAATACAGCATCTTCCTAAAAATCGTTCTATATATATATTTGTATCTGTAGCGTTGGGCGCTTCTAACATATGCTGACAAAAATAATTTAATTAAATAAATTGCTACGAAATTGCCAAAATAATAAGGAGTAATAAAGAATTAAATTGTATTTAGAAACAATTTAAAAATGATGTAAGGTTTTTAACATTGCGTATACGTAAAATTTAAAAGTTTAACTGTGAGTTGAGGTTTTTGGATGAATTCAATTTATTTGTCTAACCAATATCTAACTTTTTGTTGCTTTTCCTTTTTGATTTCATTATTATTAGATTCACTGCAATTTCCTTTACATTTCTTGGCGCGTGATGCTTATGTTTACTCGTATACATATATTTATATATACATGTGGTGTCAGTGATTTACCTACCAGCGTACGAGAGCAGATTTATACCCATCGCCGTAGAGGACAGTTCTATCCGTGGACGTTGATACACATATTTTATATTTTTGCGTTGAATTACTTTTTAATAATTATAAAACCTATCTATTTCGCTTTGCTGTATATTAAATATTGAATACTTAAAATATACCTTGTAAATATAATTCTTCCGCGCGTTCATTAATTATATCCCACATTTGGGGGCTCAACCGGGATAGCGGGCGCGCTTAAAGCGAAAATTAAATTGCGAAAAGAGAGAACTATAACAGATAGCAACAACTTAGCAAAACTGACCTTTGCACATAACGGTGCGAATATCACGCAATATTTTATTGCACTGCAAAAAAAAAATAACTTGCTTTGCATCAGTACAGTCTAGTTAAAAATTTCGTGCGGTTCGGTTATGCTAAATATGAGCGCAAGAAACAAAAGATTGCAACATAGCGATTCGGCGGTGGACGTGGAAATGGAGGTAGATACCAGCGCTACGAAGTTCAGCATGACTGATGTGGAAAACGTTATACGGAAATATTCTGGGGAGGATACTGTTCCAGTAACGACTTGGATTGAAGAATTCGAGGCGTATGCGACCGCGTTTCGATGGAATACAATACAAAAGTTTGTGTTTGCGAAAAAATCCCTTTCTGGCGCCGCGAAACTGTTTGTTGAATGCGAAGCAAAGCCGGTTTCATACGGCCAACTTAAGCATGTTTTAACGCAAGAATTTCAACTAAATGTAACCAGCTGTGACGTTCATAAAAAATTGCGAGAAACCAAGATGCTACCGGGAGAAACGTGTCGCGAATATCTTTACAAAATGATTGATATAGCCAGCCAAGCTAACGTGGATAATTTATCGGTTTTCCATTACGTCATCGATGGTATTAAAGATACCATGGTTAATAAAACTATTTTATACGGTGCGAAGTCCCTTTCGGAATTTAAAGATAAACTCATTACGTATGAAAGAATGAAAAATGCATCGGACGACGGTAAAATTAATAAAAATTTTCGCGAAGACTGCGTGTTAGCAAAGAACACGAAAAAGAATAATGGAAAATCCCGTTATTGCTTCAATTGCGGTTCATCTGAACATGAATGTTATTATTGTCCAGAGAAATCAAAGGGACCAAAATGCTTTGGATGTAACCAATTCGGTCACAAACGCTCAGAATGTCCAAAATCTACGCAGCCGTCATCGAATGTACTACAACAAAAAACTAATATGACTAGAAAAGTTACATTAAACGGTGTCCCACTATACGGACTGATTGATACAGGGAGCGATGTTTGCGTGTTGAAGAAGCATCTTCTATGCAAAATCTGCCCGCGTAATTTGAAGACGGGCATAAGTGTCTCTTTGAACGGAGTAGGGGCAAATATAAAAACAGATGGATCATGTACCGCCGACGTTTGCGTAGATGGTGTCTGCTTTGAAAATGTAGAATTTCTAATAGTTGACAACAGTTTAATGAGTGCTGATTTGCTGATAGGTATGAGTCTGCTGAGTAAAGCCGTGGTTAGAATCGAACGTGGTAAGGTCAGCATATTTAAAAACGATGTAAAAGCGACACATCCACAACAAGAATCCGATTCAAATGCAAACTGTTTTTTTGCCGCCATGGATGAAGGCATTTTCAGCGACAACTACAAATTATCCGAAATTAATATAACAGATTCTGAGGCGCGTAAGGCGGTAGAAACTTTGGTTAAAAATTGCAAACCTGCTCAAATGGTTAATTCGACAATAACGATGAAGATTGTGCCGTTTGACAACGAACCAGTATATCGTCCACCTAGACGTTTTTCACATATTGAGAGAGTGGTCATAGACAAACAGATCGCTGAATGGCTCAGGGATGGAATAATTAGGGAGAGTGCATCGGACTATGCCAGCCAAGTCGTGCTCGTAAGAAAGAAAGACGGAACCTACCGTTTGTGTATAGATTACCGAGCTGTCCACAAAAAAATCAATAAGGACAGATATCCGCTGCCAGTGATTGAGGACCAGATCGATCATTTACAAGATTCTCGTTATTTTACAACGTTGGATCTCAAAAATGGATTTTTCCACGTTACCGTCGAGGAAGGCAGTAGAAAATATACTTCCTTTGTCACCCAAAGCGGTCAATATGAATTTACGAGGGCTCCCTTTGGATTGTGTAACTCGCCCAGCATGTTTCAGAAGTACGTTAATTATGCTTTTAAAGACTTAATCCGAGAGGGAATCACAATTATTTACGTCGATGATATTGTTGTGCCATCACGAAGTATTGAAGAGGGAATCAGCAGATTAAAGCATACGTTGGATGTTGCGGCTGCCAATGGGCTGAACATAAATTGGAAAAAGTGCCAGTTTTTACAGCAAGAAATTGATTATTTAGGACACAGAGTCCACGAAGGCACAGTTGCGCCATCATTAACAAAGATAAACGCAGTAATCCATTTTCCAGTTCCGTCTACTGTAAAGCATCTACAAAGCTTTTTGGGACTAGCTGGATATTTTAGAAAGTATATCCCGAACTTTTCAGTACGAGCAAAACCTTTGACAGAACTAACGAAGAAAGAAGGCCACATTCAACTTAACATAGCCGAGCTATCTGCTCTTAACGACCTGAAGAATGCACTTACAACTAAACCAGTATTAAGGATCTTCAGATATGGTGCCACAACAGAGCTTCACACGGACGCGAGCAAGCAGGGGTATGGTGCAGTATTGCTGCAGGTGTGTGATGAAGACAACGCTTTGCATCCAGTATTCTTTATGAGCAAATGTACAACCAACGCTGAAAAGAATTACTCCAGGTACGAATTAGAGGTTCTGGCCGTAATCCAAGCGGTGAAAAAGTTCAAAATTTATCTTCTTGGACAAAGGTTCAAAATAGTGTCCGATTGCAAAGCATTCGAATGTACGATGAAGAAAAGAGATCTTATAACAAGAGTCGCTAGGTGGGCGCTGCTGTTAGAAGAGTTCGACTATTGGGTGGAGCACCGAGCGGGAACGAGTATGCGGCATGTGGATGCCCTTAGCCGTCATCCAGAGGTTATGTGCCTTAAAAATGAAAACCAGCTCTTGAAACGATTATCTGGTGCACAAAAAGATGACGAGAGTTTAACTGCTATCATTGAAATGCTTAAAAACGGGCCATATAAGGATTTTACGATACAAAATGGTATTTTATGTAAAGTTGTAAATGGTAATGTTCTATTTGTCGTTCCAGATGCCATGAAATCATCTATAATACGCGAGGCTCACCAGCAAGGGCATGTTGGTGTTCGAAAAATGAAAGAAGTCCTAGGAAAAGAATTTTTTATACCAGATCTAAATAGGCGAATTGAAAGGTGCGTTGCTTGCTGCATTAAATGCATTTTGTCTGATCGCAAACGAGGTAAGGCTGAAGGCTTTCTGCATTTAGTTCCGAAAGGGGATACACCCCTTGTAACAATTCATGTCGACCACCTGGGGCCGATGCAGGAAACTAGAAAAGGCTATAGGTACATATTGGCGTTTATAGATGCTTTTACCAAGTTTTGTTGGTTGTTTCCGACCAAGACCTTAGCTGCTGACGAGACGATACAAAAATTTGAAATAATCGCCGAAACTTTTGGCTATCCTCATCACATCGTATCTGATAGAGGTGGAGCGTTTATTTCGGCCAATTTCCGAACGTATTGCGAAAGTCATGGCGTTAAGCATCATGTAGTCACAACTGGCGTGCCTCGTGGTAATGGCCAAGTAGAACGACTACACACCACCGTCATATCAACATTAACAAAGACGTCTCTCGATGATTCGGAAAATTGGTTTAAAAATGTTAAACCACTGCAGAGGGTTATAAACTCTACATATCACCGGTCTATAAAAACAACTCCCTTTCAACTACTGACGGGTACTAAGATGCATACCGAGAGGGATTTACGTTTAATGGAATTAGTGGAAGACGCGATGGTTGAACAGTATGATGAAGCGAGACAAGAACTACGCAACGAAGCAAAACAAGCTATAGCTAAAATACAGGCAGAGAACGCAAAACAGTATAATAGACAGCGACGACCAGCAACAAAGTATCGAGTAGGCGACCTGGTAGCTATTGAACGGGTGCAATATGGCACAGGCTTGAAAATTCGACCAAAGTTTCTCGGCCCGTACCGCATAACGGCAGACAAAGGTTTTGATAGATACGAAATGATAAAAGTTGGCGAACATGAAGGTCCGAAAACCACCAACAGCAGTGTTGACAAAATGAAGCAGTGGATAGTCGACTTAGTTTCCGATGACGAAAATAATTATGACGAAGATCGCTGTATTGACCACTCACCTGAGACAGGCGAGTGATGTGGATGACCGAGTGTGGTGTCAGTGATTTACATACCAGCGTACGAGAGCAGATTTATACCCATCGCCGTAGAGGACAGTTCTATCCGTGGACGTTGATACACATACATATTTTATATTTTTGCGTTGAATTACTTTTTAATAATTATAAAACCTTTCTATTTCGCTTTGCTGTATATTAAATATTGAATACTTAAAATATACCTTGTAAATATAATTCTTCCGCGCGTTCATTAATTATATCCCACATTTGGGGGCTCAACCGGGATAGCGGGCGCGCTTAAAGCGAAAATTAAATTGCGAAAAGAGAGAACTATAACAGATAGCAACAACTTAGCAAAACTGACCTTTGCACATAACGGTGCGAATATCACGCAATATTTTATTGCACTGCAAAAAAAAAATAACTTGCTTTGCATCAGTACAGTCTAGTTAAAAATTTCGTGCGGTTCGGTTATGCTAAATATGAGCGCAAGAAACAAAAGATTGCAACATAGCGATTCGGCGGTGGACGTGGAAATGGAGGTAGATACCAGCGCTACGAAGTTCAGCATGACTGATGTGGAAAACGTTATACGGAAATATTCTGGGGAGGATACTGTTCCAGTAACGACTTGGATTGAAGAATTCGAGGCGTATGCGACCGCGTTTCGATGGAATACAATACAAAAGTTTGTGTTTGCGAAAAAATCCCTTTCTGGCGCCGCGAAACTGTTTGTTGAATGCGAAGCAAAGCCGGTTTCATACGGCCAACTTAAGCATGTTTTAACGCAAGAATTTCAACTAAATGTAACCAGCTGTGACGTTCATAAAAAATTGCGAGAAACCAAGATGCTACCGGGAGAAACGTGTCGCGAATATCTTTACAAAATGATTGATATAGCCAGCCAAGCTAACGTGGATAATTTATCGGTTTTCCATTACGTCATCGATGGTATTAAAGATACCATGGTTAATAAAACTATTTTATACGGTGCGAAGTCCCTTTCGGAATTTAAAGATAAACTCATTACGTATGAAAGAATGAAAAATGCATCGGACGACGGTAAAATTAATAAAAATTTTCGCGAAGACTGCGTGTTAGCAAAGAACACGAAAAAGAATAATGGAAAATCCCGTTATTGCTTCAATTGCGGTTCATCTGAACATGAATGTTATTATTGTCCAGAGAAATCAAAGGGACCAAAATGCTTTGGATGTAACCAATTCGGTCACAAACGCTCAGAATGTCCAAAATCTACGCAGCCGTCATCGAATGTACTACAACAAAAAACTAATATGACTAGAAAAGTTACATTAAACGGTGTCCCACTATACGGACTGATTGATACAGGGAGCGATGTTTGCGTGTTGAAGAAGCATCTTCTATGCAAAATCTGCCCGCGTAATTTGAAGACGGGCATAAGTGTCTCTTTGAACGGAGTAGGGGCAAATATAAAAACAGATGGATCATGTACCGCCGACGTTTGCGTAGATGGTGTCTGCTTTGAAAATGTAGAATTTCTAATAGTTGACAACAGTTTAATGAGTGCTGATTTGCTGATAGGTATGAGTCTGCTGAGTAAAGCCGTGGTTAGAATCGAACGTGGTAAGGTCAGCATATTTAAAAACGATGTAAAAGCGACACATCCACAACAAGAATCCGATTCAAATGCAAACTGTTTTTTTGCCGCCATGGATGAAGGCATTTTCAGCGACAACTACAAATTATCCGAAATTAATATAACAGATTCTGAGGCGCGTAAGGCGGTAGAAACTTTGGTTAAAAATTGCAAACCTGCTCAAATGGTTAATTCGACAATAACGATGAAGATTGTGCCGTTTGACAACGAACCAGTATATCGTCCACCTAGACGTTTTTCACATATTGAGAGAGTGGTCATAGACAAACAGATCGCTGAATGGCTCAGGGATGGAATAATTAGGGAGAGTGCATCGGACTATGCCAGCCAAGTCGTGCTCGTAAGAAAGAAAGACGGAACCTACCGTTTGTGTATAGATTACCGAGCTGTCCACAAAAAAATCAATAAGGACAGATATCCGCTGCCAGTGATTGAGGACCAGATCGATCATTTACAAGATTCTCGTTATTTTACAACGTTGGATCTCAAAAATGGATTTTTCCACGTTACCGTCGAGGAAGGCAGTAGAAAATATACTTCCTTTGTCACCCAAAGCGGTCAATATGAATTTACGAGGGCTCCCTTTGGATTGTGTAACTCGCCCAGCATGTTTCAGAAGTACGTTAATTATGCTTTTAAAGACTTAATCCGAGAGGGAATCACAATTATTTACGTCGATGATATTGTTGTGCCATCACGAAGTATTGAAGAGGGAATCAGCAGATTAAAGCATACGTTGGATGTTGCGGCTGCCAATGGGCTGAACATAAATTGGAAAAAGTGCCAGTTTTTACAGCAAGAAATTGATTATTTAGGACACAGAGTCCACGAAGGCACAGTTGCGCCATCATTAACAAAGATAAACGCAGTAATCCATTTTCCAGTTCCGTCTACTGTAAAGCATCTACAAAGCTTTTTGGGACTAGCTGGATATTTTAGAAAGTATATCCCGAACTTTTCAGTACGAGCAAAACCTTTGACAGAACTAACGAAGAAAGAAGGCCACATTCAACTTAACATAGCCGAGCTATCTGCTCTTAACGACCTGAAGAATGCACTTACAACTAAACCAGTATTAAGGATCTTCAGATATGGTGCCACAACAGAGCTTCACACGGACGCGAGCAAGCAGGGGTATGGTGCAGTATTGCTGCAGGTGTGTGATGAAGACAACGCTTTGCATCCAGTATTCTTTATGAGCAAATGTACAACCAACGCTGAAAAGAATTACTCCAGGTACGAATTAGAGGTTCTGGCCGTAATCCAAGCGGTGAAAAAGTTCAAAATTTATCTTCTTGGACAAAGGTTCAAAATAGTGTCCGATTGCAAAGCATTCGAATGTACGATGAAGAAAAGAGATCTTATAACAAGAGTCGCTAGGTGGGCGCTGCTGTTAGAAGAGTTCGACTATTGGGTGGAGCACCGAGCGGGAACGAGTATGCGGCATGTGGATGCCCTTAGCCGTCATCCAGAGGTTATGTGCCTTAAAAATGAAAACCAGCTCTTGAAACGATTATCTGGTGCACAAAAAGATGACGAGAGTTTAACTGCTATCATTGAAATGCTTAAAAACGGGCCATATAAGGATTTTACGATACAAAATGGTATTTTATGTAAAGTTGTAAATGGTAATGTTCTATTTGTCGTTCCAGATGCCATGAAATCATCTATAATACGCGAGGCTCACCAGCAAGGGCATGTTGGTGTTCGAAAAATGAAAGAAGTCCTAGGAAAAGAATTTTTTATACCAGATCTAAATAGGCGAATTGAAAGGTGCGTTGCTTGCTGCATTAAATGCATTTTGTCTGATCGCAAACGAGGTAAGGCTGAAGGCTTTCTGCATTTAGTTCCGAAAGGGGATACACCCCTTGTAACAATTCATGTCGACCACCTGGGGCCGATGCAGGAAACTAGAAAAGGCTATAGGTACATATTGGCGTTTATAGATGCTTTTACCAAGTTTTGTTGGTTGTTTCCGACCAAGACCTTAGCTGCTGACGAGACGATACAAAAATTTGAAATAATCGCCGAAACTTTTGGCTATCCTCATCACATCGTATCTGATAGAGGTGGAGCGTTTATTTCGGCCAATTTCCGAACGTATTGCGAAAGTCATGGCGTTAAGCATCATGTAGTCACAACTGGCGTGCCTCGTGGTAATGGCCAAGTAGAACGACTACACACCACCGTCATATCAACATTAACAAAGACGTCTCTCGATGATTCGGAAAATTGGTTTAAAAATGTTAAACCACTGCAGAGGGTTATAAACTCTACATATCACCGGTCTATAAAAACAACTCCCTTTCAACTACTGACGGGTACTAAGATGCATACCGAGAGGGATTTACGTTTAATGGAATTAGTGGAAGACGCGATGGTTGAACAGTATGATGAAGCGAGACAAGAACTACGCAACGAAGCAAAACAAGCTATAGCTAAAATACAGGCAGAGAACGCAAAACAGTATAATAGACAGCGACGACCAGCAACAAAGTATCGAGTAGGCGACCTGGTAGCTATTGAACGGGTGCAATATGGCACAGGCTTGAAAATTCGACCAAAGTTTCTCGGCCCGTACCGCATAACGGCAGACAAAGGTTTTGATAGATACGAAATGATAAAAGTTGGCGAACATGAAGGTCCGAAAACCACCAACAGCAGTGTTGACAAAATGAAGCAGTGGATAGTCGACTTAGTTTCCGATGACGAAAATAATTATGACGAAGATCGCTGTATTGACCACTCACCTGAGACAGGCGAGTGATGTGGATGACCGAGTGTGGTGTCAGTGATTTACATACCAGCGTACGAGAGCAGATTTATACCCATCGCCGTAGAGGACAGTTCTATCCGTGGACGTTGATACACATATTTTATATTTTTGCGTTGAATTACTTTTTAATAATTATAAAACCTATCTATTTCGCTTTGCTGTATATTAAATATTGAATACTTAAAATATACCTTGTAAATATAATTCTTCCGCGCGTTCATTAATTATATCCCACATACATACATATGCGAAAAATTTGATTAGTCTAGGATAAGTCCGGGAATAGTCGCAAAGAAACATGCGACTTATACAACTTCTGATCTCTTTATATGAAATGAACTGCTCCCTTTTGTTCGAGCATGTCCTATGAAGAGACTAATTGTCCCCTTCTATTCCCGAATGGGTATAAATGACGACCAGTCTATTTATAGAATAAAAAATATGTTAAAACCTTTGCTTCGAGAGAGTCGAACCGGCTTCCCGAGGGTTGCTAGGCGATTGCTCTGCTTACATGCCAACGACGCGCATAAAATTTCTTTGCCTAAGCGTACATACATATATCAATTTATCGTTTAATATACCCGAAGGAGATGAATACAGGACTAATCTACAATTATACCCGTTTGAGACTTGTTTGCAACTAATTAATACCCAATTGTAACCGAATGAGACTAATCCCGGAATACTCTCTTTAGATATTGTCACACCGTTAGAAAGGGGAAAGAATAAACTTTTCCATACGTCCCTCTGGTTCCTCTAGACCCTCGGTGAGGCCCTAGGGAAGACTTTTTAGCTTACTGGGTTATATATATTTCCCTTTGGTTTCTCTTTCGGTCGTTTTTTTCAGTATTTTGACAGATGCATTTGGCAGGAATTTTAGTCTTTTGTGCGGGGCTTAAAAAAGCAACTTTTTATTTAAGAAATGCACAGTATTTAAATAGTTTTTGTTTCTAACAACAGTAAAAGCTGATAGCACAATGTGTTGATAATATGTGTGTGCCAAAATTAATGCATTAGTGGCTCGATATTAAGTGCAGTGAATGAAAATCAAACACCATATATGTAAAAAATTCAAAAAAAGAGCATTTTTAAAGTAAAATTTTGACAAAATTTGTGGACGGCTTTTTGGAAAACGATAGTTAAACAAAAGTTTATTTTGTTGTTTATCTATGCGCATTTGAATTTTTCAATTTGGTTAACGCGTTTAGCCACAGTAAACCAAAATTATGCGGCGTATTAGCAATCCGACCCTAATTTTCACTTAATTGTGGTTTCTTAAGCGGTCTACAAGAAATTAATTTCTTTATCATTGTACTAAAAAGTCAGGGAATGTTATTTCAAAATATTTCTTAGCTCCGCAAAATCAATCATTTGGAGTAAAGATGTAGATAATTTGTGGAAGATGGCTGTTGCATTAGAGATATTGGGAGAAGGAAAATAGACACATGCATATATAAATATTTATAAGAAAAGATGTTTTCATTTAGTCAAATAAAGAAGGATTGTTATGATTGGTTTTGCAATTTTTTGGTTGTCAAAATATATAGTTGAAATTTGTATATGCTCGTATGTTGTTTAATATAGAAGTTTACGAAAATTATTAATCACGAAAAATATTGCGAATGTTGTTGAAAAATTCACTTTTCATTAAAAGTCATCATATGTTTGTACTCGTATACTAGACTAGGGCGATTTGTATGCCAGATAATTTATCCATGCCGCGCCTTCAAAATTACGATACCTCTTAACCCTTCGTAGCGCAACAAGCCATTTTTTAGTAAAAGTAAATTTTTTTTGGTAGAAAAGAAAAAAATAAAAAACATTTGTTTTGGTTTTTTTGTAATTTCAAAAACTACATTTATTTTAAAGAAAAATGTTATGTTGCACATCTGCAACAAATGGTGGACTGAGTGAAAAATTGGTTACAGTAGGTAACTTACGAAATTAAATTAGGTGAAAATTTTTGAAGCAATTGTTGTTTTTGTTGTAACAAAGTGATACTCCACATTTTTTGCAGAGCGTTTGTGTATATCCCGTGCACTTTGGAAACTTGCAACGCATACGGTTGTTAGTCCAAATCGGCCAATGGCCCATCTGGTCTTGACGTACTGGCAGTGGTGGTATATGCAGCGCCGAACCTTTGGATGACTTGACTCTCAACTCGTTTTCCAAGTTAGAACTCCGCTTTGTTGTCTTCGCTGTTGTGTCCATTTTGCACAGTACTTCAGCAACATATAGACGAAACTCAGCAGAATTCAATTGTTTCTCGGTTGATGCGCACGCTTTGTGAACTCGCTTAGAAAGAAGCCACGAATTGCTAATAACCAAATCAATTAAATGGTAAAATATACGAACTTGCCATCTATTGCTTCGAACAGTTATTTTATACCGGCCCATAATACTGTCGATCAAATCAACGCCACCCATGTATGAGTTATATTGAGCCACTGCAAATGGCCGAGCAACCTGAATATGACATTTGTTTGCTCTATCGTAGCGTTGAACTGTATCTTTGCGAACTTCTCCTGCAAAAGTCGATGCCAAACAAACATTTTTGTTGTCAACCCAGGCAGTGGTAGATAAGTCCACACCATCAAAGGAAGCTACATATTCAACTGAATAACCACGAGTTTCTTTTTTAATAGCTTTTTGATCGGGCAATTTACAATTTGGGAACCGATTTCTGTTTATAGTTCCCAAGCCGAAAATCCCTTCATTGGCAAGATAATTTAGCAGTGGTAAAGATGTAAAATAGTTGTCAAAATATAATCGAAAATTTTTGTTCCTGGGTATATTTCTTGCCAGTCTAACCACAGCGTTCGAGGAAGCACCAAGATCTGGTTCTCCGGGTCGCACTACGTTTTCATTACCTGTATCAGGCTCAAATTGATAACAGAAACCCGATACTCCACTTAGAACCATTATTTTGTAGCCCCATTTATGTGGTTTCTTCGAATTGACTTATTTCCAAAGTACTTACACAAGCTGTCGACTTTGCATTCTTTTGACGTATGTAAATATTCGTCTCATCTCTTATTTTCTGAAAAATTTTCTGTGGGAATAAATAAAAGAAAAATTGTATGGGATTTGAAAGTTCCATAAGCTCATGTGGCAGCACGGTGTTTCCTAAAAAGGCGAGCTGGTTTTCATTCAGCAATAAATTCTGCTTTTTCCATGTTAGATTTGTTTTGCATTCATGACGTTTTTTACCCGTAGTACTTGACAAAACTGCAGCATGTTCAAAGCATTCGGCGTTTCCATCATCATCACTTGTATCTTCAATTTCGCTTTGAATATTGGCTGTATCATCAATATAGTTTGGATCTTCAAGAATGTCATCACTTGAAAAGTCCTCATCTGACGAACTCTCGAAGTCTTCCAAAATATTACTAATTTCAGAGAAATTCAATCGTCTAGTCGACGTCCTAACAGAGAGAACCACGATTGTATATCAGTGAAATGTACTAAATATTATCTCTACTAAACACTTGTTGCATTTCTGCAACACTTATGCAAACTAATAAATAGTGTCCTTACAAAACTTTTTTTAAGAAAAATGTAAAAAGAGTATGTACTTACCTTCAAAATAAACACAATTTATTGAACTTGATTCATTTTTTGTAAGGATAAACACAACAAACAATTTACGTTCATCAACAACTCTGAGACAATTCCAGTTTAGTGTTAATATTCTTGTTTCATTTCAATTTACAGTTACTTTGGCGTTGATGCCTATCAATGCAAAATCGCCATAATGTATACATGTAAATTATTTTTTATACATGAAGGACACATTTACAGTTATTAATATTTCGATGTCGCGAAACTATTCTAAAGATATCAAATAATTATATAATTTTTTATACCTTTCATAGAAATGGTATATTAAGTTTGGTCCGATGTTTCTAAGTACCAGAAGAAGAAGAGTCAGACCCATCAAAAAGTATACCGAAATGATCAGGATGATGAGCTGAGTCGATTTAGCCATGTCCCTATGTCTGTTATTCCGTCTTTAAGCAGATAAAGACTTGAAAATTTGCACAAATATTAGTTATTATTAGAACTATTTTAGCCGTGAAAATCATTAAGATCGGAGGTATTTAACATATACATAGCTCCCATACAATCGATTGTTCAAGTATTGCATTTTGGGCGATAACTCCTTTATTTAATCAGCTAACTACTTGAAATTTTACTCAAATATCACTTATGGTTCGCAAAATATGGGAAATGAAAATCGTAAGGATCGGTGAAATAAAATATATAGCTCCAATACAACCGATTGTTCAGATATTGCATTTTACCCCTTAACTCAATCAGCTAAGGGCATTAAGGTAGCATTATATTAGCAGTGGGAATCACAAAGATCCCATAAAAGTATTCCATTCATGAAAGGTATGAAGCCTTCGGCATCATTTTTTACTTGTTTATTTTTTTACATTTAGATAATTTATCCATGCCGCGCCTTCAAAATTACGATACCTCTTAACCCTTCGTAGCGCAACAAGCCATTTTTTAGTAAAAGTAAATTTTTTTTGGTAGAAAAGAAAAAAATAAAAAACATTTGTTTTGGTTTTTTTTGTAATTTCAAAAACTACATTTATTTTAAAGAAAAATGTTATGTTGCACATCTGCAACAAATGGTGGACTGAGTGAAAAATTGGTTACAGTAGGTAACTTACGAAATTAAATTAGGTGAAAATTTTTGAAGCAATTGTTGTTTTTGTTGTAACAAAGTGATACTCCACATTTTTTGCAGAGCGTTTGTGTATATCCCGTGCACTTTGGAAACTTGCAACGCATACGGTTGTTAGTCCAAATCGGCCAATGGCCCATCTGGTCTTGACGTACTGGCAGTGGTGGTATATGCAGCGCCGAACCTTTGGATGACTTGACTCTCAACTCGTTTTCCAAGTTAGAACTCCGCTTTGTTGTCTTCGCTGTTGTGTCCATTTTGCACAGTACTTCAGCAACATATAGACGAAACTCAGCAGAATTCAATTGTTTCTCGGTTGATGCGCACGCTTTGTGAACTCGCTTAGAAAGAAGCCACGAAGATTAGAACATCTACATATATACATAATATTATAAGGATATATAAAGGAAATGAATTAAGGCGATTGTAAAATCACTCCACTTGCAGATTTAGTTGATAAAAAGGAGCCAGGTGTTGTTAAAGGTGTTGAGTAATCTTACGAATAAAAATATAAATTTTGTTATTCTCTTTTATTATTATTTCATGAACTAATTTTTTAAATCTTTCGGTAGTACGATCGTATGACAGAACTCCATAATTATATAGTAAATAATATAAAATAATAAGTGGAAGTATTTCCACTAAAATAGGAGTTGAATTTAGTAAATTTGCGTTTTTAGTTGTTAACTCTGCCGTTAGGATTTCTTTTTAAAGAATATTGAAATTTTATTGATATGCAGTGCCGGCCGCAAGCTTATTTTTTAAAGGGATTTTATGTAAAATCATTCGTAACAACTAAGAATACCACTGTTTAATTTAGGGTACCTATCCAGCAAAATGTATTTCGCGGTGGATATAATTCAGCACAACGCAAAGAAAAGTCACATGATGCTTTATTTACTAAATTATTATACTTTCAATAATGTAATTCGTTAAGTTACAGACACAATTTCTTTTAACTACTTAGTCAACATTGGCATCCAGATCACGATGAATATTAAAAGAAGCTAGCCCATTGAGACGATATTCTTTCGTAGTTGATCTCTATTTAAAATGTCGGTCGCTTTATTTTAACACTAGAATACGTACCACCAACTGAAGTTACTTACACACAAACCTTTCGTAAATTTTACGATTTTTTATTTATAGGTCGAAATTAAAATAAACTAGTCTATAATTTGGTAAGTAAAACAAAACTTCAAAACATCAAATTTCTTTAAAAAAATATTAGTTGTAAACAGTTGTAAATAACATAATTTTGAATATGGTTGCAAATCATATTACAACCATTGTTCATATCTATAAATAGATAACAAAAATGCTGAGAAGCGAAACGCAGCAATTTAAAATTGTTTTTATTATTATTTACTTAAAAGATTTATGATTATCGCTGTTAGTGCAGCAATTGTTGTGACCCAATTGCCAAATGTCAAAATGTACATATGTCGTTTAGTTCAGGTTGTGAAATATCAAATACGAGTATCAGTGACTGAAAAATATTTGTGTGCATGCAACGGAAAATAAAGCTAAACTTTAATATATTATTCACATTGACGGTCATGTTTGTTTTCACGTATTTTAGTTGTGAATATTGGCAATAAAAAAATATATACAATTTGAATGTGGTGTGCTGACGTTTTGAAATGCAATTTTAGTTCTAATCTTGATTAGTTTAACTTTAAATATAGTTGTTCACAATGCAGACAATGAAGTTTCTGCTGGAAATTAAATTTCATTTTATTTAATTGACATAGTACATGTATACCAGGGTGATACAGAAATAGAAAATATTATTGTTTATTTTTTGGAAACCATGCTCAAGTTTTCTGTTAGGTTCCAAAAAATACGCCTCGTAAAATATGAGCCCGCAACGCACTTTCCGCTTTCCCGGAAGAACAATATATTGGAATATAAAGGTATTGGAGTATATTTGTAGAGATTAGAACGCTTTACAAAAGAGGGTTGGGATAATTTTTCGATAAATCAACTCGGTCAGAAATGTCCCCGCTTCTACTGAGCTCAAATCATTGAAAAATATTCCTTCCATAAAATTTTAGCAATCTTCGAGGGTATTATATCGATAGTTCTATTTAAAAACTAAAAAATATAATTTTAGTTCGTATTCAGGTCCTTAAATTATAAAGTCTAAGAATTTTTAGGAGACAACTGCTAAATTGATAATGAATTTGACTTTGACCTTTGATTGTGAGTGACTGAGCTCGTAGCAAAAATCGTCAAAGTAAAAACATATACACCTCAATTGATTCCAGATTAGTTAGACTTTCAGTTAGTTATGTAAATAACGATATTGTAGTAAAAATTACATTTAAGCCATTATTTGCGTTCTTAATAGCGGTGTTATTTTAAAATAGGAACAAAGTGGTATTTTTGTTTTAGAAAAAAAGTTTATATTTACCTTATGATTTGACCTTGATTTGATGAAACAGAAACATTTACATAAAAAACAAGGTGGCCAACTATAATTCCATTCTGGCCAGAGCTGAACAAAGGAACCAGGATTGTATCATAAGAAATTGAAGACAATTTGTGTTAAGTGAGAAGTGGCATTGCGCATTCTTTGTTTTGTCCCTTACCACACTATATGAGAATAATTTCCTTTGCTAAAATTATGTTCGTTCTTTTATTTACAAAAATGTACTGTGCTTAAAATATGTTTTTGTATATGATATAATACAGTAACATTTTAAACATATATGTTCATTGTACTATTAAAAGGACACCAAAAAAAAAAACTTCTTTAAAGTTGCGAATCACTTGTTATTTAATTAAAAAAATTAAAAATTTATAAGACAATTATCTAGGAATACATCAAATATTAAAAAATTAAAAATTCGGGCATATCTGGATTAATATTAAGGGCTCATATTTCCCGAGGCCTATTTTGGAACCTACCGGAAATTTTTGAGCATGATTCCGAACAAACAAAAAAGCTTTTTCTATATCCGAATCACTTAATGCGTGCATACCTACATAGGATATGTAGCTGCAAAAGTTTGTTTCAATTTTACACTCATTAAATAAACATTTAACACACACACATTGGCTTGTTACTATAACTACTTTCTGATTACTGCATTGAAATTTATTTTCTCTTCATTTTAATTGAATTACAAATGTTTTACTGTAATTGCTTACGTATTGCCACTATACACAGATGTATTTAATGAGAAGCTTTTTCATGGCAGAAATAACTTCGGATATTTGCCATTGCTTGCCGAGGGGTGACCGCTATTAGGTAAAACTTTTTCTATGATTAAGATTTTACTTGCCCTGACTGAGATTCGAACCTCGAACTTACCAGCATTTCGAGTTATAGCACGCACCGCTACCAACTCGACCACAGCGGCCACATTGCCTTTCATTTTAATGAACTTTATATACAGCTATTGTAAAAGCGTGTCCGAAAATAATTACAATAGCTCCCCAATATATAAATATTCATTACATATGTACATATATGTTAAATAATTAACAAACTAAGAAATGTGCAATGTGTGCAAAGAATGCTAAAATATTCACAGGTTTATTCAAGGGATATCGATTTTTGGGCTTTTACCAGTGACCCATAGTAATAATTATTTAATTATGACTGAAGTCTTCTCATAATAATATGAGTGAGAAACATTTGTCAAGTCTTGAAGGACGGATGTTATTCAGGTATTTCGGGACTTTTTGCATCTGGATTCGTTCGCGACCAGGTCAAGATCAATTATTTATTATTTAGCAACAACGCAACTTGAAAAAACTGTTTTCATATTCTTTAATAAGCTATCCTATCTTATAATAATTAACTAATAAATAATAAATAGTTAATTGTAAATAATAAATAAAAAAAGGGGAAATGTTTGTTGGAAAGTTTTCCGTCAGCCAAGAAAGGGTTTCGGCGATGTTTTTTTACGCAAAAAATAATGCTTAATCTGCACACGAAATTATTTTTTTCCATTTTTGTAAACAGTCAAGAGGAAATTCAAAAAGTCAAACCAGTAAACAGTGCAGCAAAACTTTTGAATAGTGATGCCAAAATTGCATCGTTCATTAACTCCAAAAAATATTTGTATGACAAACTCCGAGTTAATGAGAAGTGTTTGACGTTAAACTCCAAAATTGTTTTTTAAAATTCGAGTTTACGGCACAGTCAGAACATAGTATTAGTCTCGTATAATTTATACACAGACATATAAGCTTAAAATAAAATTACCTGATTTTTCAATGTAAGTTTTTACAACTGAGATATACTCGTATATGAAAATCAATATCAGATATAGATATGAATTAAAATGAAGAAAAAAAACAACAAAAAAAAACTTACAAACGTACACATATTTTCCCAAATATTACTAAAAATATATCCGCCTTATTCATAACAATATAAAATAGCTTAACAAAAGGTTGAACAAAGAAATGTTAGGTAACTCTATTTAATTATGAACAAAAACTTTATACAACTTCAAAATTTGAACTATTTTATATACTTTTTGTAAGAAATTAAAATATATTTAATTATTATATTTGTTTTTGGGAGTATCATCTGCTTTTTGTCATACATATTTGCATACTTTAATGTAATGGGTGCTGGTGGCATCATGTTATCTCACTTGTAGAAGTGTTGCGTTGGTTAATTCTTATCTTGGACAGCTGCTTTGCTAGAGAACTATAGTATTTAGGTCAGAGTTAGTTTCATTCCCACAAAAGTTACATTCTCTCATTTTATATCTAGGCCCATCATTAATCCGCACAGTGGTATTGTTGTTACCTGTGTGCGTATTTTAGCCGGAGATGGTGCAACCAGTCTTAAATACTAATGTGAATTGAGATTTTTCGACGATTTCTAACGTGACGCAGGCTTGCGTAAAAAATCTCGATATATGAAAATATCGAAATTTTTTCAAAAAACAACTGCTATTTTCGTCGATTTTTTAATTTCGTTACATCGATATTCGATATTTATTTCCGAATATGAAATTTGTATCAAATTCCGTATATTTTAAGATCTATGTATGTATAAAAACTGCATTTGTTTTGATTTGAACATATGATATTGATATGAACACAAAATAAATCAAACCCAATAGAGTTTTAGGTGAATTGTCGTCCTGATCCGATATAAATATATACGTTTTTTTTAGAAATATCGATACGGTATATATCGATGTATTTTTTCCATTTGTCCATCCCTAACGTGACGACCTCTTTTGGGCGACCTGGATGTTCGGCGCTACTTGTGCTGTTACAACCATATCAGAACTCAGTAAACAAACTTCTTTATCGGTTACATTGATGCGGCAGAATCCCCATAGCATTTATTTAAAAAAAATGCTTGTCAGCACACAAAATTCACTATATTTCGATTTTCGTACAATTCGCGAGGTTGTCTGATTTTAATTGCTCGAGCACAAACTAAAGCCTTAACTGAAGCAATTCACGAATTTGCTACGCGTATTTTAAATGGACAAATTTCACAAATTGAATCAAGAAAGTCCTATCTGAATATGTTGTAGGTGACCCAACAAGCTTAAAATTTTACAGTGATAGGGAATTAAAAAAGTTACCGACTTACAAAACTTTGTAATAAAACCGTAAGATTGTAGGCATTTACGATTTAGTAAGAATTTATCGTTGGGAATTTGAATTGAGAATTCAAAATTAGCTTGTACCTCGAAAATTTCTGCTTCAGGAAGTATCACAAGAAATGATGCCTGTATTTTCCAAGACGAATATTTTGTAAACTAGTGTAACTTTTGAGATATATTCCTTATAAGTATGCTCATAATAAAAACTTGTTTGCCTCGCTTCTGTAATATTTCCAAATTAATTTCCATCGATTTGGAAGCAGTTATTTATTTTATTGATTCTTTAATTCCAGGATATTCGATTGTTTGCGAATGTTAACATATTTATTTTACAACTATTATTAAATTATGTAGTTCACATTGCAAAATAAATAAAATTTTATTATTACTCTAACGATGAAGGCCTCAGATCTTCGGACATACATACTTACCATTAAATTTGAATTCGGAGAATACCAAACAAAAACGATGTTTTTAGTTTTTCTTAGGATTTATTTCATGGTTTTCGCATAAAATACGAGGGAGCGATTTTACGTTGTGCATTAGAGAATAAAAAATTAACAATCTTTTTTTTTCTCAACATATTCATCTGATAGCGTTATATATTTTTCAGATATGTATTTTAATAATATACACATATTTACCGGTGTAAAAATTATTAGTCTTTCTCCGAAAAAATATGTTAAAACCATTGTTTGAAATTTTTTTCCACAAAATTGTAACTGTCAAATCTTGATTTTTCATATTTAAAAATAAATAGCTTTTGCTGGGGCCAGGTCATATAAGCTGATTCTACTTCAGTTCACATTATGCGGAGTAGCTAACACAACATGACTATTAGTACTTGGTACTTGGTACTTATTTCACGCCGAACTTATGTTGTTATGCCAGGATGATGCAAAGACTTTTTCCTTATTTTATATTTTCTTTTGGACTGAATTGGGCCGAACGCGATACATCTTGGTATTAAAATTTACTAATAATTAACCAATTAAATCGTTAAGCCAATTAACATTATTAATAAATTTATTCTCTCATTCCGCGCACTTAACCTATATCCCATGTATTGACACAATTTAAAACATTGAACCTTGTTATTACAAACAAATAAATAGTGAATTGGAATGCAAACATTAACATATACGAGTATACATATTGTTACAGCCAGCAAAATAATCATGAACTCGTTTGTGTGTACTAGGGTGTTTGATTATTCGACTTTTTGTAAAACCGGTTTTGGAATTATTAAAAAAATGGCCATTTGAAAAAAACCGGTTCTTAATTTTTAAATTAAGAAAAAACGGGTAAATCGGTTTTTGTTCCGAGTAAGAAAAAGTGCGTCAATGTACATACATACATGCAACTAAATGCAATTATTTCTATGAAAGCAATCTTTTGAAAATAAAATGTAGTTTAATGTCCGAATTTAGTAAGCAGTATCAGTCTGTAATAGACAAAAGTCACAATTTTAGACCAGTTGGCATTAATTGGTCTCCAGTGCTTTGCTCTCAAAACAAAGTATCTCAATTGTGATCAGGTGATAAGCAGGTCACAAAAATCAAGACAAACACAAAAAATAAAAACGCAAAAGCGTGGAAAGGTAATAATCTTCAACGAACACACAATCTCAAATTTTAAAACTTGCGATTATACTAAATTACTGAATTCCACATTGAGCACATTGAGCGAGCTAGAAGGAAAAAACCGATTGAATCACCCTAGTATGTACACTTACATATAAGCATTATACATTGCCATGGATTTTCCGGGCGTGTTTTGTTATACGGTTCAAAGCCTTTTTTTGTGTGTATTTAATAATTTATGTTCGTAAATACAAAATGGGCCGCCAAAATTAAATGCGTTAAAATTTTTTGTCGAGCGTGCAAAAATTGGATTCATATCTATTGAATGCCAAATAGGGTACTAATGATATGTCAAATAGTGTTTGTATATAAGTATGTTTTAGTGTGTGACTCCTGATTATCTTACTTACATATATGTATGTACGTATGTACGAGTATATTAAAAATAGTACATAATAAACATAAAATTTATGTGGATACTTTTTGCTGGTTATCTTGTGCTATTATAATATATTCGTTTTGTGAACATTGTTTGCTTTAATAATTTTTTTAACTTTTTGTTTTAAATATAGGTACATAGTATGTTTAGCATTTCTATAAACTTCAGCTTGTGCACACTCATTAGCTTGAGTGTGCAACTACCTGCCATCGGGGTTTTTATTCAATTGCACATTTATAATTGTCTGTTAAAATAATCCACAAAAGTAAAGCATCTCTCCGGCTGCAGTTAATAGTGTTTTTTTTTTGGTTTTGTATTTACTAATATTTTCAAATGCAATAAAAACTTGTATTCCTTAATTCATATTTAATACGCAATTAATTTTACGCTGTAGTTTATGCTGCAATTACAGATCTTATTTTAAACTGCTGAAATTTGTTATTGCTCGTGCTTAATGATTTATTAGAGTTCGTAAAAAAGAATTTAGAAATTACCAGTGAAAGTAGTAGATATCTACTATTTTACCAAGCGCAAACCACGTTGCTGTTTATTTCGGCAGCTGCTTGCCTTTCAAGATGAAAAGCGCAAAACAAGTAATAAAGAGTTAAGTCCAAAGTCGTAACATATTGATTCTCCACTGATGTCATATATACCGATTTCAGTATAGCCTTCGATAATGTTTGCGACCCTCATTGATGTGTCCTCAGGAGTTCCCCAAGGCAGCCACCTCGGCCCAATTCTGTTTCTGCTATTTATTAATGATATAACTACTGTATTTAAAAATTTTCAAAAATTCTATTGTATGCTGATGATATTAATATTTTTAGATCATACATCCTTGCTGCAAGATGATTTAGAAAGCATAGGTTGTGGCGTAACAACAAAAAATTGAAATATATGTGCTTCTCTCGGAGAGCGACACTGCCGGCTTCTTTTGAATACAGTATTTGTGGCCATATTCTGAACCAAGTACATAATTTTGTCGATCTGGTGACCAATGGATCCCAAACAAAATTTTACATTACAGTCAATAAAAAAATAGACGTTCTTGCTTTTGTGAAAAGATGGTCGAACGAATTCGGCGAAACTTACATAACAAAAGCACTTTTTACTACTTTAGTTAGACCGATACTGGAATATGGTTCTATAATATGGAATCCTGTCCGCCTTTTTTACTGTTTCGGCCAGCTGATGAATTCATTTTTTCTGTAGCTGAACAGTTTGATATCTCGACACTTAACAAACACTTTCTCGAATCGGCACAACCATATTTATATAAAAAAAAAAACGTGCGTCATGCGGATGCGCCCCTAGTGCCGGTTGGGCGGGAAAGAAGGGTTATCGTTGAGTTCATTATAAAAAAAAAGGTTCTTAAACTTTTTTATTAATTGGTCCCTTTAAAAAATTTTAGTCACTATTATTGGCAATGATTTTTTATAAGATTCTTAACAGAAAAAAACTCCATCACGATTCATTCACAATCACAATTAAAACTATAAATTTTCATAAATTTTTATTTGTTTCGCGGTTTACCTGCAATATCAAATAAACGTTTTGTTCAATTAAGTAGACGTAAATGTACGTTACACTAATACATAGTATACATAAATAATATAATATTCAAAATTGTTTTTATCATAAAAGTCGTTAAGCTCGTATTACGTTTTAAGTAGTTGCTTTCGTATGGATTGCTACGTAGCGTAACTCGATTTTGGGCTTTTGGTATGTAAGAGCACCTTTCGCAGTTATTAATTGTTGTTTCCATTGCCGACTTATTTATCAGCAATCGTTATTGAACCGAGACAATTTTCTCTAGGTGTAATATTATAATTGGAAAATCAAAAATAGTTTAGTGGTAAAAGTTATAGGCACCATTTCAAACCTCGGTTTGCTAAGCCAACATGCATAGTCATGTAGCCGTTATGTTCTACGTTTTTCAAGAGCTTTTGTGTTTTATGTTTTTCCATCTTCCTTTTACACTTATTCAAACTGACCGCGAATAACTAAAACTTCAATGGGCGGACTTAATAATAACAATAGTTTGGCGTCTACACTATATATCACTTAGGGCCATTTGCATCATCTCTGGTTAAAATTACCCGCTTACTTATCTGACGGATGGTTTTAACCAACGCTTTAATTCCGATTAAGCGACTAACCGGAGATGTCGCAAACGGCCCTTAGAGTTTGGCTGAACTTCTCCTGTCATTTGTAATGGAAATTTTTCGCCGACTCCGAACGGCAAATGTATTTTAAGAGAAATTTCCTGCCAACGGGCGACCGCTTTATAAAAAACATTTTTTTTTGTGGTTTAGATTTTACTTGCCTTGGCTGAGATTCGGACCCCGAACGTAACGGCTGTCGGTTTAAAGTAGGCACCGCTACACACTCAGCTGCTATATATCTGCTATATGCTATATATCTGCTATATGAATACAGGTATTTATGAGGATTTTACGAGAACAGGTAAACTATATATACACATAATTATATTTCTTTATATTTATTGAACATTAACCATGTGTCAACAGCTGCTTATATAAATGTATACAAATAAACTTACACGAAAGCTTTGTATATTCGCATATCTTATTAATTTGTCCATTTATAATGTTCATTACACAATTCCCTTATTGTTTGTATGTACATATGCAGAAATACAATATACATACATATATGTATGTATAATAAATACACACAAATCTGTTGTTGCCCACTTAGTGCCCATCCATAATATTTATATATCTTCATATACTGTCATGTTCACTGTTTATATCTGATTCTGGTTATGAGTCCCCGCATATAATGTAAGTATGTAATAATAAGTGTATGTATTTGTGAATAGGTTTGTGAGAAACCACGTCGTTCTAATGGATGAAATAGCTCCAGCCCTGAAGGTTTTTGACGCGGTACCCGCTGGTGGTAGCAGATGAAAAGGAAGACCTCCTCTGCGTTGGAAAGACCAAGTGGAAAAAGACTTGACTATACTTGGGATTTTCAATAGCAAAAGATAGGGACAGCTGGCGTGCTTTGTTGACCCCGGCCAAAATCGCTTAGGCGGTTGATGCGCCAATTAAGGTAAGGTAAGTAAGTCTATAGGCAAAATCAAAGATTCAAATCTTAATTAACTTCCAGTAAATTCAATCGGAAGAGCAATGTTGTGCAAACAATGGTGAATAACAGGTGAACTATGTAAGGGTCAAGTCAATTGAAATATTGTTAAATCTTTAAACTTGAGGTTTGTAATTATGTAATATGAGTTGTATACAAACCTTTTTGCGCTCGTTTTATATTTAAAATTTTTCAATTAATACTTAATATACTTTGTGAAATAAAGACATTGGACTGACAAACAGCGAGGTTAAACTTGGTAAGTATTAAAGTGTTTGCTTGCAGCCAAATTGAAAATTTAAACAAAGAACACCTAATGCAATTAATGCTAATACTCGATATCTTTTCGCAATTACAGCAACGCATTGAAAACATGGTCGAAATCGTGGTGCAACGAATTGTGGGTCTTACGGTCAATTTTGTCTATATTTTGACTCTTTACAAAATCGTGTCATGTACAGCTATTCAATAGAAAGAAAAACATCCCCTGTTCTAAATAAAAAAGTATTCTATTTGTTTTTTATATCAACAAATATTGAGAGGTCGGTCGAAGGATTTTAAACTATTTTTACAGAAAACTCTCCTATAAATTCAATGGAAAACTTTGAAAACTAAAAATTTTTCAATTAAAATATAAAAAAGATATTTATTGTACGTAGGTAGTGAGAGCATTAAAATTACAAAATACATTTTTTTAAATCACCCTTGTATATGGAACTGCAATCATACAGGTTTTGTTTTTAATTTTGTCTATGGCGTTTCAATAAATCATTTATTGGCTGATAATGAGATCCTTCACGTTACGTTGTCGGAACCTTGAGAGAATGACAGCGACATCTTGTTCAAAGAAGTGAAGATAAGATATAGATAAAGATATTTAGACATCAAATTTTTCGGAAAAATTCAATGCAATATTAAATTATTTTAAAAAGATTAAGGCGCAGTAATTATCACAACAGAGAGGCGATTACTTTGTTTCAGAATTGGATATTCATTTCCCGACTGGCACAAAGCCTTTCCTCTTACAAAACCTCTTGTCGATACTAGTCGCGAAATGGTTATACACGGATACACGGACATTTTTTTAAAAACGATTGTTGCGCTCTTAATTTGACAAAATTAATTTAAATAAGTATAGTTAGACACAGCCTTTATCGCTAATGCAATATGAGCAACAGGGAGAAAAATTCTGGGATACAAATTATGTTACTATTGAGCCAATTAGTTTACAATTAGATATGTATATTTGCTTACTAGTTTCACTTTTGACTGCAGGGATTTTTTAAAAGAGTTTAAATATATAAATATTAACCTGATTGTTAATATCAAAATTTAAAATTTCAATGACCGTTTAAACTTCTGTAGTTATGTAATATGTTTAATTGTTATTGTAACAGCGACTTGTATCTGATTGATGCCAAGCATACACAGATGTTGTGAATTTATTTAAGTTATCACTTAATTTAAATACAATCATTTTGCTGGGTGCGTAATGCAATATGTTGGTACACATGTGCGTATGTTTGTGTGGCAAATATGTAACTAAACGTATACTTTTTAATATTTACAATCTTTTTTTTGTCGTTCGAATAGTAAAAACAAAGATCTTCCGTACTCAAGGAGTATTCCTACATGAAAAAACAAACGAAAGGTTTATAAAACGGAGCTACTGTGTGATGCATCATGATTATGCAAGAAAATATGTTTGCTGCTATATCTAAAAATCATTTGTACAGAAATTTAAAACATTTTGAGGGGCTTGCGTATTGGGTTGCTCCACGAATTGCAAGTAAATTTCTACTGCGCTAAATATAATATGTATTGTATTGTTTTCTTAACTTGTCTTAAATTTCTTTAAATACTACCTCCTTTTTTATTTTTTTTCTACTCATACAGTACATTTCCATCTACACCACCGTCCGAGTCAATTCTTCGATTCTTGTTTGCGATTTTCGTTCTTCTACGAGTCATATTGCTCGTTACCACACCATCTTGTCCGTCTTTTTTCTGCGTCGCTGTCTCTGTCTCTGTCTACGTCGCGTTCGCTGCCGCAGTCAATGCAGTGCAGTGAATTTAAGGCATTGGGTAATGATTCTGTTCGAAGTCTTTTTGTCGCTCCAGCAGCGCCTTCTTCGTGGTCTCTAGCCGGCGATCGGTGATAGCCACAAATGGCAAACGTTGCTTGCGTCCCGTGGAGCCGGTGCCCACCAAACGCGGCGATGCATCAATCACTCGATGATAGACAAAGGAGCTGATTGTATGACCCACTCCCGCATTGTCTGTGCTACTGTCAGTTCCTTTTTCGTCATCGCCACTCTCATCACTCGGCGTATCCGTGACCGCAGTTTTTGTGGTCGCCAGGTCGTTAACATCCATGCTCTTGCCCTCGTCATTCCACAAAAATGATGGTATTGCGGTGCTCGGTGCGGTCGATGCGATAGCAAATGTTAGGGTTTTATGCACGTTCGGTTTATAAGCGCTGAAGCGCGACAATGATTTGTGGTGATTGCTGACAATGCCAAGACCATTGTTGCCACCTCCAGTACTGAAATTGCCAACACTCCCACCACTTCTGCCATAAATATTGCTAAAACGGGTGCCGTGAAGGTCACCGCCCGCTGGTGCGACAAAAGCCAATCTGCCGCGACTACCACCGCTTGGCGCGAACTGTGCGCTGCGACTACGCGGCTTACCAATAAAACTGCCAGCGATAGCTGGATATGATGGTAAACGATATATGGCTGCTTTTGGTATGCTCGGCGGGGTCGAAGTGTGGTGCGAATGCATAGAACCTGACGTTGTTAATTTTTCGATTTGCCCTGCCATTTGTTCGTTTCCTGCCAATTCGTTTGCATTCGATTTATTTTCGATTTCCTTTGGCCAAATGTCAACGTCGCCATCGTCGGCTGCGTAAGCTGGGATGTCTATGTCTGCCCAAATGTTAACCTCCTCGTCTGGGAGCTGGTTGGTTGATTGCATTGCCTTTTCACGTGTACCAGCTAAGTCTGCCTCGCTGTGCTTCCCTTGGGTTTCTAAAACTGCTTCTCTATTAGCTGCCAAGCCTAACACAGCTGCCGTTTTGGCTACGACCTCGGTGGCATTCGGTGTTATAGTACGTTGCTGTGCAAATAAATCTTGATAAATATGTATGTCTTCCTTGCGTTTATTACTGCTGCCGCCACTTATGCCACTAGTGCGGCTGATTTCATGATTGTGATAGCGTTTGCGTTTCTCCTTAAGGTAATCATCATCGATGCGCACTCGACCTACACTGCTAGCGCCCGCACTACGACTGCTCGCATGAGGACCCGGCTGCAGCAATGAACTCGACCAGTTACGCAATACGACTGCTGATGTTGGTAGACGTGTTGGTGGGGGTAAAGTGCCCTCCAGTAAATTCAACAGCTGCTTATTTCGTCGATTGTACTTCTTAATGTACGGTGGCAAGTTGGCGTCTTCATCATGGTCACTTTGTGCCTCTTCCAACTCCGCAGCGCTCTCATAATCATCGTCATAGTCCTCGTCTGCACCTCCATCTTCGTCTCCTGTGCCATCTTTAACTTCTGGATATAGCTCGGGGTGGGCTTCGCGATAATGTTCATCATACACTTGGAATTGTACCCGAGCCAAATGCGGCCATTTGGCGTAATAGCGCTCAAACTCCTCCAATTGGGTGACTTGATGGCCGAGTTGTTGCGCTCTGCTGCCACCAGTATCAATATCCGTTTGTTGTTGGTGCTGCTTGGTGTAAGAAGGCGGCGGTATGGGTGTCTGCACCATGCCCAACTTCATGGCTGCTTGTGTGGCTGATGCATGCGGGGATGGTGGATCGAGCGCGTTTGGTGGCAATTTGCGTAAATATGGATTGGAGTTGTGTTGTTGCTGCTGTAACTGATGTGCGGCGGTTGGTTGATAATGTTTACCATGTTGACGATGCTTGTGATAATTGTCGTTACCGCGTCTGTGCTGATGCGTGCCAAGGTGTTGATGTTGGTACATGTGTGTGTGCTGATGATGATGTTGATGCTGATGGTGTGGTTGATGGTGATTGCGTTGTTGATTATGCGTATGCTGGTGTTGGTGCTGTTCGTGAGAATGATTTTGATGCTTGCTTGCGCCTTGTTGTACGCTGATCGGCGTCTCCTCTTGCTGATATTTGCCATCGTTGCTCAAGACTTTAATACCATTACGCAGCATTGGGCTTACACGTCGATACCAATTGCTATTCTCTGCCGCTATCATGCGTTCCATGCTGCGTCCATGTGCTAGCAAACGCTCCTTTCGCTCTCTCATCAACTCCGCATCAGTATTTGCTTCCCGCTCATCGCCCTCAGCTATTGTTTCGTGCCTTGTCTTTGTAGCAACTGGATCCTCTGTGCCTCCGTCATCTCTTGTCTCTAGGTAGTAGTTTATTTGTCCTTCGTAGAAAGGATTTGCCGCTCCACGGCTGGGATGAATACCACCACTACGAGTGCCTAAAACAAATATTGGTGGTGCTGGTAATCCACGTGATTTTTCCGCTTCAAATTTGCTCGCATATTTTCTTAGCTTCTCAGCATGTTTTTGTGCTCTGACAGAAGTTACCTCTCCACTCTGTTGATGCTGTTGCTTCTGTTCCTGCCCTTGTTTGCGATAGTAATCGGTGTGGCTGCTATTTGTCAATTTCGTTTGTGTCGAGTTGATTGTATGCTCAGCAATCGTGGCGGATTCAGTTTGCACATCAGGCAGTGTTGTTGATACTTCAAGCTCGGATGCAGGCGTTCCCATTGCTGCTGTAGCTTTCACCGAGGTTTTTCTGGCATAACTTAGGTAATCCTTGTATTTTTTCTTGTACATTTTATGCCCGTAGAGCCGACTATTGCGGCGTTGCGTTTTGTAGTGTTCAAAGGCTGAGTAATGTGGGGAGTAAGATTCGCCAGCTTCACTCATATCATCTGCCATTGCAATAAGATTGCGTTGGTATTGAATTAATTGTGCATCCACAGAAGCGACCCATTCATGTTTATAATAAAAAATTGGTATTAATTGTGTGTTGCCGCCGAGCCATGCAAGGAAAAGAAAAATGATAGAGAGAAAGAAATGAGCATTAAGAAAATCGCAAATGTTTTTATATTGTTAGTTAATAAATTTATGTCGTGTGATGATTGCAAATTTGTTTATGTGATTATTAACACCAGCGTTATGGAAGTGTTATTTTTACATACACGTACAGAAGCCATATACAAAAGACGTATACATTCAAATCAACATACATATGTACATATAGTAGGTATGAACGAGCATACATTTATGACTGCTGTTTGCGTTGATTGCGAATGTTGGCTTCATTTCCAATCCGAAGTTTATTTCCTGTGCAAATGCTATTTCTGCCATATTCTAATAAATAGGTTTATATGCCCTTTGAAAATGTGTAAAGGAAGTTGAAAATAGTCAGTATAAGAACTACTTATGTTATGTAGATAATGAAAGTAAAGACGAAAATTTAATTGAACTGGAGTAGCTTTCATACCCAAATGAAGTAAAGGAGGCTCGACTTATTTAAATATCGCACAGCGAGTTTTTTGTTTATATGATATAGAGACTACAGTTATGTCAGAAATAAAAAAACTTTCAAATTGAAAAAGGAAATTGTTGGACTTTTAATTAAACTGTGCAAATTTTATTTAATGTTGGTCATAAACTATAAAATCATATACTCTTTATGCCTTGCTGCATTGATTTGATGTTCGGGTTAATTCTAAGGAATATTGGTGATTTCCCAAAATATGTTAAATGTAGTAAAGGGCTTAAGTTGCATTAACTTTTTGGTATTGTAAATATCGATAAAAATACTGTTGAAACTTTTATAACCACTCGAAATATTTCTTAACTGCTGTAAGGTGTATAATTTATTAACAATATATTCTGCTCTTTCCTTAAAATTATTTTTTTCATTGTTTTATATGGAAAACTTTATGACTTTAACACTTAGCCACTTTTACTCTTGTGAAAACAATAGGTGTTTTTTAACACATACACATGTTAAGTATGCGCTCGATCTCAAATTTATAGTTGCAAAATTTGATCTTAGTAATAATAATAATAACAATAAATTAAAAAAAAAAATGTTAATAAATTATACCGATTAAAGTCAAAATCATGCGTCCCACGTTTATTGTTTTCAAACTAATACATTTTTGTAATAACTATAGATTTAAAATCAAAACTTATGTGTTTAGATTTTCTGTATGAGTTTAGAAAAGTTATTTGATGATATTTAGTACATTTGTATATAACCGCGATATATTTAAAGTCGATATTAGTATCTGAAAAGTAATATTTTCACAGCCGAGAAATTTTGATGACAACATTATTTAAAACCATTGATTTCCTTAATACCACAGCCACATGAAACAATTGATTGTACCAAATTTTTACCAGAAATGTTCTTAGTATAATTATTAGGTAAAAATATTCTTCACATTTAAAGGGGGATTTTCACGCAAGTTAAGAATCTTCTTGATATTTTAAATGCTGTAATAAAATGTTGTTACGAGCATTTTTACAGCGTGGAAATATCACAAGTAGAATTTAACTGATATTTCACGGCAAGATATTGTATTTTCGTTTTTGACAGATAATCGCAGTAGAAGAACTAAATATAAAATTAAAGAGATCTGTGTATTTAGTTTTTGCTTTTAAAATTTAAAGTTTCAAAAATAGTTTATCAACTTCCTTGAATTCTACTGAAAGCAATCTTATCTTAACTAAATACAAAATTTGACATTTCATGTTAAAATAAAATAAAATAGTCCAACTTATATGGATTATTTTAGAAGATAGTTCTTGCGTGAAAGCATAAAAAATTAATATATGAACCTAATCAAATAACTGGTTTTACAAAGATTTCGAATCCTCAGGCAGTAAACTCTCTTTGCATTTCAAGTATCTAGCTTAGCAAAATTCCACTCGGACATACAACAAAGCGAGTTGTTATAAGCGGTACCCATCCTAATGCATCTATAAGTTTAAAAGCATTGCTTTTTATGCATTTCTCGATTAATCGAAGCTTTAAAAAAAACAGTCATATTTTTTTAAAAATATTATTGGCACATTAAACTTTTTTTTTTAAACATTAGCAATAACTTTTGACCTGAAGACTTTTACCGATTCTATTCAATTCCAAAGGGCGGGTTTATCATTGCAGTAATAAAATTGCCTAAAATTACATGTTGGGCTGATTACATGAAAATATATTTTACTTGACGTTTTCGTTTCTGATATTGATAGCTAGAAATTTTAAGTAACCATTTAATATTTTAAAATTTTTATTGAGCTCAAGGCCAGTTTATGCAACATTTTTTTGTGAAAAAACAACAACAGTTTTTAATGGTTGAAGTTATACTACTATTTCGGAAATCACCACATTTCCTCATCAGACTTCTTTTTGATTATTAAATTAAATGAATTTTTAATTTAATTTTTCATAACCACTTCTCTCAGGCTTTGAACCCGGGAGCTCGGAGTTGCAGAGCCAATTCGCTACCTATTGTGCTACGCTAGCCGAGTTGGCTGTTGTGTTTATTTCATCTTCCTTAAATGTAGTTGGTTTGTTTAACTTCTATAGCATTCATTGTTGATATTTCTAAATAAAATTACAAAAAATAACTTATTTTGGTTTATCGATGTAACTGTTAGCATTTCTTTCTATCTACTAGGGTTATTTTGTTTAAGAATAAAATGTAGTTTTGAAAGCTCGCTCTTAGATTTTATCAAGAAATTACGTATTATAATTTCTCATAACGATTGTGAGGTTACTGAATTACTGCTTCTGAATAAAAACTCCCCGATCCTGTGTTCTTAATAAATTATCAAAATTTTAAAATATTCAAAAGTTTATAATTTGTGAATAACATTTTTCATATTTAAAATTAAACAAAGATAAAAGCTTTTTATTTTTGATAAAAATACATACAAAACTTGATAAATTTTCAAAATTGAATATTCGTAAATGTTTGATAATTCATCAAGAACACAGAATCGGGTAAAAAGTATAAAGCTCAGTGTGATATTTCTATTGCATTTTTGTCCAGAAAGTGCGCCAAATCCAGCAAAGTAGCAATATTCTTACATATTGAAGAACTTTAATATTAATTTATGCACTATTATTCGAATTCTTGTTTCCACTTTTTCCTTAAACTCTGTGATACTCGGAACAATAGACTAATATTTTCAAAAAGATTTCAACACTACATAAATACACATCACTCAGCTGAATATCAATTGGACAATTTACTATATGAACATATGCAGCGAAATATGTAAGTATCAATTTTTCGTTATTCGCCTGAGTTTGTGTCAATCATCGAATCTCAAGCATGCCGACGCGGCGTATGAGCAACAATTCTGCCCTATTGCTATTGTGCAACACTACGGACTCGCTAACAATTGTATTGCACCAATGAGGTCATTGAAAGACGCGCTAAGAGAAATGTGTCGACATTTGAGGCAAATTTATTGACTGTCATATAGTATTCGAATGCATTCACAATTTTTGTTGTTTGTTATTGATTTATTGACAGTTTGACTGTAGGAGAGCAAACAGGAAAGAGGAGAACTATTTGGTTGAGCATCAACACAACGAAGTACGATTACCTAACTCGCGTATTCTCACGTCTTCAACAGTAGATGGCAAGTCTTTATTTTTAGTCACTTTGTCTGCATTGCTTATTTTCTGATGAGCTCGGTCGACGGATCGTAGTTAGTTAGCTATACGTGACGACATACATACATATAAAACTATGCTTGCAGTGAGTAGGTTGGTTGCTTGTTGTTGGTTACAATTGCAAACGCTTCGATATTAATTGGGCGATGGAAATGTGGACCAATGCACAGCAACTACGTGATTGGTTTACGCAATTGCTCACAAAGGAGTTCTCATTGCCAGCATATCAATTTATATTATTTATTCTGTATATTATTTTGTGGGTTTATTTTGATGCTGACTTGTACAATGCCGAATGGCTGAAGTGTCAGTGTGCTCCGATTAAAGCACAAGACTGCCTAACAAAATAACATAAATAAAGGCAAGGAAGTGCTTTTGCTGTCAATGAAAATGTTTTTTGAGCAATCTCGTTATTTGTAATTATATTTGAGGCCGCTGTAGTCCAGTGTGTGCATGCTACAACTCGATAAAATACATCTGCCGTTAGGAGTCAGCACAATATTGTAGGTCCTTCCATTTGAGATACAATATAAAGACGCACACCACAAAAGATAGGAGAAGTTCGGCTGAGCTATATAGTGATATCGTCAAATCATTATATTATTGTTATGATTTTCACAGATATTTAATTAAGAAAATTAATTCCATAAAACGTAGAATTCTTATGGATAAAGTTTTGTCTTTTGCTTAAGTACAAGTATTCGGTTATATGTACACTAAGTAGTCCATATAACAATTATTATTATTAAAAATGTAGTATATTTAATATGTAACCTCGATTCATGCATTACACTTTTTCCTAGATATCTTAAGTATCTACTTGTATAAAAAGTATATTTTTATGAATACATTTTAGGAAATTTGAAAATTGTACAAACATCCATATTTATGTGAGTTACATTCAATGGTCAAGTATTTCTTTACCTTCATTGATATGACTTTTATGGACGACTGTTATTGAGTTTGAGCCCATTTTGTTTGAAGGAAAATTTTGGCATATAAATACAACAACAATTTATTGGAATAAGTTAGAGTAACTAAGTTATTGTTGTTGTTTTCATGTAAAAAAGTTAGTGCTTACCCTGCATAAAGTTTTATTTTTACAAGGATCCGTTTTTGGATATAACGCTTTATCCACCGTGCTTTGACAATAACATCGGTTTCCTTGAATAGGTTTCGATCCCTATCGAAACCTATGACAGGATAGGCAACTACCGACAGGTGCGATGTTTGTATGCGCTGCAGATTGGTAAGACACACAGGTATGTGTTTAAACATGAAATATATTTCACTAATCAAACTCTGAATTGTTTGCGAGACATTAGCTTTTTTCAAATACAAAAAAATATAATAATAATAACATAATAATTTGGCGCTCACACTATTTGGCTTAGTGTATGGCCTCTAATACCATTTGTGGTGTGCGTCTTTATAATCTACCACAAATGGAGGGACCTACAGTGTTGTTCCAACACCAAACCGCAGTTTTATTAAATGAGAACTTTTCATGGCAGAAATACCCTTGGAGGTTTGCATTGCCTGACGAGGGGTGACCGCTATTAGAAAAAAGCTTTTTCTTTTATTTACATTTCACTTGCCCTGTCTGAGATTTGAACCTCGACCCCAGCAGCATATCGAGTTATAGCACGCACTGCTACCCACTCGACCACAGCATATCAAATTTGTAGTTACTTTTTTTTTAGTTTAGACTATAATCAAACAATACATATGTATCAACTTATAAAAATGAAGCTTACTTAAACACACTAGGATTTGCTTTAAGGTAAGTAACATTTTCAACATTTACGAAAGCAATACAACAGCATTGTGCTTAAATTCACACGTAAACTAAAACACAAACTCATAAGCATATTTATTTTATTTGTATTTATACATAATTATGCACATTGTGTATAAGGGTGGCTCAAAATTAGCAAAGTGGGAATTTTGGTGTACCAAACCTTAGGATCCATCTATTTTTTTATTTTGAAATAAAAAAATATTTGAAGGATGCTCAAAGCGCTCAAAGTAGGAAAACGAACTTCTCGTATAAATGGTATAAATCAGCCAACTTTGCTTTTCTTCATGAAACCTCAAGGAACAATACCCAATTACTTATATTAAATTAGAAATAATTAATATTTATGGGTACCCTATAAATACTCCAAAATATGTAAAAAGGCAATTTAATATATACAAATTTAATATAAAAAAAGGTTAAATAAACAACATTGAAGTTTCATGAGGTAATTTCAAGTTGGACTATTGATAAAATCGTATTTTCAAGGATTTTATATCAGTCCTGAGAAAATTCTGTTTTCCTTATGTTGAAAACATGGGTAGTTTTGGGTGATCCCAAAATGTTTTTCGTTTCAATATAAAAGATTGTGGTGATATTTTTTGGTAAAGAGCAATCATTTGTCGACCACCTTAATGTGTATTTACATTTAAAGCTTACACTTACACGCTTGTTTTTGTGCTGTTGTTGCTTGCACCTTATCTCTAGCGGCGTCATCGCTGTCAGCAATTTTCGAAACATTGTTTAGTATTTTCGACGAATTTTTGAAGGTCTTGGCTTGTAGTTGCTTTATTCTAGCTGGATCGTCTTCTGACGCCTTTGCGCGATTCTTCGAGCTGTTAGCTATAATACCATAATAAGTTATTACGCAATCGGCTTGTGAATCATCTTCAATGCCACCTCCTTCACCGTCTCCGCTGTTGCCATTGCTGTCAGCAACTTCATCGATGTGTTCAGTATTTTCTGGTAGCTGGCTTTGTGGATTTTTCAGCGTAGCAACTGTTGCTGCAAAATCTGGCTTTGGGAACGCGTTCGCAACATATTCATTTCCTTCGTGCAGCTCGCCATAGTGGTGCCGCTTGTATGTGTGTTTGTTATTTTTGTCACTATGGAAATTCTTCATATTTTCACTACCATCCTCGTCAGCGTAGGAAAAGTTTATGGCACTTTGTGCACTTTCGTGTTGTTTGTTTTTTTTAGTTATGAATTTTGTTCCTTTCTGTTCATCTTCGTCTTTATTATTTCCCAATGATAATACTGCTGCCGACTCCTTGTCATGTTTGCTTTCTTCAAGCACAGCCATGTTCTGTTGGTCCGGATGGTCCTGATGTGACTGTTGCTGCGATGCATCTTCATCCTCATTACGAAATTTGTCCTCAATATCGCCGATCGCTGTTTCCTCCGGCTGATTACTTTGCTTGTACTCCAGCTCTGATTTATTGTTTACTTGTTTACTAAAATTTTTGCTTTTATTTATGGCGCTGCTTTTGTTTCTTTGGCTCCGTTCGTCAACATCATCAGCATTGTCTTTGTTGTTGCACTTTTTGATATATTCTGTGCCGTCATTGTATACTGTTTGTTCCGAGGATTTATTAAATTTTTCGGCAACAAAATATTTATTAAATCGCATATGCTGCCCAGTCACGTCACTAACCCCTTTTTGATCAGCGTCTTCGTTGTTTGCTAATAATTTCTGATTCTGTTGTTCTTTAGGGTTGCTCGTCAATTGTACACTTTCTTTCTCATGCGTGCTAGGCAACATTAACGGCTCCCCATCTGTGAGGTCCAGTCCATCCAGTTCATCCAATTGATCCGAGTATATAGCAGTGTCGGCAATATCATATTTATTTTTGTTACTATTTACAATATCATTGTTAGTTTTTAATTCTTTGTTTCGCTTTGCTGTATTATCTCTCCTTAAGAGTTCGCTTCTGTTATAGCGGCTTTTGCTTTTGTTTCGGTCATCACTATTATTGTTCGCATCTAATTCTAATTGTATTTCTTGAGTACCGACTGATGTGCTGGACTTTTGTGCTGCTAGGATCTGTAAAAATTAAAAATAATAATGCAATAAGAAATATAATTGTACTCAAATGTTAAGGTAAATGCATATTTTGAATAAATACGGGCAAGAAAAGCTTTATGTATGCCTAAAATTGAATTGAAAATTAAATTTTTTTTGAATATATATTTAACTAGCAGACCCGGGGAACTTCGCTCCGCCCCAAATTAATTAGGACTAAATGAAATACATGTTCACTCTGTTGTAGGTATATATAATAAATGTTTTTTTTTTGTACGGAATGTAAATAGGTTGAGCGAATAACTCTTTAGTTAAATTATAAATCCGACTGTAAATACGGTTTTTGGTAAAAACTCGGCTCCTGTGCCTCCTCGCGGATAAATTCGCTTGCTACTCCCTGTTGGTAGCTTTAAATTTTTTTATACAAGTTATGGCATATTTCAAATCTAAAAATGCAGCTTTGATGAATATACAATGCTACATCGTCACATTTAAGATGTATAGTTTTCTGCATAACTCGACTCCAGCGCAACCAAGCGACTCTATTTTTCATCATTCAAGTAGCATACAACATCAATTTCAGCAAAATCGATTCCGAAATACGACATTCATAAATAACTCGACTCCAGCGCTCCCCTTACTAATACGTATATAAAATATGACCGAAAGCGGACTATAAATACGATATTTAGTAATAAACCGATTCCAGCGACACCTGTTGGAGTTTTCAACAAAAAAAGTCTTCTTAAATCGGATAAATATCTGCTAAGTCCACATTTAAAATAGCAAAAGAGAGTTGAAAAATAATAATGAATTGGATGAAAGAATATATACGGCATCGCAATTTTATGAGCTACTTTCAACTTAACAGAATGATAATAGATCTGACTCCGAACGGCAAAGGTATTTTATGAGAAGCTTTTTCATGGCAGAAATACCCTCGAAGATTTGCCATTGCCTGCTGAGGGGTGACCGCTATTAAAAAAAAAAAATTTCGATTATTTTGATTTTACTTGCTCTGGCCGGTTAACTTAACATTATTATTGTAACAGAAAAATATATATTTACGTTTGTAATTATTTAGTTTTCACATCATTTCAATCAGAATTTTCGTATATGAATGAACTAGTTCTTTAGTTTATTTAGTTCAGGAACCAATATTTAAAACTCATATTTTATATTCGAAATCAGCATTTAAAAAAATGTTTAAAATTGTATTTTACGTTCAATTATACATACATATATGCAGGGACGGATACAGGGGAGGGGTCCTGGTGGTCTCTCTTGAACCGTGTTTTCAAATTCATAGCACACACAAAAACTCACTCTAGACAAAAACATTAAAAATCATTACCCAGTAACTGGAATACATATGGATTGCCTAATTCAAATTGAATTTAATTGATTTTGTTTGTGAATTCTCAGTTTAAGATAATAAATTACAACATTCTTCTTTTTATTATATTTGATTAACTTTAATTGAATGCATATAACTGAATTAAATAAAAAGTCGTCGATAAAATCCATGGAATAATATTTGATGACCGGAGAATGAAAGTGCTTGAGGTGAATGAGGTTGTTGGCATCTCAACTGAGAAGCCACATCACATTTTACATGAATATTTGGATATGAAAAAACTATCCGTGCGACGAAAGAGTGTGTTGTCACCATGGCGAAAATCCATGCGATTATTTTCTTTTTCCAAACCCGAAGAAATTACTGTGTGGTAAGAGGTTTGGGCCAAATAAAATAATTGGAAAAAAGCTGGACTAAGTGTAGAGTTAAAAGGAGATTATGTTGATAAAGAGAATGTTTTTTGCCGAAAAAGTATATTTTATTCAAAAAGAGAATGACTTATCAAACCGCCTTCGTAATTTGCAATTTTACAAACACATTTACCGACTATTTCAAATCAGAGCCACGTTGCCAGTCACGGTGGCTTCGAGTGATTGAGGACGTATCTGCGCTGCTAAATATTCATCGAGACATTGCTGTTACTAGTGACCAAATACTAGATATTTTGGCAAAGAAAAAGAGGAAAATCGATAAAGCACTTTAAATCCCTGACGTTTTATGATTCTACTGATTCAAATGATATAATCATAGCCTAACGATGGCTTTATAAAAATGCATTCAACATTTTACCCAATATTATTATATCCATGTTTATAATGGATTATAATCAAATATCTCAAAATATGTAAAATATTGTAAAAAGTTGAAAATAAATTGACCCCCCAAAAATATTTTCTGGATCCGTCCCTGCATATATGACACAGACTTTAATGAATATGACGTAAACGATGACGTTTTAAGATAATGAAAATATTAATATATGAACGGACGCAATGTGCTGCGAGTATGGCCAAAAAAAAGAAAGTTTAAAATATTTAAATAAATTTTTTTATTAGATATACTTCAGGTAGGAGACTGTAACATCAAAGCGTTTTTAAAATGAAAAACTCTCACAGTAAATACTTCGGCATTGGTTCTCATCAATATTTTAAAATAGTTTGCGGGATATTCCCTAATCTTTCTGGTGTCCAAAGCTGGTTGAAGTAAATCGAAACTTTAAAGGCGAACAAAAAACACATAAATCCCTTTCATATTTTTTGGTACACATATATTTCTCACAAGTATGTATGTACATTAGACCGACATTAGTGCATATGGGCTTTTTTGTTGTTGTGAGTTTGGATGATGGCACCCCCCACATCGGTTCCTTTTCCCAAAAAAATCATAGTGGCAAAATTTTATCTAACTCGGTTCGCGGGAAGTGGTGCCTCAAGGCCCCCAAAGTTTCGAAAAATCAGCATTTTTTTAAAAAGTTGGCTTTGGCCTTGAATAACTCAGCTAATTACTCATAAAAATGACATTTGAGAGAAATGAAGAGAATTTTACGCCAAGTAATTTTAATTATCTTCGACTGTTTTCTTTTTATACCCCTAGCAACAACATTTGCGCCTAGCAATTTTTTTAGTAGGCTTATATGTATATGTTTCTGGTTGTATCTAAAGATGAATATTATTACAAAAATTATTTTATTTGCGCTAGTGATGGAAAATATCGTCAATTTTGCTTGTCGACAAGTATCGATACTTCGGAAGAGCTTGTCGATATTTGTCGATACTATCGATACTTGGTGATAGTATCGATACTTGATGAAACTGGCGTAGCTGGAATTATCAGATGCTTCAAAGCATTGGATTTAATGAGCGATACTAAAAATGTCGATACTCTTGTGACTTAACTTAACGATAGGCGAAGAAAATTGTTGGAAAGGAGAAATAAAAGTACATACACAAGAAGTTAACGATTTATTAAGAACTGTTCCAATAAACCTTGTCTGACCCGGAAAATTCAAATTGTGAAGATAGTGCTTCTGACATGGAAATTGCACAAGAGCCACCTTGCGGCTGTTCTTGATGCTTGCAAATTGAGTGACAGAAATGCTGTTAAATTTATAGTTGATCCTGCAGAAGCGTTGGTCAATGCATAAACAATTTCATTTTAAATTAAATTCAAATCGTACTGCTAGACAAAAATTGCGGAAAGAACGCGTTGACGAAATCAAAGCCAAGATGAAAAATAGTGATTTGCATTGGGATGGAAAACTACTTCCAGGATTAGAAGGAAAACAGAAAGTAGACCGGCTCCCTATAATAATCTCCAATGGTCAAATATAGCAATTACTCGAGGTTCCACCTTTAGACGCAAGCACTGGAAGAGCCCAAGCATTAGCTATTTGTAAAGCTGTTTACGAGTGGGGTTTGCAAGATAAAGTGAAAGCGTTAGTTTTTGATACAACCGCAGTAAACACGGGTCACGTAATCGGAACAGCTACTATTGTTGAAAGCCTATTAGAAAAAGATCTTTTGTATTTACCATTCCGGCATCATATATATGAACTAGTTTTAAGAAACGTGTTTGATTTAGAAATTTCAAAGTTCGAATACCCTTGTGTTGTCATTTTCCAGAAATATCAAAAATCGTGGGCAAAAATTGATATCAAAAACATTAGCAGTGGCATTAGTGACAAAAGAGTTAAAAAAATATTCTGTGCAAGTGAAATAGAAATCATAATATCAAATTTGAACAAATTTGTAAATGAGAAACAGCCCCGTGCCGATTTAATGGAATTTCTAGAAGATGTATTTTGGAACGATTTTCCGTCGATCCTTGTCAAATTTGGTTTTGAAACAAACCGGTTTCGGCGTTGTGCCATCTTCAGTGTTATTTTTCGTTCTAGAACTTATAATAATATTCTTAGGAAAAACGCCAGGTCGTGGTGTAAAAATTAAAGCTCCAGGAGCTATGCATCATGCCAGATGGATGTCAAAGCCGTATACAGTTTGAAAATATTTTTATTTAGAAAGGAGTTTAAGCTTACGAAGGAAGAAATTTGCATATTTTTTAATAAAGCTCCACGAATATGCAAAATATGATAAACAAGTCTCAAAAACAACTTCTGATAAATTTTGTAGGCATCTTTGGTATTTATGTTCAGATGCTGTCGCCTTTGCCTTTTTCGATTCAAACGTAAGCTCTGAGGCAAAGATAAAAATGATAGAGAAATTAAATAGAGAATCACCATCTGAACAAAATGATAAATTACTTGTCGTAGAATTTTTTTCATTTCTCTCAAATGTCATTTTTATGAGTAATTGATATTAGCTGAGTTATTCAAGGCCAAAGTCAACTTTTTTGAAAAAATGCTGATTTTTCGAAACTTTGGGGGCTTTGAGGCACCACTTCCCGCGAACCGAGTTAGATAAAATTTTGCCACAATAATTTTTTTGGGAAAAGGAACCAGTCTGGGGGGTGCCGCATTTCTTCTAAGTGGCAGTCTAATGTACATATATTAAAGTATCAAACCTTTAACTGCGCATTTTTGCGCGAATACATATTATTTGAGCGCTATAAGTTCAACGCTTGTTTGAGTGCGATTTAAATTAACATTTGTATGTACATACATTTATTGTTGCCCAAATTTATAGTCAATTCAATTTAATATCAAAAAATGCAAGTTTCAAGGGTTTGTTTTTGAGATTTTGTTAGTCGCGGATGTTTTCGCTGAACAAAATCTTCTCAATTATACAATGTACTCGTATGCGGTGAGCAAAGAAGATATAAAGGAAACAAAAAATGCGCTATAGTTGCCAATAGTAATAATTATCAAATATGTTTATAAGTTTGAGAGACAACTATTAAAAGCGTTTGTAATATATGGTTTTGTTTCTAATCATCAAAATCGTCAAGTCACGATTTTCTTTTCTCAAATTCGATAAAATTCACACGGTTCGCTGATTTTATGATCTGTAGTGATTGGTTCATGTACGACATCGTTACGTACAACAAAAACAAGGAACACAAACTTTAATCTATATCAACTTTTTATCACTTTGAAAATCTGATTTATCAGCGACCTCAGGGTGTTTATTTTATTATTAAAATCCTTTTTGTTTCATTTTTTTACCCAATATATTTCCATCTCTTTCGGAGATCGTCTTCAGGGGCTACAACAGTTACACAAAAGATTTGTATTAACGTAAACCCGTCGAGAAACGTGTATATGTGGGCGCAATTTTCTGTGTCCGTTTTGTAGTTCAGTCTCTTCTCTGTTGGTGTTCTTCAAAATCCAAATATAATGTAAAAAGTGCAATAGAATTCAAAGACAAGGTTAATGACTCCTATATTATATAGGCTATATATGTAATGATGATTACGCAGTCGTTTATTTAAAGTTTTATGGTTTATAACCTACGTCTGTAGGACGTATGCTTTTCTGCACTCTTCATTCTCTCCCTCTCTCGCAAGTATTTTCATTCGTAATTTTTTCAGTTCTATATACAAGAAAGTCTACAAGAACATTCTTAAATAATAAAAAACTATTTTGAAAGTACACTTAAATATAAAATTATTTACGAAATGCCTTATAATTATTAAAATGCGCTTAGAAAATCATCATAAGCCTTTTAGGAAACTTTTAACAGCAGAATCAAAATAAATTTAATACTTCTTAAAGCAAAAGAAAAGGAGAGGCAGTTACATAGTCCAACCCGTAACTGCATTACAATATTTCATATTTTCTGAACTCACTAAAGATTTTTCAGGTTTAATTGTTGGCCTACCATGTTACTGCCTAATTTGAAAAGTGGGCTCACGCGATAGATCACCATCAACTGGTTTTCTCAAACGAATTTCTATTTACCTTAAAAGTCAGCAAATATGTAAATCAGTATGAGCCGACATAGTTAGGCTCTAAACCGAAGCTCTCTGGTAGATGCGGCAAAGCTAATCGACAAACTGCTCAATCTCACTACTCTTGCTGTGATTGCACATTCTTGCATTTGGCGATTCAATAAAGTAAGTGCATTCGTTACGTGGAAAATACACTTCTTATTTAGTGTGAAAGCATTAGAAATCAAAGTTCCTGGCTAATGCAATTATTTTATATTTTTGACGTGAAATTCTTGATTCTAACTATGTGCAGTGAAAGTTATCTAAGGGTTTAGTAATTGCAGCGTTTAATAAATCTAGAAGTGTTGTGTTATCTTGTTGTAATATGAATTTTAATACGAAAATAAACTCTAAGACGAAAATAAATACCAAACAAATATATAGTTCTTAATATTGTATTTTCTATTACATCTTTATCTCTATTATTATTAAAAGCAAATTTAAAGTTTTATTACTTAAAAATTTTTAACGGCACCCGCAAACCAACAAGTTTCATCTTTTTATTATACCCGAGCGCACTTGTACACAAGGGTACTATAACTTTGTTCGCATAACAGCAAAAAATAATCGAGATATATATAGACATATATATACTAAAATGATTAGAATGAAAAGAGGAATCGATTTAGCCCTGACTGTTTATCCGTCCGTCCGTCCGTCTATCCGTAGAAACAATAACTTCAGTAAAAATTGAGATATCTCAATGAAATTTGGTACATAGATTGCTCTTTCGACAGGGTAGGTTGGTATTGAAAATGATCAAGATCAGTCAATCACCACGCCCACCTCCCATATAACGGAAGTTTTGGAAAATGCAAAAACTTCGGTTTTTCGGTATCTATTAAAACAAATTGAGTGAAATTCGGTATTTTGAGCGATTTTGAACTACGAAATTAGGTATTTATGAAATTTTGAAAAATAAGCGTTGCCACGCCCACTTATGAAAAAATTTCTGTATCTCAATAACGGTGTAAGGTATCGTCACAAAGTTTAATGAACAAATTTTTCTTAATATCGTTGTTATCGTCGATAAAAATGTTTAAAATCGGAAATTTCATCGGTTTCGGCGTTGTGCCATCTTCAGTGTAGTTTTCGTTCTAAGTAATTAGTGTTGGTTGTGCTGTATTTATTGCTGTCTGAAGATGGCACAACGTCGAAACCGGTATGTCACAAAACCAAATTTGACAATGGATGACGGAAAATCGTTCCAACATACAGCAAACTTCCACCCTGTCGGAAAATCCGAAGAAAATAAAAAAAACGTTATTCAGTTAAACCTTCAAGATATTCAGAAAAAATTGCCAGTCAAATGTAAACTGTTTTTATTTTACAATAATATAAACATTTTTCCAAAAACGGATATTTTGACATCTTGCTTAAAAATTAAATTCTTTTGGTCTCAAATTTTGTTGTCAGTTAAAAAAAGATGTTATAAAATTTCAGTCCCATATCCTAATATTCACGTCAGCGCTATCAAAATTACGAATTTTCCAGAAGCTACAATTTCTCGTTGATTTTATAAATATTTATTTCTAGTGCTGGTGTCACGCAGTTTTTTCAATAAAAAAAATCAAATTTTGAGCATACATTAAGAAATTACAGCAGAGCGTCAGTAAAAATTCTGTAAAAAATCAACGAAAATTTGTAGCTTTTTTTAACATTGCATAAATGGAAAATCCTACGAAGGAATATATCCACAAATTTTACCATTTACTTTTAAAGTCCATTGTTTGTACACCTACATATGTACATACATACGAGTATGTACGTACCTGCAGATTTAAAATTTTTATAAACAACTTTTTTTAAAACTTAGTTTTTATTTATGAGTAATTATTTACTTAAGTACATTTGTACTTCTTTACTATTAACCTGATGGTCTTAATAAGCAAACAGTTATTTCTCTATTCAATAACAGAAATATTTTTTAATTAATCGTAGTATAACTATTTTTATATATACATAGCAAAATAAGTGCGAAAGCATACATAAATGCATACTTATGACATTTTAAAAAGAACATACATATGTATAATCATACATATACATATGTATATTCAATAACTTCTGTGATACATATATGTATGTATTTTATAAAATGTCATAAGTATGCATTTGTGTATACGTTGATTTTTTGAAGTAATATGGTGTTTCCTTAAGCGTTTTTGCAAATGATCCCATAAATGCTCGATGTGATTGATATCAGAGCTCTGTGGATACTTTGTGTATTAACCACATCTTCACTATATGTGCGGTATGTTTGGAATCGTTGTCCTGCTGGAAACAAAATCCCACAGACAATCCCAATTTTCCGCGGAAATTTTTTTGAAGAATTTTAAAATCTTTTGTCATAATTTCATCTATAAAAACAAGGTTGCCAACACCTGATGTGGACATGCAGCCCCATACCATGACACCTTCATGCTTGACCGCATTGTATTGTATTTTTTGGTTAACTCTTCGTTTGGCTTCCTTCACACTTTAAGTCGCCCAACATACCCGAAAATTATATATATATTTTGATTCGTCGCAATAAATAATATTGTCCCAGAAGTCAAACCCTTTGAGTTTATATGTTTTAGCAAAATCCAGCCGTTTATACATACATATCTATTAACGTCACTGACAAATGGTTTTTTTCTAGCAATGCATGACTCTCATCCACTTCTATTTATTGATCTGCGCACTGTATGCGATGAAACAATGGTATTTAAAGATGTTTCCACAGCTACTGTAGCTGTATTCGGAACACTTTCGAATGGATGTTTTTCTCTCTCGTTTAGCTTCCTAGGGCGGCCTGATCTGTGCATATTTTCGACCCTTTTTTCCTTTGTATTTGTTGTGATACCTTTTGCACCGTTACTTTACTCCTGTCGATGTCTTTTCCGATTTATGCATATGATTTTCCACCATTATGCATACGTACCACAATTTGTCCCTCTTCTAATGTAAATTCCTTTCGGGACATGATTGGACACGAAAAATATTTTACACAGATTCGAATAAATGAACGTATGAAGTTATATTGAATATAGTCTGCAAGCAATTTTTTTTTTTGCTAATTCGAATATACCGTTATTTCGCCGCTGGCTACTTCGAGGCGCGAGCGCATCAACACTTTGCTGTATCAATTTCTTACTCACAGTTACGTTTTTGGTTGCCGTTGTTGATGCAGCAGCGAAATTTGCCAAAGTTTCTCAAACTCTTTCAGAATGTGTGAAATATCTTAATGCTAAAATAAGAAATGGAAGGGTATCAAGACTTATGCTGTTCACTGTATATGCACTTTGAATTTAGGTCCCTACAAATGTATAATACACAGTTAAGGCAAATGTGCCACGACCCTTAAGGGCCGTACACATACAACTTTCCTCGCTTTACTTGACAATTCGAACTTTAACAACAAAGCATGAGGTGTAGAAGGTTTGCTACATAGAACGCTTTGACAGTTTCTGCGATAGTTGTTTGTTTTGAATCGCGATATGTGCTTATTCCGAGTATTTTCATTAACAAAAGAATAAGAAATGTGTTTTACATCTACTTATGTATGTATGTTTGAAATTCGCGAGTGTAATAAACTTTATTAAGACTGAGATGTAACAAGTCTTCTTGCAGCATCTTTCGACAAAATAAATAAAAACCGATCCAGGGGATTTTAGGAAAACGATGAAGGTGGTTAACAAAGAGGTGTCTCATTTGCTATTTGTTCATATTTTTCTTCTTTTCTCTTTTTAAAAGTAATTATATATGCAAAAATTATGAAATACAAGTAAATTCTCTAAATCGTGTGTATATGCACGCAGAAATAAAATGGAAATGTAAACAGTTGGTTGTCAAAGTGTACAAAAGTTGAGAGTTCGCCATGATTTTGCTTCGTTTTGCTTTGCTTTACTTTTCTCGCCTTGTATTTAGCAGCACTCATATAACATCTGGTCTTCAACTTATCTGTCAAAGCGAAACTCTGAAGCAAAGCAAAGCGAAAGTCTTATGTGTACGGCCCTTTAAGTAAACTGTGTCTTTTTGCAACTGTTATTCATTTTCTTTCGAATTCTTTCAAGTCTGAACTCGTTGAATCATATTCGAGGTAAGATATTAACTCACAAATACTTACATATGTATGTATGCCAGAAACATTCATATGTTCATACGCTCAGTCACAAAAATATATATACATACATACATATAAAGGATACATATATAAACAAGTAAATAGGATTTTCATTTTGCATTCATTTAAAGGTATTTCAAGTGCACCTTCGATTTGTTTTTATTAAAATTTATATTCATGTTGTTGTTGTTTTCTTTCTACGACCTTACTCTACTTACAATATCAGCTTCAGCTTCAACGGCCGCATAACCATCTACATCGCATTCACCAACATATTGCGTACTATCCGCATCAATACTGTCGACATATTGTATGTGTTCTTGGTCTAAAATATCCTCGGGTATAGCAGCCTCTGCTTGCATATTGAAATCTATCAGAGTAGAAGAAAAAAAAAAAATAGTATAGAAAATATTGCAATATTTGTGCAAAGTTGATCGAAAGTACTTTTCAGCGAGTGGGTAAGAGGATGTAGTGGCTTTTGTGCGATTATAAGAGCATTGTGTAACTAAACAGAAATAAGATATGCATATGAACCGGAGATAAGCCTAGACCTGAATATATGCTACTTAGTTGTAGCCAACGAAAATCAATTTATTTTCCCAAATTTATTATAAAATTTAAAAAAATTTAGGAAGTTTAATTTAAATGTTTATGGTTTAGACCATTTCAAAATAGAAATCCGCTTTTTTTCAAACAATGATATAGAATTTATAACATAAAATTATGGGCCATAATCATAGTCAAGTTAAATTGTTTTATAAATTTAGACAAATGCAGTCCAGTGTTTAAAACCTTCTATAGCCTTGGTTGTTCGTTAAAATACTTATTTCACAAAATATTTATTTTAAATAATTCGTTGGTAAGTTTTTAATGTAATTTTCTTATTTGATCCTCCTTCAGTTTTGTACTCTATTTTCTTGAGAGTTATGTTCTCAATTTGTTCTTTTTAAGAATGTTGCAAACATTTTGTTTTCATTTTAATTTTCTTTTGTGAATATTTTCCCGAGCGTTTCATTATCTTACCATTCGTACTGTTCTCAGTGCCTCTATTCTCGTTTAGTTCTGTTGTGGGAACGGTCTTAAATAAGAATATGATACAATACTGATTTTTCATGCTTAAAATTTTCCAAGCATTATGGTTGCATTACCGACCCTTCGAGGTGTTATGAAATGTAATACTTTTTGACTATGGCATTCATTTGGCTTTTTTCGTTTGCTTCATTGTTAAATACTCCTACTCGTGGATACAACATAATTAATTTTTTGGTTGTTTTTATGTGTATACATTTGGAAAAGTATCTATGAATGTAAACTAAATCTTGGTAAATAATTATGTTATCATTTATCTTTGTCAACCTTTTTAGTTTTATTACTAAATGACTGCCTTAAAATATTGTTATTTCCCGATTACGGCAAAATGACAGACCAGCCATGAATAACAAAAAAGACTGGTGACTAAAATTTTGCAGTCTTTTGTCAAACAAGCGACTAAACAGCTGGAGTTAAAAAATTATAGTCAATAAATGTCACTGCAACGATTTTCAGTCACGTTCATTGCAATACTTAACACCTCTGCCAACATTGTTTATATTGTGTAAATATTTTGAACACACTTTTCTCCTAAATGTTACGTTTGAAATGAAAGTCTTCTTAAACTTTCGGTGATTTTCAGATTTCGTAACAATTTAAAAATTAAAAGCCTCTACTTTCAGTAAGGCAATTTGTCATATAAATGATTTTCATAAAGAGAAAAATAACTATTATTTTATATTAATTAATTTTCGCATAACAATTTATTCCCTAACAAAATCCATATAACGCCTAGTTTTGAACATCATATTTTAACAATATTCTACAAAAATACTTTACAATTTTTGATTACTGTTAAATTTTGTCATTTATTTTTAACGCAGGTTTTATTTTCATTTGCCGTTTAATTTTTAAGTGTTACACTCTCGGTAGTATCAATTGGAAGTACTTAACACCGAATATTCTCATGTAATAATTATGTAAGTGGAAACAGAGGCGGATTGTAATGTTTTTTTTTTATTGGCTGTTACTTTTATTTATTGAATCTACTCAACTTAAGAGCCTAACAATAAGTTGCAAATCTTAATCTAATCACATAATTTACATCCCATAGGTGGGATGAGTATTTTATTAACTGGCCCTGAGTATTATTACGACTGCGCTGGAAAGTCATTCCTACGTAATATTGAGTTCCTGTTTACACGCAATAGACATCCTGCTAATTGATTTGGGTGCGCTAAAAGCTTCGATGCATATTTCGCCTTCCGCTGCTCTATTTCAGTTCGTACTTCCGGGATTCTTAAGTGGTGGTGAATATTTTCGTTTCGGATATACAACGGTGTTCCGGTGATTGATCGAAGGATTTTAAATTGCGCACGATGAAGGATTTTGATGTTGCTGCTGCTCGCGTTGCCCCATAACTCACATCCATAGGTCAAAATGGGGTTGCATATAGCCACTTTATACTCCAGACTCAGGAACGAGCGAGAGTTAATAAGCCAGTGTAGAGAACTAGTCTTCAACTCAAGATGAGTCCGTTTAGCCTCTATATGGTTGCGCCAAATAAGTCGCCTATTTAGGTGGACCCTTAGGTATGTGACATGATTGCTTTGTGGTATTTGTACGTTGTTCAAAGTCAAGGGCGGACAATTTTTTTGTTTACTGTAAATGTAACTTGCTTAGATGTTTGTTCGTTAACCTTTATATGATTACCTAAGAGCGCAGATGCTTGCAGGCCACACTTGGAGCGGCTGATTATCGCAGTATCGTCGGAAAAAGGTGTATAAGACGTACAGCATCGGACCTAAGGCACTACCTTGTGGCTCTCCAGCTTCTATTGAATGAGCTTCAGTGATGGTAGTGTTACATCGAACTGGGAACTTTCGATCATACAGATAGAACTTAAGCAGTTTGAGGGTGCTCTGAGGAAGTAACATTTGTATTTTATACATTAGGCCGTCCAGCCATACTCGAAAAAATGCCTGTTCGACGTCAAGAAATATTGCAACAATGTTTTTCCCTGAAGCAAAACTGGTGGAATGGTATTATGCTGTGGGCTTGAAGATGTGGGTAAATGCGCAGCATAAGAAGACTTTCGAACAATTTCGACATGTACGGTAGCAGGCTGATAGGTCTATAGGAGGATGGTTGTGGTTTGTCTTTTCCGGCCTTTGGTATCATCACAATAGTTGATTTTTTCCATTGTTGAGAGAAATAACAATGTTTAGTGATTGCATTAAATAACATACAGATACAGAGTACATCACAATTTTGTAGCTCAATAATCAATTTTTGGAGTAATTAAGTCGTGCCCATGGGCCTTACTTTGTTTCAATTGATCCTTAATTACTTTTGAAATTTCTTCAGGTGCAAATTTCAGCGACTCAGAATCCGACACTTAGGGTACGGCTGGTAGTGTGAACCCATTGGTTGCTGGGTTTAGTCTGAAAAGATTTTGTAGATGAGAAGCAAAGGTGCTTGTAATACGCGTTTATTATTATTTCGTAGCTCTCAATATCACCAATGCTTCTTTACAACGCTTTTTCAGTTGCACCTATGCTACGAATTTTGGGTAAAAGGACAGTTGATTTCATTCTTTGCCATGTTTCTTGAAAAGGTTGACCCACAATGAAAATAAATTTCCCCAAAAAAAAATTAGCAAAGTGTGGCTACTAAGTAAATACATACATATGTATATGAACTGCAAAAGTTGGTTGTTATTGCCTTGAAAGTTTAGTTATTAGTTTTCGTTTCTAATTTTGCAATAACATAAATGTTTGCCATCAAAAAACAAATGCTGCATATGGCGACCGCAGACTTCTATCATATTGTTACATACGTTTATGATCGAAAATCAATTAAATATAAAAGTTATTTTTATGCTTCCGTTTGTAATTCGTCTGTGCCGACAGCGAAGATTGTAGTTGGGATAGATGCCAAAGCGAATGTAGCTAAGAGAAAATTGCACAAATTTACGCCATCACCAAAGAGTATTACAAATGTGCTGAAAAGGGAGCGCACTTTGCTACATACAGCATCAGACAACAAAAAGCCACCCGCCCTACTAATGGAACAGTATCAAGTTATTAGGAGTCCTATGTCCCAGACATAATCATAGTAATTAAACTCTAGAGAAACCAAACGAAACCTGACACCGTTCAACGTGTGCGCGTACAATGTGAAATCACAAATGTGTGCAACGTTTTTTTTTTTGTAAGAGTGTTAATGCACCAAGGACCTCATCTCTGCCATTTTGCGAGTGCGCGTTGCATTCGTTTCGCTGTTGAACGTAAGCGCTTGGCCTTTGGCTTGAACGCTTGACTGGTTTTTTTACGCCACATTGTAAATGTAACGTAGAGCGCAAAAATTAAAATGTTAGTAAATGACACAAAGGTTCAGTGTAGGTAGTTCCGTGTGGTGAGAAACCACAGGTGAGTGAGGAAAAACGGTTTTTCGCTTATTCTTCTTCTCATGCACTGAAGCGCGCAGACTGCCATGACAGCGTTGCGGTGCAATATGGATGTTGTATTATATTTGGTCATCGTGTTACTGGAGGCGGTGCACCCTTGGGATGTGAATGCGACATTTATAACATTTAGTGATTTTGCCTTGTATAACCTGAACTGTAAGCAGGCCCTTGAACAGAGCGATGGTAAGTTGCCGATTTTTAAATCCTCTGGTATAAAGTAACACTGCTTCACATAATGCCTCAAACGAGTGATTGCGTACACTTACATTTAAGCGCGCACTTTGTTAGACTTTATGAAGAGCGCGAAACAACTTCATACATACAAACATGTACATACATAAGGTCATGTTTTCGAACATTCACATTAAAAGTTAAACTAAATGTAATCACATTAAAATGTAAGTTGATCGCAGTCAACCAAAAGTGTGGTGTACAAAGTGCAACGAACTCTTCCATCTAAACTGTGTTAATATGTCATAGGATGACCTTGATTTTCTGCTCGTATCAAATAAACATTTCTATTGTAAAATCTGTACGGTTGAGCGCCGTAATTCGATTCGTTCTCCGCCTACTACCGCTCTCTCTACTGCTGAAGTGTCTTTTGAGCAGAGTGTTAATTTAATTGTGGATAGTCAAGCTAAACAAGTGACTTTACTTGACATCGCTAAAGACATTGCTGCTCTGCGTTCTCAAAATTCTCACATACTTGTCGAAGTGAAGGCTTTGAAAAACGATAAATCTCATTTATTGCAAAAGTGTGATAGCTTAGCTAATGAAATACAATCTTTGCATTCGAAACTTGATGAGAAAAATGCTGTCGTTTCTTCGCTAACTCAGGAAATAAAAAATCTGCATTGCGTTCATACGGTAAATTATTCATCTGTGTATCTTATATTCCCCCTGGTAGTAATGATTCATTGTACTGCGCTCATGTAAATAATATAATAGATATATGTGAACACCATGAAGATCGGCACTTTTGTGTTTTAGGTGATTTCAATCTAAATAAAATTATTTGGTCAAACCTATTAAATAACCATAGCTTAACTCCAACTAATGTTAATTATGCTCATGAAATTAATTTCTTAGATAGCCTTTTTAGTGTTAATCTTGCTCAGATAAATTCATATGTAAATAAGCTTAATAATATATTAGATCTCATTTTTATTGATGAAAATTTAATCTCTAATTTGACTGAGTGTCATTTCCCAATTTGTAAGTCGGACATGCATCATGTTCCGTTATCTTTAAAATTAGAGTTCTTCGATCTTGTACCTATGGATAATTTTTATCAAAATACCCGCTCCTTTAATTTCAAGAATGCTAATTTTGACTCTCTTAACTTGCTTATATCTGAATTTGATTGGGATACAATTTTCAGTGATAAAAATGTCTCGGAATGTTTCGATGCTTTCCTGCTTAAGTTATCTGAGTTGTTTAGTAAAAATCTCTCATTGCTCCCGGCTAAAATACATAAGTTGCCCTGGTACACCACGAAGTTAAAAAAGCTTAAAAATAAAAGGAATAAGTATTTTAAACTTTACAAAGCAAATAACAATATCTCCTACAAAGATAAATATATGAATTACATGAATCAATTCAATGTACTTGATAAATTTTTGCATAATAAGTATATTTCTCGATATGAGGAAGAGTTAAAAGCGAATCCTAAATTTTTCTGGAATTATGTCCGTTCGAAAAGATGATGTTCTAATATTCCTACCTGTGTTAAGTTTAACGGTACTTTTTCGGAGAGTGCGGAGGACTCTGCGAATCTTTTTGCTAATTTTTTCAAATCCAATTTCGTAGTTGACTCAGAAAATATGGTCAACATTTTTACTGATGTTGCACACAATTCCTTAAGCTTTGGTTCATTATCGATTTCTGAACTAGATATCATTAATGGGATTTCCTCTCTACAAATTTCTTTGAAAAATGATATTGATGGGCTGTCTGCTTTTTTTGTTAAAAAGTGTAGTCATTCCCTTTGTAAACCACTATGCCATATTTTCAATTCTTCATTAAATACAGGCGTTTTCATCGACCGTTGGAAATTAGCTTCTATTACCCCAATTTTCAAATCTGGCAATAAGAATGAGGTAACAAATTACAGAGCAATATCTAAGTTATCGAATTGTTCCAAACTTTTCGAAAAGGTCGTTAAAGAGAAGTTAGTCTTTGCTATTCAAGGAATTATAGATCCATGCCAGCATGGTTTTGTTGGAGGACGGTCTACTATTACAAATCTTGCAGTTTTTTCTCAGTTTTGTGTTTCAGCGTTCAAGAGTGGGTGTCATGTTGACACCATATACACCGATTTCTCCAAAGCATTTGACACAGTCTCGCACAAAATACTTCTATGGAAACTTGAAAATCTAGGATTCCATTCAGCTATACTATCTTGGCTTAAATCATACTTGTCAAATAGAATCTCCTTTGTTGAAATAGACTCTGATTACTTACTTTATGCAGACGATCTGAAACTCTTTCGCAGAATCTCAGGTTCTTTAGACATTCTGTTATTGCAGGAAGATTTGAACTCTCTGAACGCATGGGCTCTCCAAAATAAACTACATCTTAATATTAGTAAATGTTGTCACGTGACTTTTTCCAGGTCCATGATTGCGCACTCTTCAAGTTATTCAATATCAAATATAGCACTTGCCTCTGTTAAAGAATTTCGTGATCTTGGCATAATTTTCGACTCGTCTTTTACGTTCGCTAACCATATTAATTATATTATTCCTAAGGCGTATGCAAACCTAGCTTTTTTGCGGCGCTATGCTTGTGATTTCAAAGACCCCTGTACTAGAAAAATCTTATATAATTCTTTAGTGCGATCGAAACTGGAGTATGCTTCAGTCATCTGGAATCCGATATACTCCTCACACTCTTTTAGAATTGAAAGAGTTCAACGTAAGTTTCTGCGTTTCGCTCTTCAACCACTTCATTTTGAAATTCCCCTGCCACCGTATAGGGCAAGGTGCATGCTGATCAATATTATTTCGCTTGAAGTCAGACGATCCACTCAAAGTTTAATGTTTATTTATGATATTATCTCCGGAACCATTGACTGTTCAGATCTTCTTCGGCTGTTAAGTTTTAATATTCCAAAAAGAACACTCCGTTTTCATAATTTATTTCACATTGATATTCTTAGATCGAATTACTATCGCCTCGCCCCCCTCACAAGAGGGCTCGAACAGTTTAACCAGCTTTCAAGAGTCCTTGATCTTGATTTTGCAATGCCAAGGTCACTATTTAGAACACGCTTTGAGTCCTACTATGTAGGCATTTAACCTTCATTTTATCCTAGCTGTTAATTAAATAATAAGAAATTTTTGTTATCTAGTCAGTAAGGTTTGTTACCATTGACTTAAATAAATAAATAAATGAAATAAATGAAATGAAAATAATTTATTGATTAAAGCGATAAAGTCAATTACATGCAATACGTTAACGCATTTTCTTGTTGCTCGCGTGCAACACATTGATTGCGTCAAACTTGATGGTTTATTTCTCAATGCTGTTATTTAATGTTTATAAAAGACGTTCAAAACTATAGCTAGTCCGCTTATTGACGAATTTTGGCAATTCCGTTTTCTTATATTTCCATTCTAATATTCTTTGATACAAATTAAGCTAATTCTCTACAGAAATTAAAACATTATACACATTACCTAGGCTTAAAGGCAAAATCAGCTAAATGTTAAATTTTGATGCGAAATAATGGAGGATGCTGCAATATTTGAATAAAAAATGGAGTTAATAGCTTAAAATTCAAAGTTGACAAAACCTTCGTCGAATGATTTTGAACTTAGGTACGGTTAGGTTGGAATGGCTGGGAGGAGAAACCCTCTCTTGCACTTAGGCCCAGCGTGGCCCATTGTACTGTCATATACGAATTTGCTCCTCAGTTAACCTCCGACTCGGACTCAAACCGTTTTGTTTACTTGAAATTCGTACATTTTGACAGTGCTTTTGGGTTAATTAGCGCTATCTCCGCGAAACTTGGTAGAGTTGGTCTACTAAGTGTGCGAAGTCTTCTTAGAGCTGGACATTGGCAAAGTAGGTGTTCCACGTTCTCTTCTTCTTCGTCACAACTTCGACAGTGCTCAGGAGCATTTACTCCTAATATTTTCGCATGTTTAACGATTAGACAGTGACCTGTAAGGGTTCTTGTTATATTCTAGACTTAATTTTTTTTTAGTCCCAGAAGGGTTGATGTGCGCATTTTATCGTAGGGAGGCCACGTGAGCTTGAAGATTTCGAAGTATGGGAGAGTAATCCAGCGTTCATTTGCAACCTTTGAGGTGTTGTGCTTGACTTTCTAGTTTAAAGGTGGCAAGTGATATACGTATCCTGTTTCTCCTCGAAAGGATCGGGGTGGTCGTTCCTTTCCTTGCCAGCTCATCCGCTTTGCAATTGCAATTAATGTCGCATTGTCCAGGCACCCATATGTGTTGAATTCTATAATGCTGAGCCAAATGGTTTAGAGTTATGCGGCATTCAGTGAGATACTTTGTATTGTCAATAAATGAGTCTAGCGCTTTCAAGTCAGCTTGACTGTTTGTTTTCATGATGGTTTTTGATTAGGTGCTGCGTAGCCTCCTGGATGGCAATCACTTCCTCTCGGTAGATGCTACTATGGTTTGGGAGTACAAATGATGTTTCAAGTTTCAGCTGAGGGGAAAAGACACCGCATCCGACTTTTCCGTTGAGTTTGCAGCCATCAGTGTATGTGTTGATGGCTTATGTCTATGGTGTGGTCTTACGTACCAGTCCTGTCGGGTTGGTATGATGACTTAATAGTTCTTAATAAAGTTAGATGTGGGTGTACAGTAGTCATTTTGAACTTAAAAAAGTAGAATTTTCTTGAGTATGCCGTTTCGTAGTCTAATAAATTTTTAGTATCATAATAATCTAAATGTGTATATGTTATTTTATTCTGAAGATCTAACACATTTTACCACTATATTTAAAAAGCTTTACATCGCATTCCCTAAAATGCTATAAAAGTGTTATTTAAAAGTTGTCATGGAAATTGTTTGAATTTATACAAAAATGTTTTAGTAAAAAATCAGTTAGACGGTTTATCCCGTTTGCTACAATATTTATTTTATCTGTGAAAATCGATAATCAACTATGATGAGCAAAAATTCGCTGGAAAATTTTAGTTGTTGGCAAAAAAATGCAATATTCTCTTATTGTATTTTATATCGACCGTGCCTAAACGAACTACATACATACATATATTCATACATACATCGCTTAGCCAATATTGCTTATAAATACAGCTTACAAATATACGTTTCAGAAATCGTAATTATATATGCATATATGAATAGATAGAAATCATGCAGGTGCATACTCGCTCAAAAATAGAGCACACCCTTATATTGAGATATTCGGCCAATACAAATATGTTTTCCAGTTAAAGCACAGCTTTACACTTTTTACACGATTTATAATAATTTATAAAATTTTCATTAAAAATAGGTACTCGATTTTAAACTTTTTTTATTTGTCTCTAATAATTCAGTTTTGCAGCACATTTAGTTTTAGTAACCAAAGTGGACATTTCCGCGTACTCAAAAACAATAAAAAACATTATTTTTTTTTAGATAAATGTGTTCTTTTATGAAAATTGTAAAATTATAATATATGTACATATATATCAGATACGAAGTTTATAACTTAGGCTTAAGTGGTTTTTATTAGAGAATTATCTTCACTTTAAGTGATATAGAAAAAATTTAAATATTTTCTCGAATGATATAGGTGATTTTTGTCGAGAACTGCATCTATGTACATATGCGTTTTGGTGTAGCTTTGTTACTTAAATTGCTTTGCCATCTCATGCTAAATGTCATTGTCCTGGTGGATATTTTAATTACATCTCGGGGGTGTATGAGGTTGCTTTTGTCTGCATTAAATAATTTGCAAAACCAGCATAATACATTTAAGCTAGAAATCAGCGGGGAGATAATATAGTACAATAAACTAAACTAGGGTTGCTGATGGGACTGATGCAGGTAAACGCTTATTTATTTAAATGCACTTATGCACGCAATCAGGACGTAGCGAAAGGGCACCAAACTAAATGTCGCTGAAAGTTTAAGACAGTTAAAAAAATATGTACATATGTATGTATATGCACATACCTTATGCACACACATACATATATGTAAGTAATACCACATATAAAAAAGTACATGTGTATGCATTTAAAAGAATATAAATTTTTGTGAAAAAAACCTCGGTTAATTCAAGCTGTCAGCATGATGCATCGAAAAATGTGCCAAGTGATGTGTGCGATGCGTGTGGAAAAGTTAGATACATATGTATGTACATACATATGTATATATGCGTACGTATATGGAGCTTAGCGTGAGCACACGCACCGTGCAAAGTTTGTTATTTGTGGCTGTTCGTCATGCAAGCCACACACTTCGTCCTCTCAGTTAGCTAGGTACATACGATTATATCTACTTACGTATGAAAGTAACAGATGTATAAAGAATGTGTTGCTAGATTTTTGGTCGTTCAGCTGAATGGAAGAAAGGAAATCGACTAAAATTACGTAAACTGTTTTTATATAAGAATTATAACGTAAACATTTAAGTTATTCGCCAGTCACAAAAGGACGAATATACATAAATATAAAAAATCTAGAAAATTTAAGGTGCTTTTTCAGGGACCGAATAAATCGCTATTATGTAAAATTTGTGTTTGAAATCATTGCGAAATCGTTATTTTATTATTTGTATTGCGTCGCGTTTAGCGAATGAAAAACTTGCAGGGAAAATATGTATCTTAATATAATTATAATTTGGCGCTTACACTATATAAATAGTACATTATTATTTTTCCTCCTCCTCTCCAGTCAGCTGTTACTTGATTTATACTCAGTTTGGTTTGCCATTTCGCAATGAACAGACTTACTCTGGAACCACGTTCGGTGAATGGGTCCAAAACGAGATGGCCACCGATCCCGATTTTCTCAAGAAAATTTGGGTCAGCGATGAAGTTCACTTTTGGTTGAATGGGTACGTTAATAAATGAAATTTTCGCATTTGGGAGACGCCGTTACATCAAAAATGAAGCCGGTCATAGTGTTACAGTCAATGGGGAACGCTAAAGAGCCAATATTAATGACTTTTTCGTGACTGAATTGGAGGATGTTAATGTGGGCGACCTTTGGTTCCAACAAGACAGCGCTACATGCGATACAGCCAACGAAACAATCAATTTGTTGGAGGAAACTTTTGGTAAGCGCATTATATCGCGTCGTGGGGCTGTGGCGTGGCCTCTAAAATAGTGATATTTAACACCGCTGAACTATTTTTTGTAGGGTTATGTGAAGTCGCTTGTCTAGGCAGATAAGCCCGAGGCGATTGACGTCTTGAAGAGAATATTCGGCGCGTTATTGGTTGTCGAAAATTGGGCCTCTCGGCTGGAGTTTGTTCGAGCCAGCCGCGGCGGTCACTTGCCCGAGCTTAATTCTTGGCCCTAGCATTCATTTATTTGCATTTTATATCTTCTTAAAAACCACATGTCAAAAAAACACTATTTAGATAGGAAGATACTCGTATCTTAATTGTCAAAAAGTAAAAAATCTGTGCGCCAATTAAATTCAAGGGTAGAGCTTGCAGTAAATCAATCAGAGTTAAATATTTCTGTGTATTGTTACGAGATATGTAGTTTATGACAATACAGATTTATGACGATAAATTATTTTGAATATTTTAACTGCAAAAAAAGAATAAGTGCAAAAAAGCACCTAAATACCGTTCGAAATGCCTTTGCTACTAATGAAGCTTATTGAAAAGTAAAAGTAATATAAAATTAAGATTAAATCTTTTTTCAGTCTACTGTAAATTTTTAATCTATGCAATAAAATTTTGATTATTTTATCTTCTTAAGAAATGCAAAGAATTATTTTATTTTATTTTTTACTTTTAATTGTGCTTGTAGAAGCACGTTAGATTTAAACAATGTCTTCTGCTCGGTCAAATTATGAAAGTGAAGCGAAAAAGCCACAGGGCTGCATTCGCACACAGGGTCGCGACCGACGACAGAAACATGAGAATGAAAACAAGTTGTTAACAATTAATTACATTGATTTTGGCGACCTTTCCATTTTAAAAAGGGGTTTTTTTGATGGCTCGAGGTCAAGTTTTTATAGTAATAAAACAAAAAATTGTATTCCTTTTGTCGATATATTTCGATTGCACTCCGGCAATCGTCTTCAGGGCAAAAATTATTTAACACGTCCGCTCCTTTTGACGTGGAGTTGTATAGCACCTATAAGCAAGTGCTATTCTTCGCTTGAACTCTAGGCTGGCATCATTGCTAGTGTAACTGCTGGATCAAAGGTATACAAAATCCTTGACTACTTCAAAGTTGTAGCTGCCAACAGTGACGTGAGTCCCAATACGCCAAGATTTTTTGTTTGTTGCCACAAGGTACTTTGTTTTGTCCTCGTTCACTGCAAAATCAACCTCTTTTGGATCTTTCAATACACTGGAAAATGCTGCACTGACGGCCCTGTTGTTAAGGCCAACGATGCCAACAGCAGCATCGTACTTTAGTTATATAAATTGCCCCTGCGATTCGGATTAACAGCTCTTATTCTCTTATTACGGTTTCCACCATTAGATTGAAGAAGTTGCACGAAAGTGAGTGGCCTTGTCTAAAACCTCGATTGGTCACGAACGGCTCGGAGAGGTCATTCCCAACTTGGACGGAGCTAAAAGTTGTGCTCAACGTCATTCTACATAGCCGTATTAGTTTAGCAGGGATTCCAAATTTAGCCACGACGTGCTACAGGCAGCTTATATTCTCATCACATTGTTACTTTGTGGAGGAGATTTCAAATCGAAAAACGTTGGCTGGGGATCAAGGTTAATGAACACAAAACGAAGAAGCCTATAGGCAAAAATACGTGAATAATTATTTATATATTTACATATGTACATACATACATACATGTTCTATCATAACGATGACATCGCTGTGGTGTTATCTGCCAAACACCTTCAACAGATATCTGACACAGCCACCACAGCAGTGGAGAAAATAAAGACATGGCTCGACCAACAGGGGCTAACGTTGTTTTTCTTATCTCAAGCAGAAAAAAGCTGGAGGATATAACGTTCAGAGTTAACGGCTATCCTGTATCCACGAAGCCCGCGATAAAGTATTTAGGTATCATAATCGATAGAAGGTTGACGTTTAAAATGCACCTTGAATACGCTAGAGACAAGGCAGCAACCACAACGACTTCTCTATCAAGAATTATGCTCAACGCGAGAGGACCAAAGCAGCGAAGCAAAAAGCTGCTGGCAGGAGTAGTTAGGAGCTCCGGTGTGGTTCGAGGCGGTATGCCACTCATCTTACTTCCGGGGCGTAAAGTCAACTTATCGCCTGTGTGCACTCAGGGTATGCAGTGCATTCAAAACTGTGTCCGATGAAGCAGCTCTGGTAATTGCAGGTATGTATCCAATAGACATTCTAGCTAAAGAGTCTGCATATATATTCACAAGGATGAGGGTAGCAAATGAAGCCGCACGAAAGGAAGCCAAAGAGATAAGCCTAGCGGAGTGGCAAAATAAATGGGATCGCGCGCCAAACGGGCGATGGACACACCGATGTATACCGAATATAGAGCGCTGGATTCAAAGAAGCCACGGCGAAGAAGATTTTTACACGACCTATTTCTAAGCGGTCATGGATGCTTTAAGTCGTATCTACATAGATTCAAACACGAGGTCGACTCTTACTGTGATTTCTGTGGTATCGGAGTAGTAGACAACGCGGAACATGTTTTCCTAATGTGCCGCGCTTTATCCACGAGAGGAGCATACTCCAATCAGCAGTTCGAGAAAACCTCAAGCGATCGTTAATTACATGCTGATGGGCAAAGACGAATGGAATTTGGCCAACGGCTTTATTTCATCGACGATGAAGGTTTTAAGAAGTGAGGAAAGAAGAAGACGCAGAAGTTCCACTACCATATAAGACGAGGTAAGAGGTCTTGAGTGCCCTAATGCATCACAGCAGATATGATCCAAGGCCGTTGCAACCGCAAGTGGTGTATCCAAATCGTCCGTCCGGCCCAATGTACGAGCAGATTGGAATCTCGGCCTTTCCGACTGCCTAAGGCCTTCCGTAGAAACACAAACTCAGGCGTGGATGCGGATTGGAACCTAGGCCGTTCCAACCGTCAAACTACGCAACGAGGAAAAAAAATTATAACAAAAATAAATAATTTAATAATATAAAAGTGTTTTTCATACATAAATGCAGCATAGGAATTAATGCATCACAGCGGATTGGAACCCAGGCCGTTCCAACCGCCAAGTAGAGCATCCACAACGTCCGCTGGACCCAATAATCGAGCAGATCGGAATCTCGGACTTTCCGACTGCTCAAGGCCTTTCTGCCGAAACACTCACACTCAGGCGTCGACGCGGATTGGAACCCAGCGCGTTCCAACCGCCAAAGCCCCCCAACGGGGGAAATATTATATTCCATACAGTAATATACAAGTATTTTTCAGACATAGACGTAGCAAAGGATTAAAGAATCTGGGGCGGATTGGAACCCAGGGCGTTCCAACCGTCAAGAGCTACGACGCATACCTGGTCATCTTCCTGTTGGTAACTTTCAACTAATACGTTTACCTACATGGAATCACTCGTCGCATGCATATGTAAGTATATCGATACCTTGTTTATATTAAATAACTTAAAGGGGACGAGGCTGCGGCCCAAGACAGATTACAATAGACTTAGAACGTACGATCGAGCTAAGTGCTCCTCCCGACGGAATACCTGACGCTGGTACCGGGGGGGTTCGGTACATGACAGTAGGAGGTTTAGTGCTGGTTAAAGTCCCACACTGACGGGGTACAGGCTTTCGATGCTTCCTCCTCGTAAAAAAAATAAAATAAAAAATAACGATGTTATTTAAAGATAAAAAAAGGTTCGTTTTATATTCAATGCTAGTCAGTCAAATAACAATATTTTTGGTGCTGCACTCACACTTAAGCGCAACCTTGCCAACTTGCCGACGCAAAGTATTACTTCTAAAGTGTACGTTAGTGAAGTTTTAGTTTCAGAAACTATTTTATTAACATTCAAGAGCTGCAGAGTTTTTTCCTCAAGTTTTTGTAAAGTATGGTTTTCTAATGATACTGATGTACGGGCCTGATGTCTACCAATGTTTTCAAAAACACGAAGAAATCCTTATTTGTGGCTAATGCCTTGTTACGATAAGAAGTACTGCAAAATGCTTTCTGATATTTTCTCAGTGAATTACGGTTTTATGTATATGAAGATGGCATAAAGTGCCATCCGTAATCACTCATTTAGATCCAGGCCGTTCCAATCCCATACTTTCCAAAACTTTTCATATTTTTCACAACACCAGATGAGAGAGTCCACTCCAGCGATTTTAACAGATCAGCTTGCATTGTAAATACCATGCCACAGGGTTACTTTATTTTGTTGGTGGAGAATTTATTCTAGCTCTTCGGGAAATCGTTTCAACATCAAAATTTTCTTCTGTGGCTTTAGTCGTGTCTTTTCTTTCCACTTAATATACAAAACAAAATGCGGAAACAACTCCACGTCAAAAGGAGCGGACATGTGAAATAATTTTTGCCCTGAAGATGATTGCCGGAGTGCAATCGAAATATATCGACAAAAGAAAAAAAATTTATTGTTTTATTACTATAAAAACTTGACCAGCAAAACACCCCCTTATTTAGTTGTTAATAATTAATATTTATATCATTGAACTGGTTATACTCGTGTTAAACTTAAAAAAAAGTAAAGCTGTTACAAAAAAACCTTATATTTAGTTGGCAAAAATAGTTTAAATGGCTACATCTTACATGCTACATATGCACATACACACTCCATAAATATTTGATGTTTTTGTGGCACACGGCTGTGCGTCAGATCGCCCAAAACCTAATCGCCCAAAAGCAAAAATGTCAAATCGCCCAAAAAAAAATTTGGGCGATCTGTCATTTGGGCAATTAGACATATGTCAAATCGCCCAACTTTTTGGGCGATTAGACATTTGGGCGATGTGACATATGTCCAATCGCCCAACTTTTTGGGCGATCTGTCATTTGTGCAGTGAGACATTTGGGCGATTTGACATTTGGGCAATTAGACATATGTCAAATCGCCCAACATTTTCTGTTTTTAGCAAATTTGTCAAAATAATAAAATAAAAGTACGGTAAATATGCTCTCAACTAAAAGCAATACCCTCTCAGATTTTTTTTCCCCTTTTACTTTCAGTATCGTAGTAAGTGGGGGGTTTTAGGGGTTGTATAGCTCTATGTTAGGGGTTATGTTATGAAGTTGTGTGAATAACACTGAAAACACTGCTTAAGAACAAGCTTAGGCTCAAGCGGCAGTCAAACAACCGGCCCTATGCATTTTGTAAAAGGGAAAATTAGATTTAAAAATTTTCAAAGAACTAACCATTTTCCCTTTTACAGAAGTTGACAAGAAGTTTTTTGCATTTTTGGGCGATTTGACATTTGGGTGATTAGACATTTGGGCGATCTGTCATTTGGGCGATCTGTCATTTGAGCAATTAGACATTATTTCCAATCGCCCAACTTTTTGGGCGATCTGTCATTTGGGCTATTAGACATATGTCAAATCGCCCAAAATGTTGGGCGATTTGACATTTTTCGGTTTTGGGCGATTAGGTTTTGGGCGATCTGACGCACAGCCGTGGCACACAAGGTTCATTTGAATTTTAAATGCGGCCGCAACTGTTGTTTTTCATTTTCTTTTCAAACCATTTTTTAACTGGAAAATGTTTATATATTTTCTTTTGATCACCAAAAAGGATTTACAACCTCTATATATAATACATATGTATGTATATACAAACTAATATATTCATAAGACGGCAAATTTTACGAAAGCAACCAGTATTTCACCGGTTAAAATTTGACTGGTTAGAATTGGTCTTTATCTTTTCTGAAATTGTTTTCTTTTCACAGGATCGGTCCGATATAAAGTTGACGAAAAACAAAAGATTCTCATAATATTTTACTATTATGGGAACAACTTATGAAACCATAATTGCTATACAAATTTGAAAGCCGTGGAAAAATAATAATAACCTACAAAAATCAATTTTTGGTTTGGTGCGGCTCTGTCCGTATCTGTAGTCGGTAAGCTAGGTAGTACAAACTGTATTGCTGCTACTAGATGTCAGCTGACAGCTGACAGCTCTGGTTTACCTACAATTCTTATTTAAAATTTTGCGGTTTTGTTTAAAATCAGGCTATCTGATTATCACTTTTATGACATATAAAGTAAAAACGAGAGCTGATATAAAAAATGTGACTGATATTTTCGTATCAGCTCACAAAATATACCCAAAATCAAGTCTAAAATCTTAGGCACCAAAATGAGTGTAGGCCAGTGTAATGGAAGAAAGTAAGTGCTAAATTAAAACATGCAATAACAACTTTTACATTTTCTTATTTCGATTAGGAGAAAGCCAAAATTTCTTATGTAGAAACTCGTATGTAAGTTTCAGGTGATCAATGAAATGTTTTGTTTTTTTGTAATTTATAAATAAGGTTATGGATGGAAATATTTTTAATGAGATGCTTTTCCATGACATTAATATCCTATTGTTTGCCGAGTAGCGACCGATAATCGAAAAGAAATTTTACCTTGACTTTGATTTATTTTGCACGTATTGAGAATCAAACGTGCTTAGTGGTACTGAAATATAATAAAAAATAAATGTGCTTTACTTAATATACTTTTACGGAATTTCTTGGCGCATTAGTGGTAGTTCAAACCGGACTAGTCTTATGTTTGTTTAAATGTTACATTCACAGTTGGGTATATCTTTTATATACTCACACCACTACATTGTGAACAAAAGTAGAGTCATCAAAGGCGTTATGCTACTAGTGACTAAAACCGCATGAGCTGCATTTTGTTTTAAGTTTAAAGAAATAGGGTGCTGAGAAATAGTATACTTGTTGGTGCTTAATATATAACTATAACGTATATTTTTATACCCGAGCGTACTTGTACACAAGGATATTATGACTTTGTTCGCTTAACGGTTGTTTGTAACAGCAAAAAAAAATCGAGATAGATATAGACATATTAAAATACTAAAATTATCAGAATAAAAAGAAGAATCGATTTAGCACTGACTGTCTGTCCGTCCGTCCGTCCGTCCGTCCGTCCATCCGTCTGTCAGTCGGTTACATTCACTTGAGTAAAAATTGAGATATCTCAATGAAATTTGGTACATAGATTGCTGTTTGGGCAGGGTAGTTTGGTTTTGAAAATGGTCGCGATCGGTCAATAACCACGCCCACCTCCCATATAACGGAAGTTTTTGAAAAATGCAAAACTCCGTTTTTTCGGTATTGGTATTTGGAAAGATTTTGAACTAAGGAATTAAGTAATTTTAACATTTTGAAAAATGGGCGCTCACTTATGACAAATTTTCTATATCTCAATAATAGTATTAGATATCGTCACAAAATTTGGTTGACATATTTTCCTTGATATTGCTATTATTATACAAATCGGTTTCGCTCGAATTTAGCTTTTCTTACTTGTTAATTTAGTAATGCTAACCATTTGAATTATTCTGCAAAAAATAAAATTAGAGGAGATAAAACCTTAAAAGAGAATACTAAAATCGCCATTCCGATGAACTGAGTAGACTTTCGAAGTAAAGGAATGTCTTTTATTCCGACTCCGACAAACCGAGATTCAGGCAGTGAATGAATATCTTATTAAAAATTTGTAAAATATATTTTCAAAAAGGATTTTAATATTTACAATGTACGCAATTTATAAAATGAAGAGATTGATTGGCATAATAACGATTTTCATAAAAATTCTCTCTTGCCTATATAAGGACATTATTTTCATCAAAATTTCAAACATTAAAAACATTTTTTTTTTAGAATTTAAGGGGTATGCATAAATGTATGTAGCTTATTACATTTTATTACAACAAAGTGTAAGTTTAACGATGTTTTAATTGAAAAATAATTTTAAATAATTGAAGGATAAATAAATCGTCCAAATATGTCCATATACATATGTTTGTCCAAAAATTTGCGAACAGAGCGTATATAAAACGTTGCAAATCCGAAAATATTACCAACACAAGGTAACATCTTAAATCTCCTAAATTAATTAAGAACCCATTTTATGTCTTACGCCGCCATATATACTCGTCAACAGTCTACTTTAAAACTTCCATATGATCATATGCTGTTTATTATAACCGCAACATTTTATTTATTGGGCGTCGTGGTTTCGCTGTTGTTTTGTGCGCCTATAACAGTGCAAAGCAAAAATCTCTCCGGCCCCTTTTATTGTCTCGCAGTCTCAAAATAAAATCTGATTTTGGGTGGCTTTAACTACAACTAAATAGAAAAAGGCGTGCAGAGAGAGTAATTATTTGTAAGCATAGCAATAGCAAAAGCAAAATAAGTGTAAGAATATGATCAAAAGCTAGAGTTTGTTAGTTATAATAAACGCATGCAAAAACAAATAACATTGAATTAAAGTGAAATTCTTTTGAGGCATTTTCAAAGTGGTGGGCGATCTAAAGTGCTTTTGTTAGGTTTTTAAGGAAATATATTGAAACCCTTGATCTAAACAGTGTTCTTCAAAATTTCAATGATTGTGAGCTATTATTGAAGTTGTTACATTTTTGTAACATATACATATGTATATTGGTAGGGAAGTTAAGGAATTGTAATTGTTTAGGTAATGCGTGAGTATTTTTGCTCCCTTATCTGTAGATCTACCAAACAGTTCAAATTGTATTACTTTTATTACTATTTATAACATAGCTACAATAAAACAAGGCTAACCTTAACCATTTCTTTATTGACAAGCTCTTTAACTGACAACATACCTGAATGCTAAATGCTGAATGCACACGATCTTAATTCCCCAAATGCTTTTAACATCTCCCATTCTGGCCATTGAAGAGGGTTAAAATCTGGTATGTAATCCTGTGGAATTTATATGTTTTTTTAATCCATAGTTTCAATATTAGTCAAAAATATCAAGGGTCATTTTTGTTTGCGCTATAAGGCAGAATGTTTGTTGGTTACGTTGAGGCATGTTTTGTAGTTTTGAACAAGATGCCGATAGGATAATGTTCATTTTGCCGCTGTGGTCGAGTTGATAGCGGTGCGTGCTATAACTTGACATGACGGTGAGTTCGAGGTTCGAATCTCAGTAAGGGCAAGCAAAATCTTAATCATAGAAAAAGGTTTTTCTAATAGCGGTCACCCGTTGGCAGGCAATGGCTAACCTCCGAGGGTATTTCTGCCATGAAAAAGCTTCTCATTAAAATACATCTGCCGTTCGGAGTAGGCACACAATTGTAGGTCCCTCCATTTGTGGTATAATATAAAACACGCACACCACAAATGGTAGGAGAAGCTCGGCCAACCCTAAGCTATATAGTGTAAGCGCCAAAATTAAATATATATATATATTTATTAATGTGCTTCATTCTCATTTCAAAGTACTATTCCAAAGTCCAACTGGGTGCCTAAGAATACTTTATTTGATTATTATGTTAAAAAAAAACTCATAAATCATTATAAGTCCAGTTTGAGTAATCCCATAGAAGCATATGTACATATAAACGTTTACCAATGTTTCAATAAAATTGAGCATACATACATACATATGTATAAATAAAACTTGTCTGGACCGCTTGTTGATATGTATTTACGTACATATATAAAATGTCAACTGAGTGTTAATGATGGACCATTGTATGTGGAAGAAGTTTTGTTGGCAATAAATTGGGTGCCAAAACAGTTGCCAAACTTTTCCGTACTCACATATGTATGTATGTGCCGTTACATTTTCACAAGCCCAGTAAGTATAATATTCATTCAATAAGTTATACAAATGCATAAATAAATTCTTGTAAAAGCTTTAATAAACTCTTCACACATATTCGTATATACAGACTGAACTTTGGTGATTTGGTTAATTTAGTATTTCTGATTACACATGCTATCTTTGGTAAACTCTTTGGTTAAATTATACATTGAACACTTGCTATTCATATAAGTTTACTAGGTACGCCGATCCAAGGGATCCCGGTCTTTTTTATTTCCCGCATATCCCAGGATAAGTCTATTCAATTTATCGGATTGTTAAAAACAATTTATTTAATAGGTTACTCTTGAAGCTTAATGTGCTCGCAACATGGACTTATTTAAGTGTGTCATCGCTTTAAATTTTATGCTGAGGAAATAAAAATTAAGAAGTCTACTTTGAGTTGTAAATTTGTTTAATAAGATAAATTTGATTTTTATATTATATTTACTTTACGATTCTGTGTTTTTCTTAGATTATCAAACTTATACAAATATTCAAAAGTTTATAATTTTTCAATAAAATTTTTTATATAAATAATTAAGCAAAGAAAAAAACCAATAAACAAATATATATAAATATATACATACATATATGTAGGTGATCGCTGTGGTCGAGTTGGTAGCGGTGCGTACTATAACTAGATATGCTGGTGAGTTCGAGGTTCGAATCTCAGTCAGGGCAAGCAAAATCTTAATCATAGAAAAAGTTTTTTCTAATAGCGGTCACCCGTTGGCAGGCATGGCACACCTCCGAGGGTATTTCTGCCATGAAAAAGCTTCTCATTAAATACATCTGCCGTTCGGAGTCGGCACAAAACTGTAGGTCCCTCCATTTGTGGTATAATATAAAGACGCACACCACAAATGGTAGGAGAAGCTCGGCCAAACACTGAGCTATATCGTGTACGCGCCATTATATTATTATATTATATATGTAGGATTTTGGTTACCGATATCGAACTTACGCTTTCACCAATAATAAATGAATAATTCGACCGGATTTAAAGGTTAATATGTAATTTTAATATGCAAAAGGTGTTATAATGTATTAAAAGATTCTAATTCAAAAGTTGAGATATAATTTAATTTAATGCAAGAAACTGAGAAACTTAACACGTCGTCTAGCCGCACGTCTTCGCTTAGTTCGCGTTACTCGTCTACTGCCTTTCCTCTCTTGCTGCGCATGCCAACCGTGTTGTTTTGCAGCCAGTTTAACACTTCAACTCCCACATATGTATATACATGTTTGCAGAAGTAATATAACCGCTCCAATACTCAGTTCCGTTAGTTTTTGATAACACTTTTAGCTGACGGTGTTGGTCATTTGGTTTCATAAAAGTAACTTATGCTCGACTTGTTTCGTTAAATGGAAAAATATACGCAGTACCTTTGGAAATAATTTTGCAGGCTGATACGTACATACATATGTACATACGTACATCATCTGAATTTTAAAAAATTTGTCTAAAAAGTTTGAAATTATGGTGCGAAAATTTTTCTTAATTTTGCACAAAATAGAAAATGTTGATTTATATGATATTTGTTATGTAGTGATCTACATTTTTATAATAAGGTATAAGACATAAAATGAACAAAGACTCAATATTCAAACTTGTGGAAAATTTGCGGTAATTTGGGATCAAAACAATTTAAATATTACTCTAAGACAAATTGTAGATTTTGATGAAATTTTATAACATTCTACAGTATGTAACAGAACTTTTAGAATGACTGTATAATGACTTAAAAATACTTCTTTACATCCTTGGAAATTCACTTATTATTGCAAACCTTTGTTTGATGCACGAATTGAAAGGACGGCAAAGCCTAGATTTTAAGAGACTTTGAGAATCCAACTTATATCGCACAGAAGTAAAAAAATATGAAAAGTGTGATAAATACAACATGTCCAACAAAAACTAGAAGAAAACGAGTGGTTGGGTTGCTGAACTCGCCTTAAACAATATTAACATTATAGAGTGACCACCTTCGAGCCCATACCTTACTCCAATTGATGGTAAGTGCAAAATAATTCATATACTCGTATACCTCATAAGGGGTTAAGTTCCAAAATTCAAGAAATATTAAATTATATCACTGAAGAGTGTCAAAGGTCAATAAATACAAAGACCCTGCGTGTAAAGGCTCTTCTAAGATATAGGTGGGTCACTCATCATTGAAAAAAATTATTAACACTGTTTGAATAAATAGTTACCGAGTTTTTTTTTGCCGGTAGAGAAGAGCTTTTAATCTAATTCGATTAATGTTGAATTTTATTTTGATAACTGCCCTAATTCAATAATTGAGTATTTACACTATATAGCTCAGTGTTCGACCGAGCTTCACATACCATTAACGGTGAGCGCCTTTGGCCTTTACCACAAATGGAGGAACCTTCAGTTTTGTGCCTACTGCGAAAGGCAAGTGTATTTTATGAAGTGCTTCTAATGGCAGAAATAACGTCGGCGGTTTGCCATTGCCTTTCTTTTCTCAAAATTGTTGCATTTCTATGATATTTCAGAAAATACATTAAACGAAAGCCAAGTTACCATCGAAGATATCTGACAGCCGTTAAAAATAAGTAGTTATTGATTGTTGAATTATGTGCCTCCATATCTACGAATTTTTGTGAACAAAAACTTTTGCTGAAAAAATTGTGTTGATTTTATAAAAATATGAATGCAGCGGAACGTTTAAAGTTGATTATCTCTATTATATCTAAGTGAATTGACTTTATAAACATTTACAAGGCGGTATGTATTTGGCATACTTTAACATTGCCCTAAAGCAATTAAAATTTACAGAGACATAAAGAAAATAGCTATTACTTCTACCACTTTGAGTATTGTTTTTTCCTAATAATTTTTCCAATAAACCGATCGGCCTTAAAGCTCAAAAATTATTAAAAAAAAAAAAATGGTTTAATTTATTATGTGCATTCTATGATTTAACACTGCCTATGCAAAATAAAGACCAGTGACGAAAAGAAATAATAATAGTACTTATATGTATATATCCAATATTTTAGTATTTTCATCTTCCCACTAAGTCTCTGCAATGTGTATTTTGTTCGATGCAAAAAAATTATTAATCTTTCGAAACAAATGTTTCGAGTGTAGAAGTTTTTTCATGCATATTTATGTATAATAATAATAATAATTTTTGGCGCGTACACTATATAGCTCAGTGAGTGTAAACTGAGTGTAAGTACGTATTATTGCTTGTATTGTTTATTTTGAGAAAATGGAATAAAATCAAGGAAAAGTTAACAGCCAGCTGAGTTACAAATTTAAATATTTCTTTGTATTTTATCCAAAAATTTATAAAAGTTCCTTGCTTTGAGATTTTAAAATGTATAAAAATATTTTGATATGGCAGACGTTTTAAACTTGTTATTGCTCTCCATCAATAATTTTTCATTACTACTCAGCAAATTGCACTGTGCATTGTATAAAACCAATTATAATCGTTATTTTAATTTTTTCAGATAAAAAATTATTTTCAAAACAAAATGCAAATATACCGATATTATTGTTTTTGGTGCATACTGTGCAAATCTGACGTTATTTTTATTGAGAAGATTTTTTATTAAAAATTATCGCATAACCATTATTTTACAATTTTTAATTTTTCAATAATATTCGATCGCTATTTTAGGATCGAACTTGGTTGCTATTTTTACATTTTAATTTTATCCATAGATATTTTATTATTTGTATTTTTGAGATAAAAAATAATCATTATTCTTGAATTTAAATTATTCCGATCACATATTTTGCGGTTCTTATTTATTCGATCAAAAAAAAGCTGAATCTTTTTTTTATACCTATCGAATGATAGGTAATTCTGAAAAATTTTTTTAAGCTTGGCTCTATTTTGGGTTATAAAATTTGCTCTAAATTTTCTTGTAATCATTTGTGACTCTCTTTCTTTGCTTATTTGGGTAGCTGGGACGGAGTGCAAGATACAAGACAGCTTGCAAAGCAATAAAAAAATGGTACTCCCAATATACCGTGATGGTGTCAATGCGTTATTAATGATAAACATTTATTTCTTCGAAGGCTTTCTGTCATCATCTTATGACGAATTGCATATCTCCATTTTAAATAGTCCAGCTATTAACAGCGATGTACAGAACTTTTTATATTTCTATCTTTAGTTTAATCACGATATGTTTTTTTTTAATTTCAAGCATCCCTAGTGTATATATATATGTATATTTTATTGTCCTGAATAAACTGGACGTTCATAACTAAAATCGAGATCAGAAAACAAAATCCCAGGACAATCCCGGGATAGACTTCTGTAATCGTCCTAAGTATTAGTTATAATAGTATTCAAAATAACATTAATACGAGTATAACAAAGAATAACACTTTTTTGTAATTCATGTATATATTTATTGGTCTTTTCAATCCCATAAAAAAAAAAAAAAATTAACGTTAAATTTGACTAACATAGAAATTAATTTAATCTGCAAGTACAAATATGCGAGTGCATATTTGGTACAGCAGCAAATGCATATACTGTAAACATATTTTTAATCACTGTTTGATATCAATATTAACAGCCTAATTCTGGTTATTGATAAATCATTGTTTATTTACACAAATTCAGAATTGAACATATACCAAGTTGTATGTACTCTAATAAAAAATTTAACGATTTTTTCTTTGCTTAATTACACTATGCAACAAAGTAAAATTTTTTTTTCACTGGGTTCACAGTATTTAATTATGATTCGCCATCTTAAAACTATTTCAAAAATTTTAATAAAATTGTTCTATCACGTCAAGTTTAGTAGTGTAACGCATTTATTGATTTTACTTAAAATTATATGAAGCGGTGACATAAATTGTTATTCTACATTAAAAAAAATTGTTATTTTTTTTTAACGATTGGCTTTCCTCTTGTAGTCAGTAGTGACAGTAACCCTCTGCAAGCTCCAACAATAGTCTGCAAGTATGGCTGGAAATCTTTCAGCGTGTTCATCACTTTCTGAACCCATGTTATCCGAAAAAAAGAATTAATGGGAGTGTAGGAAATGAATTTTCAATGCAATATCCTAGTATTTGATACGCATCCAGCTTCCGGTTAATTTTTTCATGGAAAACCGGTGATTTGTGATTGCCGAAGAATTTTTTGTGACGTCGACAAAAGCCAAAATTGCATTTTTCAATAGGCTTGATGTTCGATAAAAAAGCAAGATCATTGATAAATTTTTTTATGTAAGAAAATTTAGCTTAGAAAATTTTGTTTTAAGAAACAAAAATCCAGGTCCGTCTTTGGGGAGTGCTTTCACCAAATTCTTTATCAAACTTGTAGAAATACAAAATCTTTCCGGTACTGGAATGTCTGGAGAATGTGGTAGGAGCATTGACACTGATGGCATAGTAGCATACTTCACCTAGTGTTTTGATTTTTTTGAAAAACCTTTCATAGTTGTTAAACAGAAGTAACAGTTATTTATGTTTTGGGACGTGATATCTAACTATAAATTTGTTTTCAGTTGTTTACGAAGTATACCTAATACGAATCACCACTCGGCAGATTTTTTTGATGTTGCATAGTGTTATTTATAAAAAAATGTTATTGAAAAATTATAAACTTTTGAATATTTGTATATGTTTGAAAATCTATGAAGAACGCAGAATCGGAGAGTAAATATAATATACAAATTATTATTTGTTTTGATCAAAATTCGATTTTAAAGAAATAAAAGCATTAAGTGTGTTATCCCTTAACCTGGACTTAAATTAGTTGCATATAAAACATATATCGCCCCCATTAGGTTCGGTTCGGTAAGGTTCAGGTGGTTGCTGGTATACCAGCACACTAAGGCCACTTTGTTGGACCCATTGTCATACCACAGAGATGTCAAACCTTTACTCCTTCTCGAACCAGTTCGTGGAATTGACAAATTTTAACAGCTGCCGTATGTTCCACTCAGCAGCAGCGCTTAGATTTTTTAAAATCCGGAGCCAAAGAATTTTCGTCGTCTCCTGCACAGCGCAGGGCATTCACATAATATGTGCCTAAGCGTTTCCGGCTCCTCCTCGTCGAAGCAGCTTCTGCAGAAATCATTGTAGGGCACTCCAAGTCGTTCTGCGTGCCTCCCTATAAGCAGGTGGCCCGTGATAATTCCCATAGCCACAGATAATTCTGACCTTCTCAAGAACTGGAGATCTCGCGATTTGCTTATGCTACACTCGGCCTACATGAGCTTTGCTGTATTGCACCTATCACAGCCTTCCCGTCCCAGACGTGCTTGGTCCAGGAAGAAATATCTGATACTGAGTTTGCAGGAAGCGAGTGGCATGCATAACCTCTTCCATGCCGTAGAAAGAGGTGCGGAGGTACCCCTTCTTGCAAGCTTACCTATTACCTGGTATATTGCAATGTCCAGGTACCCATACCAGGTGCAAAACCAACTGCTCTGCCATCACATTAAGCGATCTGCGGCAGTTTGCTACCGTTTCCGAATTTATCGTGACAGAGTCAAGAGCCTTAATATCAGACTGACTGTCGGAGTAGATGTACACTATCTTCGTAGTAATGACCACGGCTGACCACCAGACCGCCCGCCGTATACGTTTAGTGTGTAAGCTCTGGGCTCATGCCCCACTTTCGACCAATGGCCTGTTTACAGCTATATAAAGCTACAGTCGCCTAACGCGCCATTTCCAGTATGTTACTCGTCCAATTTAGCTTTTTATCAATGATTATTCCAAGATATCATGCGGATTCGCTTAAGTTAAGCGTCATGTTCCCAAACACCGGTGTTTTAATTTCGGGTATCTTGTACTTCCTTGTGAAGAGTCCGTTTTACGTGAATTCACTCCAAGTCCACTATCTTTGGCCCGGTTTTCGACCTTCCTCAGGTTAACCTGCATCATATCACACAGCGTTCGTCGGAATTACCCGTTTACGACCAGAGCTAGATCGTCTGCATAGGCTTCAACCCTCCACTCTCCTCCTTCCATGCAACGCAGCAGTGGGTTTAATGCAGAAACCCATAGAAGCGGAGATGGGAATCCGGCCTGAGGCGTGCCTCTCCTGACCGATCTACTCCTCGAAATACCAACCAGTTGAGCCCGCACTACCCTGCATGTCAGCAACTGGTCCACGAGCCCTACCAGACAGGGTTCGATGCCCATATTCAATAGCGCCGTGGTGATTGCATGCCGTATGACTTTCCGGACCTTTCTTTCAAATAGGCATGTTGTGTGGGTGCTAACTTGAGTGAGATAGGCTCCCTTTAGATTCAATCCACCGCTTTGGGATATGCTTGATTTTGATAACCCCCTTGATAATTTGTAGCAAACAGATTGAGCTATGCTCTATTGTTCGCTGGATTTAGATCGGAGTAATACCGGCTGTTGCCACCCTCCCGTTTTTCCTATGTATCGTCAGCGGCTCCTGGGAAGTGGGTATCAAGCAGAAGGTCCAGGGTCTCCTCCGTCGTCTCAGTCCAAGACAGGATCCTCCTGAGTCTTGTACCCTCCGAGATAGAATCCACCCCGCTGCAGAAGTCCCCATAGTTATCCCTTTTTGATTTGCTAAGAATACTTTTGTACTCCCTTAGCAGTTGTTTATATATCATCCACTGCTCCTCGCCCTCAGAGGCAGTCCCTTTTTTGAAGGCTTTTATACAGCCCTTTCTCGCATTTGCAATGTCATTATTCCACCATGGTGGTTTCTCTTGCCTCTGTGTGGGCAAGCTATCTCTAGGGCAGAATTGCATGCCCTCGTGAAGCTATCTACCAGCTGTTCCAGCTCGACCTCGTTCTCTGGAACTTCAGGTGTGCTCTTGTTTGGCATGAGCATTCCGAACTCTATTCTGTATTTATTCCACTCTGTAATTTTGATGTTTCTTGTCGACTGAGGGGTACCTTGTTCTACATCAAACTGGATGTACCTATGATCAAAGAAAGAAAGAACTCCAGGTACCCTCCAGTTTTTAATCTTATTTACCACATCCTCTAAATACTCTTACCAAACCTTCTGATAAATTTTATGCCATTCTGTTGTTGGACACTCGCTCGTTAAAACTTAATGAAATTTATATTTGAGTCTTACTGCCTTTTCCACCTAAACCACCTCCTTGTTAGTGTTTTAACATCACTTTAATAGTAAGGCTCATTTTCCACTCAATGAGGAAATTCTCCAGCCCCTAATAATGTCAGTAAAATAAGAAGCATCAGAAAGTCATATTTAAGATTATATACATTATTTGGATTAATTAAAAGTGTACACATCTGACAGGATTGCCCTCTGTCCTTTGATTCTTGAAATGAGTTTTTTACTCAATGTTGACTTCTTGATTTTTATTACCTCAGCATAAAATTTAAAGCGATGCCACATTTAAATAAGTCCATGTCGCGAGCACATTAATTTATTTCTATTTTATTTAATTTCGAGTATCTTTCGGTATTATTTACACTTTTATAACTTTATATCAGAACGTACTTTTAAACAAAGGTATATTAACTTGATTAAAAATTGAAACTTGGTACATAGATTGGTCTTTGGCCAGGGTATGTTGGTTTTAAAAATGGTTGAGATAGGTATATAACCCCGCCTACCTCCCATTTTGAAAAATGCACTAACATAGATTTTTCGGTATCTTTTGGAAGAAATTGGGTAATAAATATTAAGAGCGATTTTAAACAATTAAACTGGGTTTTTATGAAATATTGCAAAATTGGCTTTGTCAGGCCCACTTATGATTAAATGTATGTATCTCAATAGCAGTGTTAGGTATCGTCACTAAATTTGGTAAGTATATTGTCAGAAAAGTAAAATCGGATAAAAAGGGCTCATAAAATATTATTCAACAATAATTATGTATATGGAGGGAAGTGCGAGTCAAATATGACCATTTTATGTTCTATAATTTAAAATAATACTGGCTGTGTTATCAAATATATAACTACATATTTATGTACCTAAGATATATGTTTACTTTTACATACATTTATAAAGTTGAAATAAAAAGGATTCCACTTGTGCTGAAAATGAATATACAATTCATATGGCAACTGACCACAAATGGTACAACCTCGTTGTTGGACACGTTTACACCATGTATTTTGTTGCCAAAGTGACCAGGTAATGGACGTAATACTTTTATTATTGCTAATCGCCAAACTTTCCGGATATATCCTATGTAATTCATGCACACAGAATGAGAAAGAAAATACAAGGGACAACTGGCGAATGCTTATCCATAGGTAAAATGTGTTTATATGAACAAGAATATAAATGTTTGACATGTCATTAGGTACCTAAAGTAAGGTGATTGTAATCGGTGGCATTAAAGTGTCCGCTTCGAAGGGAAGATTTACCTTGACAGTAATTGGTTTAAGTTGCGGACTATGAAATATTTATAACATAAAATTTACTTATTAATAATTATATACTTTTAGAAACCTTAACTTGTATTAAGTTAGATTATTAGATACTGCATTTAGACCGAATAAAGATATACTTCTCTGCTTCTTAATGTGTACATTAATTGTCTACATATTAGGTTCATCTTCATATAATTTATATACGAGCTCATTCTCTTATACTTTGAATTAAAGTAACTATCTTTTTAGTACGATTTAGATAATATTTTGCATCTAGATAATATAAGTGTCATACGGATAATAATTACTTTTTTAACTTTTTGTAAGTTAAATACTTTCAGCGATTCGTCTTTTGACCTTTGCTTGCTTCAACTTAACGACTTTATCTGTCCTTCTCTCAGTACGTTTATTTCGCAATGTTTACTCAAATGTCCTAAAGGTGTACCTTTTAAAATACGACATATACTTATATGTACAAATATAATAAAACAAAATATATGTACAAATAAAATAGTCTCATTTGAATGAAATGGTAACCTAATTAACTTCATTTAATGATGGAAAATGAGAATTACATTCCAGTTAATATCATTCATTGTTTATAGGCGTTGACTGCTTTATTTGTGTATTAAAATTTTTACTAAAGGCCTGAAATATAGAAGATTATCTTTTAGCTGTTTTAGTATGCAATAAAAAAATTAAAAATCATTTAAATAATTAAGAATCAATCAATGTTTACGAAAACGTCATAAATGTTTAAAAAGTATCTGAAGCCTTTGATGTTTATCCACAAAAAAGTCAGTATTAATGTTGCCTGATCTCAGCATTTCTGGTAATAATATGGAGAAATAACCCCGCTGTACCAGGCCTGTATTCTCTTTGCTTAAAAAATAAAGATTTATTCGTGCATTTCTACGTTTATTCTAAGAACCGAACATAATTGACCTCCATGTATACGCTGTAACACAACCCTTTGCGGCTAATATCACAAGTCTGCAAAAAAAAAAAATTTATGGTAAACATTTAAAAACCGTAATCAAAACAAAAGTATACCTATTATTAATGCCCAAAAGTAGCTCAAAAAACCATTTTTTATAATAAAATTTTGCGTTTTGTAAAATAACCTTACGTTCTGGAATTTTTTGAATATTTCTTTAGTTTTCAGAACACCTAAATACATATTAATCAGTTGGAAAAATCCAGACAGCATTTTTGTTGCAGACCTGTATATTCTAAGCTCCGGTTGCTGTGTAGCGCAATAACAGGAAAATCATAACAGCTGGCACTCAACTCCCCACAATATATTTTTTATATACCAAGCAATAATCAACAGCTCCGTTCAAAATATAAACACATCCATATGTATATTAAATAACAATTTTAAGGAACAAGCTACGAAAGTTTAATTGAATATATGTACATACATAAATATCAATAAGGGTTGCCAGATTTTGTTCGCAAAAATTCAGTACTTTCGGCTTTTCCAGCGCTTAAAAATTAGACGCAAGGTTCTACAATTCTCTTTAGTTTTATTAAACAAAAATTAAAATACAAATGACATTAATTTTTACATATTTAGGTACATATTTGTACATACAGAGATCAATAAAATAAATTATATTCACATTTGACTTTGTTTTACGCTTCGAATCGATTAAATTATAACATTGCAACATTCATATATAATACAAATCATATTCGTATATATATACATACATACATAACATATGTATATACATATTTATTCGCGTATGTACTTTTTCTAACACTTTTTGAATTTTTGTGCCATTTTTACTAATCCGTGGGCTGTCATTTTTTTTTAAAAGTTCAAGGAACTCCTCGAAATTCTTTTAAAAATTAAGATTCACTTGGAGTTCAATTTTAATAGAGTTTATTAAAGGCTCTTTACGCCACGTTGCAAACTAAACTAAAAATTCTCTCAACGGCTTTGGAATGTGCGATTGAAAAAATAACGTTAACAATTTTTTTCAAATTGGTGAAAAGCGCCACTATTCAAAAATATGACCCATTTATTTTAAAAACTTTAACTGCAAGTATTATTTTCGTTAATAAGAAAAATTTTTCAGGCTACATATTCATCAAATAGTAAATAAATATTTGTCTCTGACAATCAAACCATTAATTGTTTCTATAAAACTCATTTCATTTTCTAAATGAAATACTTTAAATATTTCAAATTTTATTAAGTGGAATAGAATACTTGAAAAACAAAATAGGACAATTCCGTGAGCATGAAAAATTAACAGTTTTTTTAATTAATTGAAATAACTTCAGAATTTTTACGCTTAAAAGTGTCGAGCTTGAAAAATTAGTACAAATCAGCACAAATTTCCGAAAAATAATACATTTGCGTACTGAACTGGTAATTGAAAATCGTACGATTTAAATCCGGTACGATTTGTTAAGTAATTTCGAAGATGCGGCATTTAAAATTTCACTATTATGATATTAGAATGATTTATATTACAAATGTATGCATCTTTTGCAGTTTTAAGGTAAAATACTTAGTCTCTTTGTAAGAAATAATCAAAAATATTTAGCAAATCGTACCGAAAAATAATACATTTGCTTACTGAATTGGTACACCAGTTTGTCAATGCATTCTCTTTCTCGTTTTCCTGCCATGATTATGCTGACCGTTTTGCAATCACTAGCATTTAAAGCTAAATTTTAGTAAGAGGCTTTGTTGGTTAATGGACTTGTTCATTTTCGTGCAGCAAATAAATGCAATAGCATGAATTGCACAAGCAATCATAATACAAAACAACCATACCACTGATTTCGGGCTTTACTTTATGAGACCCCAAGTGGGAGGATAGTGACTGACCAATCCGTGTAAATGGAATGTAAATGACTGCAATGTCATTTTATTCTCAAAACTACTTATGCGTACGCAGAGTGTATGCATTTGCTCAGCGGATTTGAAGTTAATGTGCTCGCAATCGGCAAATCGTCTTTTATGCGTTGTGCGTGCAAGAGGTTGCGCAATGGTTCAAAAGCTGCATCACACACACACGAACATATGTTTCATAAGTACTTATGTACATATAAGCCTAGCCAGTGTTGCCAACTCATGGCATTTCGCCAATAATTATAATTTGGGATTTCCGCACCATAAATGGGCTCGTGGGATTTTGCACCTAATTATGGGATATCTTCCTAATATTTAAATTTCTCAAATTAAAATTTTATAAACACACCCAAACAAATATGTGTGTGGTGTTTGGTTGAGTGTGTAGTAGTGGTGGGTAACACAGTGCTGCACTGTGTTACCCACCACTAGTTTGTAGCGTGAATAGACGTTCATTTTATTGCATAATTTTAGGCGGGAAAATTTAAGTAGAGTAAAGGCAGAGAAAGCGCTGCCACATACTGCAAAATAACAATGGTGATTGATGCTGTTTGACAACAGCTGAAAGTTGACGATTAGTATATTAAAAAATATAAATCCCTCTTCATTACTGAGGAAAATGCCGCCTACACGAAAAGAAAGAAGGCAACGAGCGGTTGTTATGCAGAGAAATAAATACTTAGGTAAGTTGATACAGATGTCAGTATGCTTATTGGTGGTGATTTTAACACAGAAATCACTTCAAATACTAGATTGGCGAAATTTATGAGCGATACGTTTAATTTGGATTATATTCGAAATGATGCTCCCACAACTATTGATAACACAACCATTGACTTAGTTTTTGCGAGAAATTTAAATGTTAATTTAAAAACATATTTATCCTATTTTTCCTATCATAAGCCTATATTCTCAAAAGTAACTTTCAAATAATCAAATAGATTTGGGTCTGTTATTTATCATTTATCTTTACTATTGATAACTACCATTGACTTCGTTTTTGCGAGAAATTTAATTGATAATTTAAAAACATTTTTATCCTATTTTCCTATCATAAGCTTATGTACATACATATGTATATCATCAAAAGTAACTATCAAATAAAGAAATTCATTTGCTTGTATTATTTATCATTATAAATTATCATTATACATATGTTTTCTGTCTTATCGGATGGCGTATTCTACGTTAAACTTAATGGCCGTGTCTCTGACACAGCCTCCTTCTTTTTTTAAAACGCTAGACGTTTTGGATCTAACAATTGCTCTTGACAAGGAAAAAGACACAGTAGCAAATCACTTTAAAACGTGGACAATTCTAACCAATGAATATTTTCAGTTCTGAGCGACACTGAAACTAAAAAAAAAAAGTAGAAACGGAGGGGAGAGTTTAAATGAAGGAAGGGTTATTAAATCAGCTTTTCAAAATATTTTTTTAGGTTATTTAATACGGCTATTTTCGAGTATAGAAAACTGTACACATATTTTGCATATGTATTTTAAATTATATATCAAAGTCAAAAAGGTTGTAGTATTATTTAAAAATTTGTCTAATGTTTATTGTAAATAAAATACATTATATGTATGCATAACTAGGCCTCTTTTATTTAGCCCCGACTTAAATGTGATTCAACGATTTGCACTATTTGCATTGCGGTTAGAGTTTACATGAAAATAACATTTATTAACTTGTTTAAATGCTTAGAACTATTACAATTATTAAATTAGACGTCCGTGTCGTTTGCTTGCGGTTTGACGACTCGTCGTTTGTCATTTTCTAGTCGTTGTCCTTCCCTATCGTCGCTGTCTCTCTTCACTCTCACAGTTGGTCAGGGTTGCTTTTGTGCGTGCGAAAAGGTAGTCACGTAAGTCTGTACGTTTGTCCGCTACGAGTTGACCGTGCGTCCAATCCTACATGTATTTATTCTGCTTACATAATGTTTTCCACAGCTCTCGGTGAGTAAGCCAATGTCTCATTTTCCTTTAAGTTTGCGTACGTCTGTGTCAATAGCAGATTAAAGTTTCGGCATACTTGCCTCTCAGACTAGAGGGTCAGTTTGGAGTCATCTCCAAGAAAGAAAATAAAGTTACGTTCGAGTCAAGTGAAATCAGCCCATCCCATCTACATAACATAAGTATGTGTTTATAGCCTTGGGCATTACCTTGACCCCTACCTTTGGCAAGGTCCCCTAAGCCCAACGAACATGTTCGGTTCTCTTAACATCACTCATGTTCAAGTATTCTTGCGCGAGTAACGTAACCCATTATTATTTTTTCAATCCAATCACGATATTATACGAGTATAAAGGAACCAAATCACAGTATTTTATTTTATGTCTAATAATACCAGGTTTGAACCAAGGAACGTCGGGCTGCAGAACCAACACGCTACATGCTGTGCTACGATTGCCGAGTGGACTGTTGTGTTCCATCTTATTTAAGCAAACCAACAACAAATAGTGGCAGCTGATCTGTCGCTATTTTAACTTGCATTTGGGCAAGCTCATTCTTTCATATAAATTTTCTTAAGTTCTTTATTGGCCTTAAATGATTGACAAATTTATACAGCTCGAGAACAGTTTATGAAAGATTTTATTTGGAAAAAATAACAACAGTTTTAGTTATAGCCGATTTCTTGGTTATAGCCGCTTCCTTGGTTCAAGCCTGGGAAGCGGAGATGAATAATAAATAAAAGTAAATTAAAAGAAGTCTGATGAGGAGATGTAGTGGTCTTTGAAATAGCTCCTAAAACTTTAGTTGTTTTTTCCAAATAAAATCTTCCCCACACTGGCCTCGAGCGCAATAAAATTGTGAATTGTTATACATTTAAAGACTAATAAAAAACATAATAAAATTCAAAGAAAAAAACACTTTCCTAAATTTATGCCAGTTTGAATTTAAAGTAATGCATAAGGCAAAATTGTGTATGAATTGACTGTGCCGTATTATTTTTTATCTATTTTTACAATAAACTAAAAGCCTTTTATTGTTATGTATATTGGAACGATTTTCCGTCATCCCTTGTGAATTTGGTGAAAAGCCGGTTTCGGCATAGGTTGGGTTTCATTCTGCATGAAAAAACATAACTAAAAAGGTTTAACGCCGAAACAGGCTTGCCACCAAAAGCAGGAGAAAATCCAGAAACAGCTGTTTATGGCTAGAAACATAGTTTATATAAATTACAGCTAATTTCCATTTATGTTGAAAATATTCCATTAAATAATTTGATCTACAAAATGTCTTTCTATAATCAAAATCACAACAAGAAATAAATACCGAAGCACATCAGAAACAAAGTTTAATCACATCTTGCTATAAATTGATTGAAAGTTATTATTTTTATTTTTTCTCTACTGCCATTTCCATTTAGTGAATAAACTAAAAGTATGCAAAATGGATTTACAAACAATGTAGACATTGAAACACGCGATATGCATAAACATTGCAAAAAAAACTAAGCATGCCTTAAATATTTGATCGATCGACCGACGAGCCTTACTAAAACGCTGCCAAAGCAAAACTAAAAAGAAATAAAAATAGCGCAATTTATTCGTAATATGGGAATAAACAATACTCGTATATAAAAATTGAGCATTAGTATGCGATTTTCATGAGTAAATTTTTAAATTTGCATACCATATCAATACATATGCATGCACACTATGCAGGTGTACATAGATACATTTTTTGTGGCCGCTGTGGTCGCGTTGGTAGCGGTGCGTGCTCTAACTTGAAACGCCGGTGAGTTCGAGGTTCGAATCTCAGTCAGGGCAAGCAAAATCTTTATAATAGAAAAGTTTTTTCTAATAGCGGTCACCCCTCGGCAGGCAATGGCAAACCTCCGCGGGTATTTCTGCCATGAAAAAGCTTCTCATTAAATACATCTGCCGTTCGGAGTCGGGACAAACCTGTAGGTCCCTTCATTTGTATAATATAAAGACGCACACCACAAATGGTAGGAGAAGCTCGGCCAAACACTGAGCTATATAGTGTACGCGCCAAAATTATATTATATTATATAGATAAATTTTGCTTACATACATATGTATGTATATTATGAGAATATTTGTATTAAATATACTTGTATAAATTGGAACACAGAGGCGGATCGAGAACGCTTTTGTTCGTATTTTTTAAAATCTCGTTCAATTGTAATTGATTTGCGTTTACTTCACACCCAAATCAATTACAGTTGAATAAAAATATATGTATATTTGACAAGTATAGCTGATATAGTTTTTCCTTGCAGCTGCTTGTACTTTGAAATCGAGGTTAAGGTTTCTACAGCAAGATGTTTGCAAGTTTAACTGCCTAGCACATTGAGAGAATGGTTCACTTGCGTTCAATCAAACTTGGCGAATGTTAACAAACTCCTTTTTAGTTATTAGAAAATATATATTTATTTGTGCCAGATCAATCTTTTCTTGTGCAAAATAAATATTTGTATGTAACGCTTCGCGAAGAAAGGGACCTTAGGTTGACATAGGGTGAGGATCATTTCCCTATCTTCAAGCATGGAAAAATGAGTATTACCCAAACCCAAAGTCAACCTAAGGTTCCTCTCTTAGCGGGGCATTACATACATATGAGCTTATTTTTGTTTGGGTCAAGTAATATGTGTTCCATCAGATATTATGTATGAAATATTGACAGATGTATTATATTATAAAAAATTTTCAAGAGTTAAAGTTTTGTCAGAAAGTGGTGAACAAAGTTATTTCTTAACTATGTACAAACAATTCTTATTCTAGCTGCACGAAAATAAAAGCGAAATGCAGTATAAGTTTTTATGCAAATTATATATTTACATCTACATTTTTCTACAATGATTTCCAGCTAATGATATGAACAATTTACATACATAATCTCATACATAGCAAAGGCAATTCGACGTTTCTTTTTTCTCTACGACGATCTTAATATCTAAGTGCGTATCCAGTAAGTCGTTCTTCAGACATGTTTGAACGCAACCGTGTTTTAATCGTCGAAGCTGCTTTCGCAGAAGCATTACTCACGGGAAGCGTGGCTAGAATTTTAATTAGCATATAAATCGATGGATATGCATATTTGTTACAACCATCTAAAACTTTTCCTGCGTTTTGTGGGATCAATTCTTTGTCACGATTATTATATCAGTATTCTGATCACACTTCGTAAAACCTGTGAAGAATGCGTTCAATAATGTACTATTTATGCTTCGGGAGGAACAAAAGTAGGCATTATTCATAATGTATACTAAAAATCATTTGAATTCTCTTGTTTACGAAAATTCAAAATATGTTTCCTGGGATAGAGTAGAGTCGATAATGACGCAAAAAATCGTTAAAAAAAATGTTTAGAGTTGTGGGGAAGGGGAGTATTATTTTCAATCTATGTGCTGCTAGGGAAATTAACAGACATACCTCAATTTATTTTTTTTAAATTTGTAGTAAGTTAAAAAAAATATTGCCGTTTTTCTTACATTCCGATTTTTTTCAAAATAGCGGATGCAAATCTTAAAATTCTTCAAATATTTCTAAATAAATTAAATTTGATTTTAAAATAACAAATAAATAAAATTTGTTTAAGGTATATAAAAACTTGAATGCAAAACGCATCCCTCTCAAATTGGTCAAATATTTTCGAGTACTATAAAACGTATACTTTGAACAGAAACTTGCAATTAAGTATGCATTTGTCCTGCAGGGAAGCATATCGTCTGGTTTTTGAAACCCGTTAATTATATGTAAAGACCGATTTTGTTTGCCTTGACATGGATGGTCAATGTACCAGATATTTAACATTTTTTAATATTTTCTATTTTGATTTAATTCTGTTAAATTCAGGATAGTTAATTTTTTTTGCCACAACCTTTCGAAGTAATATATGAAATATGAAAGAGTGTTAAGGGTCTTCACGACAGGGAAGACTAAAGGGTACATAAAAATAACTATCCAACAATCATTTTTATTGAACAAACTATTAGCCTTTTTCACTCATTCGGCCTATAACTGAAATTAATTTACATAAGAATAAAATAGGCAACAGCTCGGCTAGCTTAGGACAGCTATAAAAAATAAATTTTTTTAAGTAATTGGCTGAAATTTTATATTATCAACCACTGTATAGGCAAACATTTTAGTTGAAAGTTGTCCAAATTCTTGAGCTCGATTTAAAATCTGCAAATCATGTGTTGAAATAAAGTTTATATTCAAAGCTATTGCAGAGTTGAAGTCGGAAGTATGCAAAAAACGAGATATGGAGCAGCTTTGTAAGTTAAAAGCTTGTTGCGGAAGTATTATTCTCTGTGTTACAAGCTGCATGGAAGTTTAAAACAAGAATTATCAGAGAAAAATAAAAGGAAAATTTATAAAAGTCGATTTACAAAAGAAAATGTGGAAGAGAAAACAAATTATTTTTGAAAAACAAGTAGACGAAATATGTTGCCTTGATTAACTTACCCTGCATAAAAAACTTTTCCCCCCATTTTTTAATGATGAAAACTATAAGCATTTCCTATCAGGTTAATATAAGATAATACAAATATTCCAAATAAATCTAGTTCATCTCAATAATTCTTTACGATTAGAAAGTTGTCAAAAAGTAAGAGCTGCAATTTTAAAAGGAAGTTTTGTTCATTGATTATATTCCGCCCAAAAAATAATAAAAGTTTACAATTTCTGTCAGAATTATTTGAAGGTTTATAAATTGTGCTAAAGTACATATTTTGCAAGAAAAATGTTTCTTTTAGATATGGTAAATAAAAAAATGGTTTAAAATTTTTAAATTTTAATACTAACTCTTGGAACAAGAAATATTTAATAGGCTAGTAAGCGAAATTTTGTAGTTAGCCAGAATAAATCTCGAAATTTATAATTTTTTTTTTGCTATATTCTATCACAATATAACAAAGCATATGATGTGTAAATTTGTTTTTAAAATGATTTGGTTTTGGTCTACACAAGGCGCTTGGCAACTATAGCAAAGACACATATTAAAAAATTTAGACAAATTATTGTTACAATATTTAAATTTTATTCTATTTAAACATAGATAAATTTTTTTTACAAGAACCATATATATATATATAAACCCAAGCCTTAGATTTAGAAGCTAAAAATAAATTCAAACTAATTTGCATCAAATTTTTAATTTTTTTTTCTAAGTGAACCGCAACATTCTTAGCGAAAACAAATCTCAAAAATCAGCAGTAACTTCTAGCGACCTACAATTTACACATGAAATTGAAAAGGTTAAAAAACTGTATACTTTAGCACTTCTGAGAAAAGTATTTAGAATTTAAATGAAATAATGTCGAATTTCCTTCAGTTTGGTAAAAAGTTAAAAAATGGGGATTAAATGAACAAATTCAAAATTAAAACAATTGAAAATAAATAATTGAAATTCTGCACATCCGTTTGTGCAATGCACGGTATACAAGTATACAAGTTTCCACAACAACACTTATTGGTTATTATTGAAATAATTATTGCGTTGAGGATCCTGCATATACTCGTACATATTTGGTTTTTGCATAGTTGCCTAAGGAAATTTTTGTTGTATATTGCAAAAATTTATAAAGTTTAAAGAGTGCATTTATAGCTTCTTAACAGGGTGCCCATATTAATAAAGTATTAGCCTTAATACATTTTTCTATTATTAAGTTTGCTCTCAATTACTAGATTTTGTATTAAAATATTCCTTTAAAATTCGTATGTCCGTGAGTGCATACATCATTTATTTTTTCTAAGCTAATCTTTAACAAGCCAATGTGCTTGTATGCCATGGTTTATTACACATAAATATTTATTTAGCCCATATAAAGAGATATTATATACTTATTCAAAATATTATACTTTTACAAAAATTACAAATTAATTTGCTAATAAGCACTTTTAATGGTGCATTTATTCAATTATATTTATAACGCAATTAAAACGTTACTACCCCATTTTCCCTAATGACACTTATATTAATCATAAAACGACATCTGTCAACAGCTACTACTTCACGATTAACACAATCGTCGACTACCGTTAGGAAAGTTCTTGATTAATTTCTCACTTAAAAAATAATCAGTAATAAAGCAATAGCATTTCAGATGGCTTTAATAAACAATAAATAAGTAGAGTGCTGTAATATTTAGGAAAAATTGTTATGTAATTTATTATAATAAAATATTAAAATAAAAAATAAGCCGTATTTTTATCTGATATTTTACAGCGGTCGCTGAAAGGTATGTATTGCCAAAGCATATGTACATACTTATGTGCCGAATACATTTACTCGTACGTTTACAAATTAATGTAAATAGTGCGTGTTGTTTGCAAGCTTTAAATACCGATATCGACCAGTTAAAGAAAAGTAGAAAACATTAAAAGTACATATAGATACAGGAGATATACTTATGTAGCCTAACCCGATGTGTTTTGTTGCGTTTAATAATTTTATTTGATAAATAGTTTGATTTTGTAATGCTTTTCGAACCGTTTGAAATAAATTTACTCCCTATGATTAACATTTTACTTTTCCCCAACGTTGTCGCTTTAAGCTGGAGTTCAATCATAACTTCTTTTAAATTAAAGCGTAATCTTGGCAGCTTTCCAAGATGAACGTCAATTATTTATGAAATTTTCAATGAGCAGACGTATCTAGTTAGACTGCTGAAATATAGTAAGGCAGGCAATGGCAATGCTGCGAGGTTTTTCTGAAATGAGAAAGCATCTCATAAATACATCTGCCGTCCGAAATCGACAGAAAACTGTATGACCATTCATTTGTGTTACAAGTTAAAGATGATAGCCAGGAATGCTAGGAGAAACTCGACCAAAATAAGACCTTACAGTGTAAGCGTTAAATTATTATTATTATTATGCCCAATGCGTTATTTTATTAAAAAAAAAATGTTTATTCGACTTGAAACAATGGGAAAAAGTTCTCAGTTTCTGTGGTTATACATATGTTGAATGTGTGTTGTTAATAAGTCTCCTTATGATTCATCTTCGTTGTTATTGAGAAATGTAATACATTGAAATGGCATTAATATTAAAATAAATTACTACGCAACTAAATTATAAAACTGTTTTACAAGTGCGCAAAGGTACCCAAAAAACGAAACGTGAATTGATTTTTGTTTTACTGAACAAAACCTACAAGAAAAAAGACATCACATTCCGGTGAGCTTCGCACTACGTTTTTTGATAAATATAAAACTTTTAACTTTTTAAATGGTGTAAAGACTACAAAATAATCTTTCTGACCACTATTTATATTTTTCATCACATAGATTATTTCACCAAAAATTGGTGAGATTTGATTTAAAACAAAAAAGTATTCTTAATATTATTGCACAATTTGTGTTTAATTAAAACGTAGATGATAGATGTTATAGTGACAGCGCTTTTGTCAAATATAAAGTTACTATGTTTATTTATTATAAATAATTAAACAATAAATTCAATGTCTGGTTATGTAAATAAATGGCTTATTTAAGATGTTGGGTCATAAGACAGTTTGGCATACACTTTCATGTGTAAAATGCACACACACAAAAAGAAAATAAAGTAATTCTTGTGAAATTTGTTTAAAAAAATTTAAAAAAAAAAGTATGTACATATAATCAAAATTTCTAACTAAAAAAATATATTTTTTCAAACACGAGGATTTGTAACACATTCAAATAGTTTAAAGTTGTAAAAAATTATTGTTGATTTTTGACAATTTTAAAGAAAATAGCATGCAAAAAAATATTTTAAGCATTACACAAAAATTCAAGAAACATTATTTCAAAAATAATTTTTTTTATTATTTGATGAAAATTACTTAAATTACACTGTCCAACAGCATTTTTGGATCAGAATAGCTACCATAAGAATTCTCTCAGACATTAACTTACAACATTTTTTTCATATAGTATAATGCTCCCTTCGACCAAAAAATGAAAACTTTGACCCACTGTAAAAAAAACTCAGACGTGCTGGACCATAAGTTTGTTCTACAAAAATGATCTACTCAACATACCCTTTCAGAATTATGGGGTCGCTATTCTGTTCCATTCAAAAAGTCTTCATTTGTTGGACAGTGTTATTAAAAATTTCGTACAAAAATTGAGTTTCATAATTTTTGCACAATTAAAAAAAACATTAAATATTATTTTAATACGAACTAAGGATTTTTTGTTTGGAAGTTGTGCCGAATTTCTAAGACCTTTTTTAAGTACAATAAGGTGCGAGCTTGAAGTGTCCACGAGCTACCGTTGATTTGCGAACATTTTTCATTGACGCTCTTTTTTACATTATACGTTTGCTCAAGATTTTCCTGCAACAAAGTCAGTAAAAAAAAGTATTAAAAATCCAAGGCATTTTTGCCCCCTAGAAACTATCTTTTTATGTAACGAAAATTTTATGAGCTTTGAAGTTGCATAATCAAATTCTACAAATGGTAATAAATGATGGACTTTTAATCAGTTTATGCAAAATTTCCGCTGCACTATGCCTTGTACATCTCGTACAGCTCATCGTTCCATCGTACACGGTATTCGCCGTTGCAAAGACGCAAAGGTCCATAAAACTTTAGAAGAACCTTTCTCTCGAACACTCCAAGAGCCCTCTCATCTGATGTTGTCATCGTCCATGCTTCTGCGCCATACAATAGGACGGGCATGATGAGAGACTTATAGAGTATGGTTTTGTTCCGTCGAGAGAGGACTTTACTGTGCAATTGCCTACTCAGTCCGAAGTAGCACATGTTGGCAAGAGACATTCTGCGTGGATTTCAAGGCTGACGCTGTTATTGGTGTTAATGCTGGTTCCTAAGATAACGAAGTCCTCTACTTTTTTTAAGTTATAACTGTTGTAGGGTTAATCATTTTCTTATTTTGCATTTATATATGTAATGGTACTTTGTTCAATTTAACTTTGTTTGGCCGTTGAAAAACGTCGCAGTGTTTTACCAACCATCTCAAAATTGACAAAAAACATCAAATGACTACAAAACTGAAGAAGCTATCGAAAATAAATTTAATATTCCACCTTCAACAACTGTGGACGCTTTTGAGACAATACCAACATTTAGAATAGACATGATCAATGACATGGTTAATAAAAGGCGATGTATTAATTTCTAAATCGCTAAAACACAAAAGCCAGATGAGAATATGAAAGTTATCAAGACAATATAGAACAAGAGGCAGTGAATAAACATAAATCTAATACAAATCGACGCAAATTATTAATTACAGACAAAACTAACGATGCCATTCGTTCAAAGAGTCCATTAACATCAAGAAAACCAGCGCAAAAAAAAAATGTCTCACATCCTGCTTTAAAATCTCCACCTCTAGTATACATTATACCAAGGCTTTATCGTATACAGCTGATTTCGCAATCATAGTAATAAAACAATTTATCAAGTTTGGGGTGAGCTGCGCTATATATTTGATTATCAATATATTTTATTAAATAATGGTCATATAATATTCTATTTTAATGTTTTATTACCTAAATTTAGTTCAAATTATATTTAAGTTTTTACCAATTGTAAACACCCCTTTTTAGAGAATATCTGTGTGAAGTTGTCACAATGTTCCGTTCACCATCACGCGATACACGTACACACTCATCTACAGGGACAAATAATTTAAATGACTCACTTATCGATTTACAAAACAATACTTTTCAAATTGAGTTGGAAAATCCTTATGATCAAAATAATAATGAAATTTTTGCGACTTCAATTAAGCTTCCACAATTTTGAACAAGTTGTCCTGAAGCATGGTTCATCCATGCTGAAATGCAATTTAATACCAAAAATATAACTCAAGAGACACGAAGTATGAATATGTAATTTTTGCACTTCCTCAGGATGTCATTATTACAATATTAGATTTTATTCAAAATCCACCACAAGATAATAAATTTTCTGCGTTAAAAAAAAGTTTGATTGAAAGACATTAAGTGAGAATACTAAATTTGATAAAGTATTATCCGATTCTGAAATGGGTGATCGTAAACCCTCGGAATTTTATCGGTCTCTTGCAATACTTTCTGGTTCTAATTTTAGTCAAGATCTTTTAAAGAAACTTTGGATGAGAAAGTTACCAAAAATCTGAATATGGTTTGAACGAGCTCTAATTCCAGTGATATTAATGAATTGACAAAATTAGCTGATAATATTTGGGAAGTTATCAATAAAAATGAAATAGCTGTTATGAATAGTTCTCAAAATTCAAAAGTAGAAAACTTAGTTATAACGAATTTAGTCAAGAGAGCTGTTCTCATTTGTGAAAAATTTGAGAAACTTAATTTAGAACTATGCGAAATGAGGAAGGAAGTCAATAACAATTATTCGAGGTTACGTTCAGTAAATAGAAATCGTTTTAGAAGCCCATTTAAAAGCCGGTCGAAATCACGCGATAATCCAAATTGGTTGTGTAGATATTATTATAAGTTTGGAAATAATGCTATGAAATGTGAGCAGCCATGTACTTTCTCGAAAAATGATAGTCCAACAAACTAAATTCTTCCGTTGTTGCGGCGACAAACAACGGAAACTTAGATGTATCAACTCGTCGCTTATACATATATATTTGACAAAGGAAACGAATTGAACTTTTTAATTGATAGCTGAGCAGAAATTTCGGTACTTGCAGCTTCAAAATTCTGTTGTACAAGGATATCTTCAGATATAATTTTAACACCGGCCAACGGTTCTAATATTTCAACATACGGAAAAAACTTTTAAATATAAATTTAGGGTTAAGGCGCGAATTTCCATTTACCTTTTTAATGGCTGATATAGCTAAACCAATTATAGGGGCCGACTTTCTGTGCAAATACGGTCTCTTCACTGACATTAAACACAAACGTTTAGTTGATGCACTGACAAACCTTTCAATAAACACAATTTCGAGCTTTTATAATATTTCACTTCCAAAAAGGCGCTTAGATCTTATAAAGTATAAAGTTGCTAAAACAGAATTCGATTTTTTGGTTAAAACAGGCATTTGTAGGCCTTCAAATTCTTCAGTAGCTTCACCACTTCATTTAGTACCCAAAAAAGAATTAACTGACTGGCGTCCTTGTGGTGATTTTCGAAGACTAAACGTTGTGACTGTACCGGACCGTTATCCGTTACCTCATGTGCATGACTTCAACATGAACCTCAGGAATAAGCACATATTTTCGAAATTAGATTTAGTAAGAGCTTACCATCAAATTCCAATGGCAGAAGATGATATTTATAAAACTGCAATTAGAACTCCTTTTGGTATCTTTGGATTCATCCGAATGCCCTTTGGACGCAAACTTTTCAAAGATTCATGAATGACGTAGTAAGTGGTTTAGTTTTTGCTTTTACATATATTGATGATCTGTTAGTAGCAAGTGAGAATGAGGAACAACATTTAATAGACCTCAATGTACTTTATAAACGTCTAACAGAGTACGGTTTAAATATAAAACCAAGCAAATGTTCTTTTGGCGTTACAAGTGTTGATTTTTTAGGATATGATATGTATATCAGAAGCGGGAATTAGACCCTCTGAATAAAAAGTTACAGCTATTCGCAGTTTCGAACGACCAAAATCGGTTAAACAAGCTCAGAAATTTATTGGTATGGTTAATTACTACCATCGATATATATCAAAATTAGCAGAGTTTACAGCAGTGATTTACGACTTAATCAATTGAACTAATAAGAAACGTGACAAGATCCTTATTTGGGACGATGCATCAAATGAAGCCTTTGAATGCATCAAAGAAAAGTTTACATCTAAGATATTGTTAAACCATTTTAACAAAGATGCCAAACTCTCTTTAAATGTAGATGTATCTAATACGGCAATTGGTCGAGTCATACATCAATCGTTTAATAACAAATCAGAGCCACTCGCATTCTTTTCTAAGAAACTTTCTCCAGCCGAAGTTAAATATAGCGCGTTTGACAGAGAATTACTGCCCATTTATTTGAACATTGAACATTTTCGCTAACTTTTAGAATGACGACAATTTACAGTTTTTACAGATCACAAGCCTTTGATATTTGCTCTAAATTCAAAAACCGAACGAAGTCCAAGACAAACGAGACATATGGAATTTACGACTTAAAATCAGAACAAAAGTCACAAAATCTTTAATTAATTCAAATTCCTCTTTTAAATTTTAAAATTTGGTGTGAAATGACTGGTAAAAATCCTAGACCGTTTGTACCAAACCGTTTACGCAAGACAGTATTTAACATGCTACATGGGATTACACATCCTGGGACCACGGCTACACGCCGTCTAATTATTAAAAAATACTATTGGCTAAGAATGAATAAAGAAATTAACACTTGGTCAAAAGAATGTATAAATTGCCAAAAATCGAAAGTTTATCGTCATACTAAATCTCCAGTAATTAAAATTCCGATTCCAAAAAGCAGATTTGAGCATATTCATTTAGATATTGGTGGACCTCTACCTATTTCGAAAGGACATCGTTACATGTTAACAATAACACTGTGATAGCTTTTTTCAAAAAAAAAAAAAAGACAAGACCAAACTCGACGGTTTCCCCCTATTTCGGGTCCTACGAATCGAACTGCATCATTACTTTTTTGAGTTACAATCATGGTTTCATACAAAATTTTTTGTTGAAGTTTTTCATCAAAGTGGCCCATTGTAAGAAAAAGGCACATTTTTCTTCGGTCTCTAACTTTTTTAATGTTGACTTTTTTGGTAAACTTTCTTTGGCAAAGCTTCTCAGAATAAGTCCGTCTTTAAGTTCTTAGACGATGGTAAACCCCAAAATCAATGGTTTGGGTGTCCTTATAGCCAATATGTCGAAAAAACTGAAATTTAACCCATTTTTTTAATGTTTTTTCCCTTACGTTTCGTCAATATTTTAATTTACCCTTTGATATTTATACATTAAGTGACATCTTCTAATAGTAAGAAAATCAAGCAAAGACAACGTTCTGAGCAAACTAACCATTAGAAAAAAAAACTTAACAAAATTTGTATTTTTTAAAAAAGCTACACTAACTATGTTTGTGTGCTGTTTTATTTTTTTTGGTTTCTTAATAAATTAAAATGAATAAGTGTCCAATTGGCCTATCGTTGTTCTGCTACGTATGTGGAAAATTTACAAGCCCTCGGAGTAGACGCAAAATATCTTCTGGAACTGCCGGCATCTACGGGGAATATTTCGATTTGCCCGTTATAAGAGACGTAGATTGGGTGCCAAATACCATTTGCACGCAATGCAACAACAACCTACCTAACTGGTCAAAAAGTCTGCGCCTAAAAACGGGGTTCGGCATCCCAATGATTTGGATAGATCCACAAGGGCATCATACTGGTAACTGCTACGCGTGCAAGAACAAATTTTCAAGACTCAACAAAAAAAAACACAGTTTACAAAAGTGTTCAATCTGCACAGCTACCAGTATCTCACTCAGAAAATGTTCCGATACCAAGATGTCAAAGTCAAGGTTTGGTTAGGTTAGGTTAGGGTGGCTGCCACCGCACAGGAGCACGGTGGCACACTTAGGCCGTAAGAAGCCCGTTGTGATACCACTGGCATAAGCCATGCATTCCCTCCCTCCCTTCTTTCAAAAATTGAACCATCCTGTGCGCTTAATGTAGAGTAGAAAGTTGGAGATGTTTGCTGAGTTCAAGTCAGCTAGACAGTCCAGAAAGTAACTTTTAAAAGCTTTACTGCGCGTCTTGGCCAAGCCGGGGCAGTGGCAGAGGTAGTGATCAATACTCTCCACCTCCTCTTCGTTTCGGCAACAGCGGCAAAAATCATTTGTTGCGTAGCCCAGCCTTTCCCCATGCGTGCCCATGAGGCAGTGCCCGGTTATCACCCCAACTACTAATCTGAGAGAGGAGCGGCCAAGCATAGTGAGAGCTTTAGAGCGCTTCTCATCGGCTTCTGGCCAGATTTGTCTGGTAATGTGGCAGGTGGGCTCCGATGCCCACCTTACATTTACCTTACCCATAAGCTCAGATCTTAATCTGTATTTATAGTATGCCAAGGGTAAATCCGCCTCTTGAGCAGAGTTTATCATAGTTAGTTCCGTCCCTTTTCTTGCTAGTTCATCAGCCAGGCAGTTGCCAGGAATGTCCTTATGGCCAGGGACCCATGCAACACATACGGAGCACATATCTGCCAGCTGGTTTAGAGCTGCTCTGCATTCAAAGGCTACCTTGGAGGTTGTACCGTAGGATGTCAGAGATTTGATAGCAGCCTGGCTTTCAGAATAAATGGTAATGCCTCATTCTAAAGAGGTGCACGTTGTAAGGCTACGAGCTGCTTCCATTATTGCATTTAGTTCGGCCTGCAAAACACTGCAGTGGTCCGGTAAACGAAGACTGAGGTTTAGATCGAGTTCACTAGAGTAAATCCCGCTGCCTACTCGTTCGTTTAACTTGGAACCATCTGTGTATATAGCTGTCGATCCTGGATCCAGGTCTACGATACCTGTCCATTCGCTCCTCTCTGGGATTCTTGTGGAGAATCTATTTCCAGAGAATGGAGGGTGTATAATATAATCCAACCTTATCGGGTTGTCGGGCAGAGTTTCCAGGACCATTGCGTGCCCATGGTTAAGATTTCTCCACGGAAGGATCGCATTTAGCCTGGCCGCACTGCAGGCCGCCAGAAAATTGCCGTAGAGGGCAGTGCTCCCGTGGTGAGCATTGCGGCAGCCCTCTGGACCCGTTCTAGCTTGGCTCTGGTACGAGTCCTCTCAATGCCGGCCACCATACGACGATCCCGTAGAAGAGAATGGGTCTTATCACAGCTGTGTACATCCAGTGTATAATGTGTGGCTTTATACCCCACTTCTTCCCCACGGCCGTCTTACAGGTGTATAGAGCAACAATAGCTTTCTTGGAGCGGTCTTCAATATTCCGCCTCCAGTCGAGTTTTTTATCTAGTACAATTCCGAGATATTTGACCTCGCTTGAGAGATTGAGAACCACTCCGTTTACGGATGGTAGTTTGAAAACGGGAATTTTGTATTTCCATGTAAAGAGCACTGCTTCGGTCTTGGCGGGGTTGACGTTAAGTCCACATTCCACCGACCAGCGAGCTACGGTATTTAGAGCGTTTTGCAGTAAATCGCTTATGACCTGAAGATGTTTGCCCGTTGCTGTGATTGCCAAGTCGTCAGCATATGCCACGACCTTGCAGCCGGTGCTCTTGAGGTTTAAGAGTAAGTCGTTTACAGTAAGGTTCCAGAGTAAAGGTGACAGAACACCTCCCTGGGGTGTGCCTCTAGCCACATGTTTGCATTTAGAGCTGTCCCCTACTGTTGAGAATATCGATCTTTTCCTGAGAAGGAGCCCCACAAAGTCCACCAGTCCCTGCTGTATCCCCACTAGGGTGACAATTAAATGTATGGAGTATTTTTTTTTTCTTTATTGTTTTGGTCTCAGTGTTTTTTTGTGTGTAGTTTTATTTAAAAAAAATTCTAGTAAAATTTCAAGGTCGTAGGAAGAGGATTAGGGGGCGCGTCGGCCCCCCAAAGTTACACAAAATACGTTTTTTCACGCAAATTCTTACTTTGACTGCTTGTAACTTTCTCTGTGTTTTTTTTTTTTAAACATTACTGGCGAAAGATGTTCATTAATATGTCTACAATAACATCTGTCAATAACATTTTTGTCTAATATTAATATTTAATGAAAAAACTTAAATATAGGAGAAAAAGTACGCCTCAATGTCGATTTATTATACTTAAATAAAATTACTTATATGATTAAAATTTTGGATTTTGTTCAGATTTATTTAATTAAAGATTCATATAGAAAATTCCTTATGATTTACGTAAGCGTAGCTTCAACAATTATATACAGTAAGACCTCGCTAGTCCGAACTTCAGACTTTTTTTGTTTACTTTTGTTTTTAAGTGTAATAATTGTCTTTAAAAGTTTGCTTCAAATTTTTTTTGCCTGTATGCTGAAGCGATCTATAATATTGACAATTGTGACCGAGAATATTCCCGTTACAACCTCAACAATATTATTCTCAATGCTTGCGTAAGCTACCGACAAAAAATCAGCACCAATGTTTCTCGGAAAATAGATTCTTATTTTACAGTTATATGCAGCAGCCGCAAACATTTTTTAATAGCATTAAATTTGCAAAAAAATCATTCGAAGTGAATATTTGAATGTGAAAAGTCGAAAATGTCTGCTAGAAATTTACGTGAACGCATATATTTAATTGGTTATTGTACCAACTCATTAACGGGAAGTAAACTACCCTCCAATATAGAAGTGTTGAAAGTTTTGTTTTTCAATTTACGTGTAGTAAAAAAAAATTTACGGGAAAGTTCAGATTTAGTTGTAAAAGAACTATTCGTGTTCTGGGAAAAAGCCCGCATTCCGGTCAAGGATAAACAACACTGCATTACAAATGTAGAGAAATTGTATAAAGAATGGCAAAGCTTTCAAAAAGATTCAAAGAAGACTTCTTATTTCCACAAGAGCAAAGTTAACACGTGGAAAGAAAAATTGGATATGCTTTTTGACGTGGCGCATGCAAGTGCATTAAAAATAATGTCGAATCAAGAAGATATTGATTTCTTGATAAGTCAACGAAAAACGGGGCGCCCAGGCTTTATGTATGGTATCGATTACGAAGAAGTACGCCGAGAGTGCCGACTTGAAGAACGCAACAACAATTTATTACAACAAGTGGAGCGGAATAATCGTGAAATTGCATTAATTGGTTCGTTGTATGTTATTGTTTATTTTTTATTTTCTTTAAATTAAGTCGTTTTTATTAGATGAAACTGCAGAGTTACTGTCATCTGAATCTTCAGAGAATGATAACAGTTTTCCAGATATGGAATGTGACCCACGTTGTAGTCAACCTCCAGCCAAAAAATGTAGCGGAACAAATAAAATACTAATACCAAAACTGGCGGCCGCACTCGATGTCTGTAAAATCAGTGACAGACATGCGGTTCATCTAATAAGCGCAGTCGTTGAAGCTCTGGGTAATAATGTTGAAGATTATATTTTAAACCGAACGTCTGTACACCAGGAAAGGGAACAAATCCGTGAAGAAAGAATTTCAGCATTAAAAAATAAATTAAAATTAAATGAGCTCGACGCTATCTGCCTTCATTGGGATGGTAAACTTTTGCCGGCGCTGACGGGAAATGATAAAGTTGATAGGTTGCCTATAATAATATCGAGCGGTAAAGTTGAACAGCTTCTTGAAATACCTGCACTTGATTCCGGTATTGGAAAAGAACAGGCATCCGCTGTATGCGATGCTATTTATGAATATGGTCTGCAAAATCACATCAAAGCTTTAGTGTTTGATACAACAGCGGTCAATACTGGGCGTTTCAATGGTACCTGTACGTTAATTGAAAATAATTTACAAAGACAACTTTTATGGTTACCATGCCGTCATCATATATACGAGATTGTTTTAAGATGCGTTTTCGAAGAAAAAATAAGCTGTTATGGAAGTCCAAACGTTAAAATGTTTGAGAAATTTAAAAATGCTTGGGCTAAGATTGATGCTAAAATCTATGAGTATGGCATCAACGATCCAACTGTCAAGACGTACATGAAAGAGTGGATTGCAAAAGCGATTTACTGTCTAAAAATATTTTTATTCCGTAACGAGTTCCAGCTTTCAGCAACTGAATTAAATGGGCTTCGTCAAATTTGTGTTTTTATTGCTGAAGTCTATGTCGAAGCGTGGTTTTCTGCTCCTTTGGCCATTAAAGCGCCATATCAAGATTTTTTATTTTTACAAAAACTTGAAAACTTCAAAAAAATTGATGCTGCTATATCTTATGTTGCTCTTAAAAAGTTCAGGAACCACTTGTGGTATTTAAGCCCTGAGGCGGTTGGTCTTGCATTTTTTGACAGCAACGTATCCCTTTTTTCAAAACAAAAAATGGTGGCGGCTTTGGAAAATGATTTTGAACAAGAGCAAAACACAAAGCGAGCTACAATAAATGATAGAGAAATCGTTGAAATATTCCATGACGGAATTGAACAGTTCGTCTCTGCCGAAACAAAAGCATTATTTGAAAGATTTCAAATAAATACTGATTTTTTTAAATTAAACCCAGACAAATGGGAGCAGGACCAAACTTATTGTAAAGCGGCTGAACTGATGAAAAAATTAAATGTTACAAATGACACTGCCGAAAGGGGGGTTAAATTGATGGAAGAGTATTATAAACTATTTACCAAAAATGAACGCCAAAAACAATTTGTTTTAAAAATTGTTAGCGATTACCGCCATCGGTTTCCGGACTGTAATAAAAAGACATTGTCTCAAGTGCTTTAAACAATATTAATAAAAAGAGAAATCATATACATAAGTAGTTTTATTTAAGTATAATAAATCGACATTGAGGCGTACTTTTTCTCCTATATTTAAGTTTTTTTCATTAAATATTAACATTAGACAAAAATGTTATTGACAGATGTTATTGTAGACATATTAATGAACATCTTTCGCCAGTAATGTTTAAAAAAAAAACACAGAGAAAGTTACAAGCAGTCAAAGTAAGAATTTGCGTGAAAAAACGCATTTTGTGTAACTTTGGGGGGCCGACGCGCCCCCTAATCCTCTTCCTACGACCTTGAAATTTTACTAGAATTTTTTTTAAATAAACCTACACACAAAAAAATACTGAGACCAAAGAAAATATCACTTTCGAAATTAACTGTCACCCTAATCCCCACCATACAAAGTAATTTGATAACAGCTTCGGGATAGACATTGTTGAAAGCTCCCTCGATGTCTAGAAAGATCCCCAGCGTGAACTCTTTTATGGCCAACCCTTTCTCAATCGTTGAGACGATGTCATGGAGAGCAGTCTCCACGGATTTGCCTTTTGAGTATGCATGCTGGTTGGGGGAGAGTTTGTCTTTCCTTATATTTCGCCGAAAGTGCTCATCTATGAGCCTTTCAAGGGTTTTGATAAGGAACGAGGTGAGGCTTATGGGCCTGAAGTCCTTGGGTTTTGCATGAGCTGCCCTGCCTCCCTTTGGTAGAAAAACGACTTTCGCCTTCGTCCACTCATATGGAATGTGGGTGAGGGTAAGGCATGCTGTAAAGATCTGTGTAAGCAGGGGACAAAGAAGGCCCTTCGCTGCTTGCAGTTGTGCGGGGGAAATTCCGTCTGGTCCTTAAGATTTGTAAGGTTCGAAGGACATCACTGCCCATTCCACCTTATCGTACCTCACTATGTCCCCTGCGGTATTTCCTAAGAGTGAGTTGGCTTGCAGACCTGGCGCGATATTGGAGTCATCAGAGCACCCAGGGAAGTGGGTGGTCATTAGTAGCTCCAGCATTTCGTCGGTTGTAGATGTCCATTCTCCGTTTGGTTTTTGAATAGAGTTGATCGTTGGGGGACTTTTCGAGAGAACCTTCCTCAGCCTGTTGGCTTCGGAGTTTTCTTCTATGTTATTACAGAAGTTTTGCCAAGATTTGCGTTGTGCTGTCTTAATGGCCTTCTTGAAAGTTTTGAGAGCGTCTTTGTATGGTTGCCAAATACCTGTCCTCTTGACTAGGTTAAAGAGGCGCCTGCTCTCTTTCCTGAGTGCTGAAATCTCTAGATTCCACCACTGGGGTTTCTTCTTACCCTTCGGGAGGTTCTTAGGACAGGAGACTCTAAAAGCAGAATTGCATGCGTTTGTTATAAGGTCTACCGCTTCATCTATTTTTGACGATGAGTCAAGCTCACCGAGAGAAACGACCTTCGTGTTTGAGGGACTCGCTTCGTCAGGTGTTTGCGATAGGCCTAGCCTACCGTGATAAACGTGTCTGGACAGAGAGGCTTGGAGGACGTTTTTATATTTCTGCCAATCCGTCCGCCTCTTATTCCTATACGCCGTTAGAGTAGTAGGATTGAGAGTTATCTTGAAAGTTATGTATAGGTGGTCGGAAAAGGAGTGCTCTTTGGACACTTGCCAGTTGCTTATCAGGTCTGACAGGCTGCCTGATGCGATGGTGATGTCCAGCACTTCTCTTCTGACAGAGGTCATGAAGGTGGGATCGTTCCCCCGGTTGCATATATATCAATTATTTGCTAATATAAAATCAGGTAAACACTCACCTCGAGGGTTGGTATCGCTTGAGCCCCATATCTCATGATGTGAGTTCGAATCGGCTCCAATTATGACCGGGAGTTTTCCAGTCTTATTGGAGGGAGAGATTGGCTGTCGTGGGCCATATAGCTCGTCAGGAACCAGACGACGCTCTCTTTAAGCTGGACGCTTACGCATACTGTGTCTTCGTCGCTGTATTGAGAGAGGAGAATATAAGAAAGTGCTTTTTTAATAAGAATACATGCTCTGATCCTACCTGCTACTGGGGCTGTTACCGTTTGGTAGGCATCAGATTTCAGTCCGCAAACCCTGTTTCTGACAATCCACGGCTCTTGGACGAGAATGATGTCCTCAGCCCTTTCGCTGAGTCGCAGAAGGAGGGCAGCCGAAGCTGCCTTGGAGTGGTGCAGATTAATTTGTAGAATCCGCACCATCTCTGAATCACCGACGTCCATTGCCTCTGGCTCCTCTCTTTGGGTGACGGCCCTGACTGTGATGTCAAGGTCCGCCTCCTCAGATTCCGAAGCCAGAAGCTAGTCCTCATCATCAGGCGCTTCCCATCGGTTGTATATCGACCCGACGTATGCGGATACTGAGCCCGTTTCGCTCTCAGCATCCGTCGCGACGTCCGATACCCCCGGTGGGATGTCCTCCGTTGCGCTCAAGGCGCTCGGTTTTAATTTGCTGTTGGAGTCTGGCTCCGGGGCCTTGGGGACGCTTGAGGCGTTGCCCGTCTGGTCCGTCTGTCTGGCTCCCTCCGCCCTCTTGTGGACCTTAATTGTGATGGAGTAGAAGCCGTAGCTTATTACCCCACCACAGTCCGCGAGCACTGGGATAGAAGCATCGTTGATGACGAGGTCAACGTAGCGCTGCTTCTCCTTGGTCTCGCCAACTCGGACTATCCTCCAATCATTGGTTGGTAGACCTCCGTTGGCAAGGCGGATGAGCTCGAGGATCTCCTGCGGTTTTGATGGTTCCGCTGGGACCCAAGCCCAGGCTCGAGGCCGCTTAGGGATCTCGTCCCTGTGGACAGCCATCAAGTCTGCCCCGGGCCACAGCTGTCCCACCGAGGAGATTGCCTCCTTGTACAGCCGGACTGCACGTTCGTCCGCGCACGCGACCAGCTTGATTCGCCCTTGATACCAACCGGCGTCGCGGACGACTGGTGCAGGGCCGGGCTACTTCAGGAGTATGCCCTTATAGACCCTGCAGAGACCCATCAAGACGGACTTCCAATTGTCCGTGCTGATGTTCCCGTCGGGATGGCTCTTATCGAGCACAGCCAGCGTCAGGTGCTCCTTCGCAGCCTCGCTAAAAGCCTTGGCTGATATGGCCATCGACCGACGCACAGTGGTCGATTTGAAATATTTAGGCGGCCAAAACTATTTTTGGACGTTAATGGCTTCGAAAGACTGTATTTTAAAAAACTATCTATTTGTTTTAAAAAATAAATAAGAAAAACATATATTTTATAATAAAAACACATTTTATTCTCATAAATCATAAATAAATAAAAATGCATTAAATTGTCTTATTAAAAGATGTTTCTATCTCGACTTCTTCGTGCTCAATACTTGATTGTCTGTGGGGCTCGGCAGGTTCTAATAGTTCTATAACTTCACTGGAAAAAATGTTGTGTGAAGTTTTCTTCAACGATCTTTCACTACTTACGAGTGGATCTGAAGTAAGTAGCAATCTTTGATAAATATCACCGTTGCATTCTTCCCTTGAAAATTTTCTTGAAAAATTCTGTCTGTATGACCGAAAATGTTTATTTCGTGCTTCTACAGCCTCCTCCGACAATTGGCCGATTGGCAACAGTGCATTATCTATGATGGTCGCCCCATGTAATAGTAATTTATGCATTGTCATGGGATGCCATCCGTATAATTCCACATACATTTGCGCGGTGTTGAAGGCGTATTCTTCGAATTTTGTTGTATTTATTTTGTGTCCACTTGAAATCGCCTCTAATAAGATTTTAAATTTGTGTATTAATTCGTGGTTAATGCCTGTTATGTCCGCCGCTAATTCTGTGTTTTCAAAAAATCTACTCGTATTGCCATCATTGGTATTACCAAAATTGGCTTTAGGCATGTCCACCAACAGCCCAGTTTCTAAGCGGAATCTTTCTTGGATTTCTTTTTTCCTTTCTTCTTCTAATGCTTTCTCTTCCTCAGTCCTTTTCTTTCCATATTTCTTCACGGGCAATTTATATGCCAAATGCAGAATGCTTTCAAAAATACGTATTTTTGCGTGCAATACCGAAATGCCCAACTCAAGAGCATCGGGACTTATCTCGTTCTTTTTGCTTAAATTATTGAAATCTTTGGAAGTGGCGCCACATATATAGCATCGGCTAGTTGGGGTCGTGTTGGTTACAGCATTGCAAACTTTGCCATCAATCATGGTCATTTTTAAAATGTGATTATAAGAAAATTCTTTTCCATCAATATTTACTTTTGTAGGAGTGAGGTTCTTAATTTCATTTTGCACATAACTTATTTCCTCTTTTGTTACATCTGTAGTTTCTTTCACATACCGAAATCTGATGGGGCTGCAAAATCGTGGTGATGATGGTGTTGGGTTTTGCCAAAACACTTTATTGTTTTCTTTACCACAAATAATTTGAAGTGGGACAAAATAACTCAAAAATATACTAGCATCGGATGCGGCGTCTTCCGAGAATTTTTGTTTGTACCGTGCTTGTTGTGACCCGTCACACCCCCATTTATAAATGACCCTTAATGACTTTCTTTCAATTTCGTTAAGGGTTGATAACACTTCTTCCAGGAAGATTGATAATCGTTGAATAGTATGATCCATTAGGCATTGTAAACTTATTTCTGCGCAGGTAGCCGTTACTCGCAATGCCGTCTTTGGTGGGTAGCATTCTTGTTTTGCTTTCAACAAGGGTAATGCTTTGGGTTAGTTGCCCTTATTATTTCATATTGTCGTCTTGTTAGGTCAGCTTCTACGAACATTTTGAGTGCTTGGAACGGGGTCAAAGGAGCAATTGTTTCATTGGTCTTGGAATAGGCTTTTCTATATTTACTAGCCTTTGTTGGTGAATTTCGTATATCTTTGAGCACTTTTGAGGCATTTCTTTTTCCCTTCGTTTGCAATATGACTTGTGCGGCATGTATAATCATTTCATCATCAACATTTGATCGAATTTCCTCAGTTTTTCTTCTCTTGCTTCGTTCACTCTAATCCGAAAATGATTTGCTCGGACGACCTGGTTGATTAAGCGAATGCACTGGTATTTCAAAAGTGCCTTCCAGCCACTTCTGGTTGTTTTTCATAAAATCTTCTTCAACTTTAAGAGCTTTTAGCCATCTCTGTTTAAATTCGTGTTTGATGTAGCAAAATTTATACTTAAGGCTACGTTTATGACCGAGCGAATTCGCGTCGCGCGATGCGATGAAAATCGCTACTAGCGATCAAATACATCAATTCATACGGAGGTGTTTATCGTGCAGCGATGCAGCGAAAAGCGATTTCAGCGAAAATGCAGCGACTGCTAGCGACGAAAATCAGCAATCAAAATTTTTGATTCAGTTGAGCGAATCGCGTTAAACACGATGGACAAATTTATTGAAAAAGTGCGAAATAAAGAATGTTTGTGGAATCTGCGTCATCCAGATTATCATAATAGAACCAAAATCAGAAAAGCTTGGGAAGAAGTAGAAAAAGAATGCGGTTTGGAAGGTAAGTAATAATATTATTTTATTTTTATCTAATAAACAGCCTATACTTAAGTAAATATAACATTTTTTTGAACAAAATATTCCTTAAAATTGTTTCGTACAGTCGTAGCAGCTTCAGAGCTTCTGTTATACTGCCTCTGCCTATTCATATTTATGGGAATAGTTTGCTGAACTTGCATTAAGGTTTGCATACAAACTCCCTCTTTATCAATTATAATATTGTGTAGCAAACAAATAGTTTTAACAAATAGTTCTGCACCATAAATATCAGTTTCGATTGATTTGGTTAGTAAACGCCATTTGTTTGTAATAATACCAAAAGCACATTCAATGGATTTTCTGGATTTGGATAGCATTGTATTGAACAGTTCAGAGTCACTGTTCAAATTTGTTTTAGAATATGGGCGCAATAAATATTTTCTGAGTGGATATGCTTCATCAATCATTACGAATGGTGCTTTAATTTCTGTGCCTGGTAGATTCCGCTCTTCTGGAATTTCATATTCTCCAGTTTCGATAAGCTTATGTAATGTTGAAGCTTCAAAAATGCCACCATCACTCTGTTTGCCATATGCTCCAACTTCAATTGCAGTAAACTTGTAGTCAGCAGAGGCAACGCCTTGTAAAACGATGGAAAAAAAGTGTTTGTAGTTGAAAAACATGCTACCAGAATGCGGTGGCCTTTTGCAACGAATATGTTTGCCGTCGATACTTCCAATGCAATTCGGAAATCCCCATTTGGAGTAAAATTCGTCTGCTATTTTTATCAATTCTTCATTTGTTTTGCGATTCAAATGTTTGGAAACCAGAGACGTCCAAAGGGCGGCACATACTTCTCTAGTAATTTTGGCCACTGTAGCAATTCCTATGCGATAAGAAAAAGCCAAAGATCGGAATGAATTTCCCGTTGCTAAAAACCTGAAAATAAATTTAAACGAAATTATTATTTTACATGTTTTTCAGCTGGCTCTGGTGTAAAAAAATGGAAAAACTTGAAAGACACCTATCGTAGAGAACTTCGTAAGGAAACTGTAGTGGGTTCAGGCAGTGCTGCATGCCGCATTCAAAATGGACACATTTTAAGGATATGTGTTTTTTACAAGATATTATGGAAGCGCGATCCATGTCAGGTAACTTGATCAATGGAACAAGTTGTGATGAATTCGTGGAACTTGATGATGAAGATAAATCGGAAACTCCTGAATCCATAAAATTGATTCAGCCTACACCTAAAAAATTAAAGAGAAAACTTACAGAAAGCTCAGCGTTTTTGGAGTTGGAGGAAAAGAAGCTTAAGCTTTTAGAAAAAAGCAACGCTGAGGAGGATGATGATTACCATTTTCTTATGAGTTTCAAAAAGTACATGAAAAATATGGGTGAAGAAAAAAAACTAAAATTTCGCATAAAAATGCAGGAGGTTCTTTACGACGTTATGTACGACAGGGGTAATCAGGAATCGGCTACGCCAGTTTCTTTTATTAGTTATGTGAGAGCAGCCCTAATATTGAAACGCAGGATTCAAACAGCTTCATTTTTCCAAATTCGCAAAATTTTTATCAAGCTACTTAATATTAATGTGTGTAATATTATAATAAAATGGATACATAAATGAAATGAAATGATATAATGAGAAATGGATACATAACATTGTATATTACTTACCTTATGGTCAGTGCGAGCCTTTCTGCAACATCAATTGGTGTTTTTTGATTTCTAGTATTTTTTTCTATGTGTTTGCATATATTATTTAAGATATAATTAAATGTGTCAATTCTCATTCGGTAATACTCCATAAATTTCTCAGGATATTGTAGAAGGCGGGTGTGTAAATGATGGAACTCTCCATGGCGTTTGCGTTCTTTGCAAATTGGATGCACTTGGAATCTTTTCTGTTTACAAAATCCTAAAATCTGCTGACGCACTAAAAGACTACTTTCTGTAAGCAAAATTTTACGAACGTGTGCACACATGTCTTTTTTAATAAAAACTAAAAGAAACTACGAACGGATGTGATGTTATAAATTTCCAATCGCTTCTGAATTCGCTGTACTGTAAACACTCAATCGCTAGCGATTACGATGGCGAAACCGCTGGTAGCGATAGAGCGATTTTCATCGCATCGCGCGACGCGAATTCGCTCGGTCATAAACGTAGCCTAAGGCTTTTTTTTCTTTCCACAGTGTCTCCGCAAAACAATAGCAAGTGGTTTTCTAATAACTCCAATTTCTCATCCATACTTAGCAAATTTTGTAGTTGCATTTGCTCAAACATACATTTACGGGTCACTATTTTCACCCCCGACGAACTAAGTATCTCCATAACTGGAAAAAAACATAAAATTAAAATTTTAAATTTTTTTAACAAAATACTTTGAACTGCTGTCTTTAAGGAATAAGCGGGATTCTGCGGCTCTTGTTTTTTTTATAGAAAAGCTGAATGTGTAACGTATTCAATAAACAAAAAAGTATGATCCGGACGAACCCTGATCCATAACAAAATTGCTTTTGAAATTAAAAAAATTACATTTTTTATGTGAAAAAGAGGGTATGTTCAACTACCGAAAAATATAACGAAAGTTAAAAATAAAAGTTAAAACTATTCTTTATTTAATTGAAGCTTACCTGCGCTATGGGAATCACTTTCATTTTCACTTCACTACACAACTTAAAATAAACATACATGCGTATTGCGAAATTTGATATAATTTGGGCACCCAAATAGAAATACGTATCAAGTCAACGATCAAATTGCGTCTAACTGCACGGAAGCGGTGACGTATGGTTGTTGAAAAAAAGGGTGGGGGGTAATTCGCGGAAGTGTTTACTATACGTAGACGTCAATATTTTGTGCCTACTACGTATTTAAGATTTTGACTTTTGGCCGCCTAAATACTTCAAATCGATCACTGTGCGACGGTTCGGGGGGGAGGAAGTCCTGTGCCTCTTCGATCCACTGGGGGTATCGTCTTGAGATCGCTGTCTCTTAGAGGCCAGGTCCTTCTTCTGGTCGAGTGGGAGGTTTGTCCTTCTCGCCGTTCCCTGAGAGGCGCTTTCCGCTGGCGTTCAGGACTCCCTTAGCCCACTCGAGGGAGGATTTCTGTGCCTCCGTCAGTTGGGCGTACGGTATAGCCTCCAGCCGTTTGATGACCTTCGGGGCTGCCCTACGGTCGCGCTGGGCCCTGACGTGAGGCTTAATGGCTTTGCCAGTGTTTTGCGCAGCGGTAGTTGGTTTTTTGTCCGTAGAGGACCCCTGTTTGACCACCAAACTGTGCAGGGTAGGAGAGACCTTGGTGGGCCTGGGGGGATTGATCGTCCTCAGCTTTTCCACCGGAAGCGACTTTCCCTCGAGTGGCTTAGTGCTTCCGGCTTCCCCGGAGTATGGCTTTCCCTCAAGGGGTGGGGCCATATCTCCAGTCGCTGCGGAGGACCGAAGTAGGGTTTTGGGCCGTGTAGGCCCTTTCGGCACCGTCGTTGCGGTTCCCGAGACAGGGTTGGACGTAACTTCGCCGTGTCCGTCGTCGGCACTACCCGTGCAGGGTTCCGAGGCTGGTTGATTTGTTGTGTTCATTTTTCTGGTTCTTTGGCCACCTATTGAGCCGAGACCGTTCGGTGGCCGGAAGTAAAAAGGAAGGGGAAGGGAACGGTCGACTACGGCAGAGCCCCATGCCGCAACAAGTCCACCGTTACTCCCGGAGGCGGACTGGTGTCCGGGAGGCGCCGTTAGAATACAGTCGGAAAAAGCCCCCTGACTGCAAACCATCCATGGGCACGGTGACGCATGACACCCTGGATAAGGGATCAGGGTCACCTCTGGAAGGGTACGATTTCTCATCGTGCACTACGGTCTTGATGTGGGATTGGCTAGGTGTCTAGGGTAACCTGGGCACTATATTGCGCTTCATCCACACCCTGCTTTCGCTCGACCCCCAAGTCCAACTGAGAGATATATTTCGTCAACATTTGCCACCGAACCTACAGATCTACCCAACCGAAGTTGAAAGCCCATGTCGTCACTTGGAGATTTCCCAAGCCCGTTTGAATACGATGGTACGACAGCTGAAATTATCGCAAAGACAAGCGATTTGCCTAGCACATCATCTTCGATCGGTAAATATAGATACCGCAAAAGACAGGAGGAGCTTTTAGATTTCTTTGAGTATTGTCGCCATTACAATACTTTTTCGTATTGTAAAAATATTCCTAGTCTTATGCAATACATGAACTGTGAGTACAAACCAAAGCAATGGCGCTTGTTTATTGACTCCTCGAAAAATAGTTTGAAAGCAGTATTGCTGTATGTGGACAACAAAAAAAATCCAATTCCAATCGCCATAAGCTCCAACACAAAGGAAACATACGAATCAATGAAAGATTTCACCAAGTCGCCGCTCCCCTTGAGCATTGGTACAGCGGCAAAAAGCTTGACTCGTTGCTTGCTGATTTGTGTTGGACATTGATAGATGAGTCTTATTAAATTAGTTTAAATATTATGTACAAATTTATGATACTTGTTAATAACACTTATAAGATACAAAAAAAAATAAAACAGCATACAAACATAGTTAGTGTAGCTTTTTTAAAAAATACAAATTTTGTTTGGTTTTTTTTTCTAATGGTTAGTTTGCTCAGGACGTTGTCTTTGCTTAAGTTTCTTACTATTACAAGATGTCACTTAATGTATAAGTATCAAAGGGTAAATTAAAATATTGACGAAACGTGAGGGAAAAAACATTAACAAAATGGGTTAAATTTCAGTTTTTTCGACATATTGGCTATAAGGACACCCAAAACATTGATTTTGGGGTTTACAGTCGTCTAAGAACATAAAGACGGACTTATTCTGAGAAGCTTTGCCGAAGAAAGTTTACCAAAAAAGTCAACATTAAAAAAGTTAGAGACCGAAGAAAAATGTGCCTTTTTCTTACAATGGGCCACTTTGATGAAAAACTTCAACAAAAAAATGTGTATGAAACCATGATTGTAGCTCAAAAAAGTAATGATGCAGTTCGATTCGTAAGACCCGAAATAGGGGGAAACCGTCGAGTTTGGTCTTGTCTTTTTTTGACTATCACAGTGTAATTGATAGATTTACACGTTGGCCTGAGGCATACGCATTACGGGACATTTCAGCAACTACGATTGCAAATAAATTTTTCAAAGAACATGTTTCTCGATTCGGAGTCCCGTTTAAATTTGCTACGGACCAAGGCTCTAAATTTACGTCAATATTGTTTTCAGAACTTACGAAATTGCTAGGTAGTCATCACATTACAACTTCTCCATATCATCCTCAAGGAAATAGTATGGTGGAACGGTTTTACAGGCAGCTACAATGATGGCTAGAAATGGAACTTGCAATTGGTATGATGAGCTACCGATAATACTTCTAGGTTTACGATCAATATATAAAGAAAGTATTTCAGCCACGCCATCTGAGGTGGTTTTTGGGCAACCTTTGCGTCTACCCGGTGAACTTTTTGTTCCATCTGAAGAAAAATTTGCTCCAACTGAAATTTTAGACAATTTACGGGAGCATTTAAAAATGTAAATTCAAATTTAAAGCATAATCAAAATTCTGACACTGGTGTATATGTGCCAAAAGATTTGGAGACTTGTAAATTTGTTTTTGTGCGGGTCATTAATAAACAATCATTAGAACCACCAACGAAGGACCGTACAAAGTTGTGGAAAAAGATAAAAAAATATTTTAGACTTAAAAAAGATAATGAAATTAAAACCATTCCAATAGATAGACTTAAACCAGCAATAATTGAAATAACACAAACACTTGATAGTTGATAACACGATACCAAACAAGAAACGAGTTACTTTTAATTTATACAACATTAATTCTCACGAAGGGGGAGTATTGTAGGGTTAATCATTTTCTTATTTTGCCAGCAATTGCACACTCTTATAAAAGATGGTGCCTGACCGATTTAGTTCTGCGGCTCGAATTATCTTCTCCAGCATCAAGTTAAAGAAATCGCACGACAAAGGGTCACCCTGTCTGAAACCTCGTTTGGTATCAAATAGCTCGGAGAGGTCCTTCCCAATCCTGAGGGAGTTGGTGGTTTGCTCAACGTCAGTTTACATAGACGTTGCGGCATATAGGAAACTTCTTCTCGTGCTGTCGAAGGCGGCTCTGAAGTTGACAAGAAGATGGTGTGTGTCGATTCTTCTTTCTCCTGTCTTTTCAAAGATCTGGCCAATTGTGAATATCTGGTCGGTGGTAGATTTACCAGGTCTAAAGTCTCACTAATAAAGGACAAATCAGTTCATTGACGGTGGGCTTAAGCCTTTCACACAATACACTCGACAGAACCTTATACGCGATGTTAAGGAGACTATTAACGCGATAAATGGCGCAAAACAACTGTTCCAACCATATTCTAGAAATGAGCTCGTCCATGCTCGTCTCGTACTTAAATAACTCAGCTGATAACCCATAGGCCACGGGAGTTGTTCTGTTCTTCAGCCGTGCTATTGCTTTTCGCTATTGCTGAATTTCGTCATAGTCGGGTGATGGTACATCACGTCCATCATCATTAATTGGCGATTCGGGTACAACATCTGCTCCAAGGTTGTTGCAGCCACTTCCATTAAGCAGTGTGAAGAAGAGATCCCTGCATAAGTTATATATGCTGTGAACATCAGTCACCAGGTCGCCGTTGTCTTTCTTACAGGAATTCTCCCCGGTCTTAAAACCTTCTGTTAGCCGCCATACTTTCTGAAAAAAATTTCGGGCGCTTTTCCTGTCGGCCAGCATCTCAAGCTTTTCGCACTAACGCATTTCCGCCTATCCCTTTTTCTCACGAAAAATGCGTATTGCTTCCTTCTTCAACTCACGATAACGCTCCCTTACCGCTCGCGTTGCGCCCGATCGCAGTCTAGCCCTGTAGGCAGCGTCTTTACGTTCCGTAGCGGCGCGACATTCCTCATCATACCAGTGATTCTTTCGGGCTCGCTAAAACCCGATGGATTCTTCAGCGGCGGTATGTAGACAGCGAGAAATATAGTTCCGCTGTTCGAAAATGTCGTTCTGTGGATTATTGCTCTCAGAGAGAAGGAGTGCAAGTCTGGTGGCTAAGTGGGAGGCTGTTTGTTGTGATTGCAGCTTTCTAACGTCGAGCGTTCCTTGTGTCCATTTGCGCGCGCTTTTTGCTGCACAGAAGCGCGTGCGGATCTTAGTTGCCACAAGAAAATGATTTGAGTCGATGTTGGCTGCTCGGATCGTCCGTACATTTAGGACACTGGAAGCATGCCTTCCGTCTAGTGAATCTGGTAAATCTTCTTATGCTGGAACCTGGTACTACAGACTACCATGTTTCGGGACCCGGCGAAGTCGATCAGTCTCAATCCAATATCGGACGTTTCGTCGTGGAGACTGAATTTTCCTGCTGTGGAACCAAAGATGCCCTCCTTGCCCACCTTGGCATTGAAATCGCCAAGCATGATTTTTGTATCGTGGTAGGGGCACCGCTCATACGTGCGGCCAATGAGATCGTAGAAGCGATCTTTGATCCCATCGTTCTTATTCTCCGTCGGGGCATGGGCGCAAATCAGGGAGATGTTGAAGGATCGGCGCAGTCTCTCTCCCACCACAAATCCGACACCGAATTTGCTGTAGTAGATGTCGCAAGGGCCTATCGATTTTTTCCCTTTTCGATGATGTCAGCCTTTGCTCTGCTGAGGACATCAACCAGCCGGGTAGAAGCACCTTCTCAATTAAGGGTCCGGAAATTCCAGGAGCATGCCCTCAAATCATTGTCCTCAATAGGTTTGCCGTGGTCGTCATCAAAAAAAGGGGGTCTCATCCGAGGCTTTGTTTTCCTTTTTATTGGAAGTTGGTTTTTTACGTGGCGGAATCGAAGCCCTGCGCACAACCCAATGCTGGGGGTGAGTATTTCAACCCGTTTATATAGTGAGCCGCTTGCCCCAAAGACAGACGCTGCGGACTTTAGTGGACATTTAAACCGAATATGTTTAAGTGGCTCCCTCTCTATTAGCCGTGACCCAAGACACACGGGTTGGTTACCGTATCTCGCAAATGGGTTGCGAACGGGTCCCAGGGTGTACGAACGTGGACGTAAGTGTAGGTATTGAGTACAGCTGTGCAACTGTAACCGCATACCCAGAAGCACCGCTGTACCCCATTACACCCCCATTGAAATTAATATTTTATTATTGAGGCAAACAATTACTGTAAATAATAAATTCCAATTTATCAAAAAAGCAACAGTTTGCTGTGTTCTCCTTAGTTGATATATATTTATATGTACATACCAGAAGACCCCGCGAAATTCGTCGCGCCCAAAGTTTATTAGAAGTAAATTAAACACCTTTTGAACTCTTACTTTTTTTATACGTATAGTAGATTTTCCCAGTTAAAAATGCAGCTCTTATCAATTTGGAAGCAATTTTTCGTCGTCGCAGTAGTTATAACCCATCACCAGCGCTACCTATCAGGGTTTTCTCTACGTAACATTATGGGTATACATATGTATATGTATGTATATTTCGTTGCCAAGTGAACAACTTAAAATATAAATGTTTCTCCAATGGTGTCTAATAATTTGGAGAGTTCCCCTTTGTGTTTTTTGGGATCTTTTGGGAGCGCCCTCTTTGTGTTTTTTATCACGACGGACAATTACACGTTTCTATGTACACAATCACAAACTTCAATGATTACGAACAAAATACGATTACGAATTAGTTGATATATATTTATATGTACATACCAGAAGACCCCGCGAAATTCGTCGCGCCCAAAGTTTATTAGAAGTAAATTAAACACCTTTTGAACTCTTACTTTTTTTATACGTATAGTAGATTTTCCCAGTTAAAAATGCAGCTCTTATCAATTTGGAAGCAATATTTCGTCGTCGCAGTAGTTGTAACCCATCACCAGCGCTACCTATCAGGGTTTTCTCTACGTAACATTATGGGTATACATATGTATATGTATGTATATTTCGTTGCGAAGTGAACAACTTAAAATATAAATGTTTCTCCAATGGTGTCTAATAATTTGGAGAGTTCCCCTTTGTGTTTTTTGGGATCTTTTGGGAGCGCCCTCTTTGTGTTTTTTATCACGACGGACAAATACACGTTTCTATGTACACAATCACAAACTTCAATGATTACGAACAAAATACGATTACGAATCAATATGTGAGGCATCATGTAAATTAGCACCTTACCTATAACTTAAAAAAACGCCTCCGTTAGGAACTTCTGCAGGAATAAACGAATAAATGTACAAATTTTCAAGTCTTTCCGTGCTGTGGTTCGGACGTTCTGCACGGACATAACGTAATAGCGTTTCATTATTATATATAATACATGTAAGTATGTATGTAGCTCAAAAACAAATAAGAAAATTATCCACTTATTTATATTAAAACTGGTGAAACGCCGAAACATCGAAATAAGACACATTGAACTAACTGTATGGGTTATACATATGTAAGTAAGCGTATACATACAAAAAATATACATACATACGAGTACATACAATGATTGAAGGGCGACTCAGCGACTGGCTTGGTTGCTTACTACCTTTTGGTTGACATTTACTTTTGTTGCTTGACGATCGAAAAAAGGGTTTCCACTGCATACAACCGGTGTCATACTTTTAAAATTAACTTTTATTGTCGTTGCCACGAATATCTTTTCACTTGCAAAAACTGATTGTACCAACGCGGCGTTTATTTCCATGTGCAGCGGCAATTGGAAGAAGAAACTACGGTGTCAGCGTTGAAAGAAACGTTTATTTTTTCAGTGACACAGGGCAAAGGTAGTGTTGTGCCAGAAATTATAATTAACGTTTATAATTTCTTATTATTCTGATTACTGAAGGTTTCATGAGTAAAGCTGTTCCCTATGTTTATTAGAGAACGACCGAACTTCGGCTTCGGCTTCGGTTTCGGCCATGTTCGGCCACAAAAGTTCGGTTCGGATTCGGTTCGGCTTCGGCCAAAAAAAAACCGAACTTTGGCCGAACATATGCCAATTTTTAATAATTTAAGAATTGTACAAAGTTTTAGTTTTAATATCTTTCTATTTAAATGTGTAACCCTGTGTTTCATTTTCATTTTCAAAATTACAGAATAAAATCAAAAACTAACTTTTTTATTCTTGCAAAAAAATATGAATATTAATGGCAGCAGAATAAGCAAGGTAAAAAAAATTGTATTAAACATAGTTTGGAATGAATTAATGAAAATTTTTTGCAGGAAATGATGGAGTCGAATGGAGCTATTTGGAACTATTTTTCTAGAAAGGAACGAACAGCGGCATGTAAAATATGCAACAAGATATACTCACTGGGCCATTTCTCACCAAAGCAACAAACAACTACCAGCCTCAAACGCCACCTTGAGAAGTGCTACCACAAGGAGTGGAATGACTTTCAAGATAAAACGATGCATAAAAAACAAAAATTAGAAGATAAAGCAAATAAACAACCGACATTGCCAGAAATCTTTTGACTGTGATCATACCGCTCAAAACATTGCGAAAAACTTGAACGATGTAATTGAAGAATTCGGCATTAAAAACAAAATACAAATGTTGCGATTATTTCGCAGCCTGATTGTGAAGTACATTCAGAAACAAGTCAAAGCAGCCTTTGAGATTTACATGATACTGATATGCTTTGCAGTAATAATACTGAAAGAAATTATTCATTAAATGACGAATTGGAAACTTATCTTAATGAACATTTACTGCCAAGAAATTGTAATATCTTTGAATAATGGTATCAAAGCCCATATTTTATGTTGAAAAAAATTGCTTTAAAATATTTGTCTGCTCCTCCATCGAGTGTGTCTAGTGAGCAATCGTTCAGTGCTGCAGGTCAGCTTTATACCGATAGACGGAATCGGTTGCAAGGTGAAAATGCCGATAGGCTATTATTTTTGCATTCTTTTTGGTTGTTGTGGTTTCCGACAGGGTAATTATACGCTGTATTTTGGAACGAATTTCCGTCATCAAACCGGTTTGTCTCCAAACCAAACTTGACAAGGGATGACGGAAATTCGTTCCAAAATACAGCGTATTATTTTTGCATTACAATATAAAACTATTTGATTTCAAATATTAGCAATTTAAGTTTTTTGTTAACTTTACTATGATACATTAGTATGTTTAAGTTATGAACTGAAATGGTTGTGATTTTAACCAATGTACCTTTTTTAAAATTAAAATAAAAGTATAAATATAGAATTTTTAAAACTGATTATTTATTATTTTGGACCTGGAAAATGTTCGGTTCGGCTTCGGTTCGGCTTCGGCCAAAATTGGCCGAAGTTCGGTTCGGTTCGGTTCGGCCTTGAAAATCCATGTTCGGTCGTTCTCTAATGTTTATGTTTGCATATTTGCAGCACAGTATGCAGCTATTTTGAAGGCTTGTATGTATGTGTGTGTGTAGTTTGACTGGTACGCAAAGCCACAATTATGGCAATTGTTTTTTTTCAGTTTGAATTACGTAATTTCGTAATTATTATCTTTATACATTAAAGATATGATTGTAGGAGCTAACGAGGCGTAGAATTTCACAACTCGCTTTGACTACAGTTTGTGGTGACTAATTTTTACCTAATTTGGGGTTGCATTTACAGTTGAGTATTGAATACAAAGAAAAAAACAGTACTAGTCTTGAAATCAAAGGACTCCAATTTAATTTAAATACATTATACGGACATACATGTAAGAAAAAATTGCATTATTCGGAAATACAAAGGTGACAAGCATCTTAAATCTGTACATAAAACGGGCTTTGCATTAAAAACATTTTTTTTTTTTCATGATAATATCAAGCAATTGGTTGTGCACATACCAAGTACTTTATTTGCTTATCGGAAACAAAAATTTAAACGATTTTATAAGTCAGTGGCTTTTGAAAAAAAAAATGTTTTAATTTTTTTTTTTATCTCCTTTTTACTCTATACACTTAGTCCAGCGTTTTTCCAATTTTTTTATGACTTCCAAATAATTGCCCTTCTCAAGACTCTCAAAATGGGTTATTTTTATGATGAAATCTTCATATGACTCAAACCTCTTACCAGCCTGCCTTTTCTTCAGGTTTGGAAATAGGAAATAGTCGCATGGGGCTAAATCTGGAGAATACGCGAGATGGAGTAGCAGTATGTAGCGCAATTCATGAACTTTTGCCAATACTTTGGAGGGGTCACACGGTTGCGCTTATGGTCTATTGTAAGCAATCGCAGCACCTTTCGCGCTGATTCCGTTTTCATATCCAAAAACATGATGTACCCACTCAGTTGAGATGCCTACATCGAATATAATTCCATGGATTTTATCGACGAATTTCGGTGTTACGTCCTCTTTAGGGCGACCTGAACATTCGGTGTCACTTGTACTGATACCACCACAACGAAACTCAGTAAAGCACATCATAAACATCGAAATTGATGGTGCAGTGTCCCCATAGAATTTATCAAGCCTTTCCGACGTTGACAAGCTTCTTTGAAATGAGCCAGAATGATGAATTTGCTAAAACACTGCTTTATTTCGAAATGACACGATATTATACCTGGAGTCAATCGTTAAAGAAATTTCAACGACGGAAACAAGGACAGCCAGTTACAAGTTACCCCCAAGTATTTTCCACCGATGCACTGAACGTCTTTACACAGTCCATCTCAGCCAAGATGAGTGTTTTTATTTGCGTTTACTGTTACTCAATGTTCGTGGCCCAACATTATTCCAACATCTGCGAACTGTTGATGGTGTATTATGCGGCACATACAGAGAGGCCTGTCAACGTTTGAGATTGCTACCGAATGACACTCATTGGGACCACACTCTTGAAGATGCTGTGGCTTCGTCAAATGCTAAATAAATACGCACCTTGTTTTCATTAATTTTGTCTACAACACCGATTGGCTTATGGAACAAATATAAAGATCACAAGGCCGAAGATACGAGTATATTACATCAGAAGCGTCTTAGAACATCAAATGCAAATTTGCAAATTAACGAAGAAGTGTACAATGAAGCATTAATTTTAATTCAAGACATGTGCTTGATGCTTACCAACAAAGGATTAATATAATTAGTAATGGCAACGCCTAATCGCCTAATGCACGACGCATTTTATCAAGAGTTGAGATGCGAAACCCAAAATGTTTCCAAGGCATTAAAATAAACTTAAGAAACATTCCCCTATTAAATTAGCAACAAAAATATGTCTACGATACGCTAATGAAAGTAGTGAACGATGGAGCTGGCGGAGTTTTTTCCTTAGATGCTCCCGGTGGGACTGGGAAAACGTTTTTAATATAATTGATTTAGACAACGATTCGATCGCAAAATGGTATCGTACTTGCACTTGCTTCGTCAGGTATTGCAGCTACGTGCAAATAAATGAAACACCAACTTGCAACCATTCGAGAAATTCTGCGATGGCCAAAGTGTTACAGCATAGCAAAATAATAGTTTGGGATGAGTGCACGATGGCACACAAATCTTTGGAAGCATTAGACCGTACGTTGCAAGATTTGCGAAAGAACCAAAACCGGTTTGGTTGTGCAATGATTTTATTGGCAGGTTATTTTCGCCAAACACTACCAGTAATACCACGATCAACGCCAGCTGACGAACTTAACGCATGTTCAAAGTCATCCATTTATGGAAAGACGTTAAAATGCTCTAATTAAATATGAACATGCGAGTCGAATAGCAGAAAGAGCAATCTGGATAAGTTTTCTGCAAACAATTGCTCGATATTGGTAATGACAAAATACCTGTTGGCCACTGTCTGGATATTTCCTTCCAATTTTTGTCACTTAACTGAAACTTAGACCGAACACATCGATAAGGTTTTCCCAAACGTTGCTTAAAATTACAAAGATCACGGTTAAGCAAAAGAGTTATATTGGCGGCAATAAACGTTGATGTCAATGAAATTAATTTTCAGATTCAAAATACGAGTAAGATAGCTGGCGAATTTATGACATACAAACCGATTGATTCCGGTACTAAATAAGATGATGTTATCAACTATCAATCGGAGTTTTTAAATTTGTTGGAATCGCCTGGATTGCCATCTTACAATCTACAATTTAAAATAGGAAATGGGACCCGACTCGCAGTGAAGGAATTAATGAACAATGTCATCGAAGCCAGAATTTTGAAAAGGAAGTACAAAGGCGAAGACGTTTAGATTCCTTTGATTCCCAACGACATGCTATTCGACTTCAAACGGTTGAAATTTCCAGTGCGGCTAGCATTAGCAATGTCGATAAATAAATCTGAAAGGTTGTCGCTAAGTGTGTGTGGCATCAATCTATGTTTTTCAAAGGCCAGTTATATATCGCCAGTTCATGTGTCGGAATACCAACAAAACTATTTATATACGCGCAAGAAAAAAAAACCAAGAACATTACACATACATATATTTATATTGAAACGATTTTCCGTCTTGTCAAAATATTGTATATCATAAAGCATTAGAATAATAAACACTTTTTTTTGAAATATTTTGTTTATTAATTATCAATTCGAATTCAATAAGACACGACAACGTCTGTCGGTAGTTAATAAAAGTAAAACAAATTAAAAAGACATTTTTCTTTTTCTTTTAAATTTCTCTACTGCTGCCTAAAATCTACCTATTAAAATAAGCATTTACAATTTTTCAGAGCTATACATCATTCGTCGTCTCGTGTTTTTAAATTCATATTTTGTTTTTGATTAATTTTATAAAAAATAAAACAAATACAAGTCGGTATATCCCAATGTCAAACTTAGTTAGTTAGTTAAGTTATCGGGTAAAGTAGGATCAAGGGACACCGCGACCTAAAAGATCTTTTGTATCCCTGCAATTAGTTCCTAGCCCTGACATCCCAAGATACTACCGGCTTCTCTAATAAATGTTAATAATAACTTGGTACACGAGTTCCTAATGTAGAGAGACTCGACTATTGCTGAGTTGAAATATTTAACTCTCAGTCTGGCCAGTCGCACAAGATGTGCTCCGATGTCTCCTCCTCCTCAAGACAAAGACGGCAGTCCGAATTCGGTGGCGAGTCCAATCCGGTGCATGTGGGCACGTAGATTGTTGTGACCGGTCAGATAGCCGGTAAGCAACCTTATATTGCTCCTATTTAGATGAATTATGTCCTATCTGGAAAATGAATACCCAAATAATTTGGCCTGTCTGAGGCCTCCTGCCTCTGCCCAGTACCTAATGCGTTCAGAGTCCACCCACTTGGTGATAAAAGATTTTAAAGAGGACCAGCTAAGTCCGCAAAACGGTTCCGGTCCCATAAAGACAGACGAAGATCCTTTTCTGGCCAGTTCATCAGCGGCCTCGTTGCCTTCAATCCCGCAGTGTCCCGGTACCCAGCATAGTTTTACCTTGTTTTTCGTTGCCAGGAGTTGAAGAGTGTGATAGCACTCTTTAACGAGATTGAAGTTGATAACCCTATTGGATAGGGCTTTTATAGCCGCCTGGCTGTCTGAGAATATAATTAAAAAAGCGCCTTTCAAACCCTTTTCAAGATTTAATCTGGCGCACGTTGCGACTGCTGGAACCTCAGCCTGAAAAACAGTAGGCCATGTGCCCATTGCAATCGAAAGATTAGTGCCGGGACCATAGACACCTGCACCTGTTCTTCCCTCCATCCTGGACCCATGTGTTTTTTTTTTTTTTTTTTTTTCGGTTACGACCAGGGAGGAGGAATCTTCATAGATACGAGCAGCCCGTGCTGCCCGCATGCCCGATTTGCCTCCAGGCACCTACGGACTAAACCCAACCTCCTTCGTACGCTGGGCCTGTGGCATCCCTGCGGGACTATCAATTCCGATATTACTTCGCAGGGCAGGCACTGGACGTTATTCTTCGTCTTCACTCAGCGTGCGTTATAATTCTGCGCGGTTCGCGTTTCGCTCGTCTATTCGAAGTCTTTTCATTATTCCCGTGATGTTGTCAACACATTTGTGCCAAATATCCTTATCGGACAGCATAGCCTCCAGCAAGCCTTCGGGGGACACTGCTTTTCGCATATAACGTTCTAGATAGTTGCGTTCTGTGTCGAATCTGTGGCAGTCCATAAGTATGTGTTCTGCGCTTTCAATTTTCCCATCGCAATGTAGGCAGAAGGGGTGGTCAACGTGCTTGTATTTATATAAATATTGTCGGAAGCAGCCATGCCCGGTAAGGAACTGGGTAAGGTAGAAGTTTGTTTCTCCGTGTTTTCTCTTAATCCACTCGTCTACCCTTGGGATCAATCTCTTTGTCCAACGTCCTTTTGGGGACGAGTCCCACCTTTGTTGCCACTCGTCGGTGCTTTGTTGCAGGATCTTGTTGCGTTCACTTGGGCTATGCTTTATTGCTGCCGCCGTTCTTGCAGCTATGTCTACCGGGCATCTTCCAGCCAGCAAATTTGCAGCCTCGTCTGATACAGTCACGAATGCACAGCATACTCTAAGAGATGATAATCTGTGCACCGAGGCTGGTGCTCTCATATATGAGGTTATAGGGTCGCGCTTGCCCAGATTGGTGCCGCGTACATTAAAATTGATGAGCTGACGCTCGCAAGCAGGGTTCTTTGTTTCTCTTTTGGGCCTCCCATATTTGGCATGAGTCTTGCAAGAGCCATACTGGTCTTCCTTGCCTTCTCACTGGCATATTTCAAGTGTTCCTTAAAGTTCAGTCGTGGATCGAGTACGACACCGAGGTATTTTAAAGTTTGCGCTGACATTACAGTATGTTCTCCTATGCGGATTTGAATCTTTTCCAGCTTTTTTCGACTGGTCATTAGCAATGCCTCTGTCTTGTGATCAGCCAACTCTAGTCCTGCGTTCTGCAGCCAAGTTTTTGCTGACGCTATTGCTTCGCATCCAGCGTAACTACAGCGCAGTACTGTTTGGTTCCTTCGAAGCATATTTTGCCTTCGAGTGCTTTACGTGCTATATCGCAGACAGACGCAATGGAATCGACAGTTGACCGCATTTTTCGGAAGCCGTATTGTTTATTTGAGAGCCCGTCGTCACTTTCCGTAATCTCTTGGAGTCGGGCGCTTATGATTGATTCAAATAGTTTCCCTGCAGTGTCCAGCATGCACAGAGGCCTGTACGAAGGGGGCTTGTTGCCTTTGGGTAGTAGAACTAGCCGTTGCCGCTTCCATTTCTTTGGAAAAATTCCTTCTTGAATGCATTTCGTGTATAGATTGCTGAAGGTTTAAGTCTTCTTCTTAACAACATATTTAAGAATGCTATTTGGGATTCCATCCATACCTGGGGACTTGCTGGTTTTTATTCTAGCTGCAGCAGCGAGCACTTCATTATTTGTTACCGGAGGGATCTCGGCGGTTTCTACTACTAGCTCCCTCGGTACACTGCATATTTCTTATTGTGGGAAAAGGCCTGAGACGATCCGCTTCATTATAAGTGGGCATACTGGCGGTTTGGCGTTGTACCCTTTCAGTTTTTTCAGGACGATATTGTACCCGCTACCCCAAGGATTGTCGTCAACGTCTTTTACTAGCTCTGCGAAGGCCTCGCGCTTGCTCTTTTGGACTGCTTTTCGTAGTTTTATTCGGCTGTGCTTGTATGCAGCTTGGAGGTGTTGATACTGGGGATTATTTCTTGCCCTCTGTCTCTGGTGTTGCCGGCGCAGTCTTAGGCATTCCCCTCTTAGCTCCGCTATTTCGTTTGTCCACCAGTACGCTGGTGCTCTTCGGTTACCACTCTTTTTCCGTGGCATTGATGCATCGCAGATGTCAGTGATTAGCTTTACTAGTGCATTAGCACATGTGTTGGGGCTTCCAGAGCTTCCATCAAGTGTGTCTGGTATGAGTTCTGTCATGTATTCCAACATGACACAACGAAGACACGTACCGCTGCGATCTTCGGCGGACTTGCAATGCCTGGATATGTGTCCAAAATCGAGGCATCGATAACACCTGGTGGGACTGAATAGTTCCCGAATTCGGCAGTTGACCCAGCCTATGCGAATTCGTCCCGCCTCTACCAAGGTTTTTGCGTCTCGCACTGAAAGGCTTATGAGCGCAGTTTGTGTTCCATTTCTTACTGTTCTTATGGATTTGACTGAAACCGGCTTCCCATAATTTACTTCGGGGAACTGGTGCTTGATTGCGTCGCCAACCTCTTCTTCTGTTGTTGCCGCATCCATGTCGCGAATCTCCACGTTTAGTGTGTGTGTCAGGACTTTTACATCTGCGACATTTTTTAGTACCTCGTTAGCGCACTCCCTGAACTTGCTTGCCACGTGTCCAGTGTTGTCGCGTAGTTGGACTAGTAAGTCTCCTCTAGATGTGGTGACAATTTTGTTGACACTTTGCCCTAGTTCTTGCATTGCGGGTTGCTTCTTCATTTGCTTGATGATGTCCGCATATGTGGTTTCGCCTGTTTTTGATATTATTACCGCATCGGGCTTCGACGCTTTTCTTGCGGTTTTGCTCAATTTTTTCTGGGTTTGCACCAAGGTCCATTTGTTAGCTGGGGTTTCTGCCCTTGCGGCCGCCTTGTTTCTTATATTTGAATCGGTGTTACTTTTAGTCGATTCGACCTGCATTTGCCGCATGTTTACTGTCGGCTAGTTACCCTTTCGGTCACTTGAAGTTTGGACGTATTGCTCTCTGGTTTTCTTGTTTCTTTTGTTGCTTACGTCCGCGTTCTGCACTTCTGTTGCCTCTTTGTGCAACTTCGCAATTTCCCCGACTAGATCGCGCATGGGTTGGTGAATGGATCTTCTGCCTCCGCCTATCATGCTTAGAAGCTCATTTATCTTATAGCCCAACTCTTTCATAGAGCTTTTGACGTTTGCAGGAGAGTTTTCGGCCATAGGGGCTACCCCACGGCTGATATCCGGTGGTGAGGAGCGGGAACGTAAATTTTCTGCAGCTTTCACAACATTCATCTGGTGACGTCTTTCCGCGTTAGGAGAACATTCAGTGGGGCCTTTATCGCTTATATCGGCTTTTTTGGCTTTTTTCGCTTCTTGACATCCATCGTCTTCTAAAGCGAGCGCACTTCTCTTTTGGACTTCGCTTTTTTCGGCTTCAGTCCTTTCCCTTACTCTCGGAGGGGAGTGCATAACACCTGAACTCCGCCTAAATGGGTTTTCGGCGGGTTCAGCCATTCGCCATGAGTTTCGGATTAGTCCGCTGCTAATTTTGTGCACACCGTTGTATCAGGAGTGATCGTATACTGCTTTATCGACGTATGGGTTGTGTCCTTGCTATTCGGAGGAAAACCGGACTTAGAGGTTTGCTTATCGACGAAAGTCACTGCTTTATCACTTTCACTATTTCCAGCTGTTTTGCAGCTTGTAGTTGAACACACACTTTGGGTCAGCTGTTTAGTGCGCCAAAAATAGTTTTATTTGCTGTTGGTGTTGTTTTTGTTTTCTCTATGAAACCCCAAAACAAAACAAAACGTAGGCTGAAAAAAAGGTTTATAAATTTTCTTACAGATGATGATACTTATCTGGATTCCGTTTGTGTCGGTGTTTTTCACTGTTGCAGGGAAGCGGGTAGTTTTAACAACCGCCCTGTACACTTTTTTTTCGGATACACCGTCACTTTTCCCTATATATCTTTGATAAAACACAGAGCTAATAAGTTTGTCGACTGTTCACAACAATTGCTTCCACTGGACCCATGTGTATACCAGTGTAAATGCCTTGGATCTAGTTGAGGAGGCCCGTTTGACCAGACCTCTCGATCCGATATATTGACCTGGAAGACTCGACCAAAACATATTTCTTTTTGTAGGGAGTCGGTAAGTATGCCTGATCCCAACCCTGGGATTTTATCCAGACTACAACTATTTTGTGAGCTCCTATAGTGAACTTCGTTTGTTTTTGCATTTGCTGAACACATAACGTCTGACACCGTGCTGCCGAATTTACCCGTGACAATGATAACTAGATCATCTGCATATCCGATAGCATCAAATTTAAAGCACTATTGCCCAAGGATGAGGTTATATCACGCTCACGCAGCATAGCGTCAATCCCGCCAACAGTTGATAGATCCACACCCCTTCGGACCAAAGCCCACGAGATGGATCCATAGGCCGTATTATCAAAAGCCCCCTCGACATTAAGGAAGGCGCACAGAGCAATCTCCCTAAATTCAAAGGCCCGTTCGATCTTACCGACCAAACACTGTAGAGCAGACTCCGTCGACTTCCCTTTGACGTAGGCAAACTGAGTATTGTGTATGGGAGTTGAGAACCTGAGGTTGTGTTTTATGTGAAGACCTAGCAGTCTTTCGACTGTTTTAAGAATGAAGGAAGTCAAACTGATCGGCCGGTATGATTTAGGTGATTCAGACGGCCGATTGCCTGTCTTAGGGATAAACACAACGGATACCTTCCTCCAAGTATACGGTATGTATTCCCAATAATAACTGGCCCTAAATAAACAGATCAGCGGGTCAATGACAGAATCAATGCATTGTTGTACCAGTGCCGGATAGATACCATCGCCCCCGCCGCTTTAAAGGGTTCGAAGGATTATATTGCCCAGAGTACCTTGTCTCTGTCAAAAATGGAGCCAGACTTGGCGACGCTTCTCACTCTAGGGGTCCCTTGTTCCGTAGAGTTAGTCGTCGATGGGTATGGCCCCATCGAGGAGCCAGGGAAATGTACTTCGAGCTGGTATTCCAGAGTTTCCCTGTTGTTGTTGGTGAAGGTGTCATTACGCCTCCTAAGGAGTCCAATCCCATTGAAATGCTCCTTTGATATAATTTTATGTAAACGGGAGGCCTCTGGCAGTGTCTCGATTGATTCACATTTTAGTCTCCACGATTCTCTTTTGGATCGTCTTAACAGTTTATTGTACTCAGTGAGAGCAGCCCTGTACTCGTCCCACTGAAGTGCTCTTTTTGCTCCGTTGAAAAGCCTCCTGACAAGTTTGCGTTTAGCGTCCAACTCCGCGCCCCACCAGGGAACCTTGCGTTTCATCAAGGTGGAACTGGGAGTCGTGTTGTCGTGGAAGGATTCCAGCAGAACATTGTTGAGCACACTCGCCGCATACTCCATTTCCTCGATTGAGTTAATTGAGGTTAGCAACGAGTCTGATCTTGCCCTCACTAGATTTTTGTAATGGTCCCAGTTTGTTTTCCTGGGTGAGAAGGTTAGGCCTCGGAGTTGTGATCGTCCTAGGATTTCGAACCTTATGTTATGTGCTGGTGATCCGAGAGCGATGCCTTGTCCGACACCTGCCAGTCTCTAATAGAATCACCAATTGATTTGCTGCAGAGAGTGAGATCTAGTACCTCTTCTCTGGCAGCGGTAATAAAAGTAGGTTTGCACCCCCTATTTGCGAATTCTATATTGTTTTGCATAAGATATTCTAGAAGGTACTCATCTCTTTCATTTATGTCGGTGCTGCCCCACAACACATGGTGGGCGTTGGCATCGCAACAAATGATAAATTGTCGATTCGTCTGTTGGCAAATTTCGACAAGCTGCTGAACCTCCGCTGGAGGAATAGTGGGGATGTCACCTGGAAAGTAGGCAGATGCGATGACAATTTCTTGCACTTCGCCTACCGTCGACACTTCGAGGGCGGCACGGGGCGTGCCTCCCACCCGGTCATACACTAACCTACCTGATTGACTCAGCCCTTTTACTAGGCCTCCAGTATGCCAGGGCTCCTGGAGTATTCCAAAGCGAAACTGCGTTCGCTGGCTAATCTGGCAGATGCCCCCTTGGCATGATGCAGATTAGCTTGAAGCACCCTTATGGCGCTCATTGCTTCCTTTGGAGCGATAGACTGACGAGACTCTTCTTCTTGTCTCTTTGGGATCCTTTGTCCCTAGCTTCTTTGGTTAGAGCCGGCCTACTGCATTTTGGCTCTGCGGCAACCTTTTGCATTTTGGTGCCGGTTAAAGTTGGTGGATGTTGCTCCCCCCTCAAGATCGGGACCGCCTCCGAAGCGGCAGCCATCGACGGCACAGTTGCTTGGCTTTGACTACCGCTCTGAGGGTAGCCGTGACCCGTTGAGAGGTCAACTGATGTTGCTGGAACCTGGGTCAGAGGGTGCGCCTTTGAGGACTCGGCTGTGCTGGTAGAGGGGCGCAAATCCAAATCGGCCACCGCCGGGGCCCCCCCAAGCGTACCCTCCTCCTTTGGCTCCTTGGCCTAAGGTGGAGTTTTATGTGGCCAAATCTATACGCCGGCAGTGTGACAATTGTAAATTAAAATTATGAAATTTGAAACGTTTTGGTTGGCAAACTAGTGCATACGAATAAAAAAACCGCTCCATGCATTTGTTTTGAAGTTCCCTGGATATATATGAAGTCATCAACGCGTGAAAATCATTAGAACTTTTTTTGTTTGCAATGACGATATCAGAAAAAATTCAATAATCTTTAAGCTCTTGTGGCAGAACAAGGAAGTTGAATGGTCGATTCTAAGCAGTAATAGTGGGAAAACTAAGTCGCGACTTTGTAATTTATGGTCAATTATTGCGTACCTAGAAAGTACTAGCATTAACGTAAATATGTTTATGATCGCATGTTTGTGTAAAAAAAAATCTGTTACTTCCGTTACTAAGCAACACCACAATAACATAGCCTTGTGATAACAAAGGTGGCAGTAACGATTTTATATGCGGCCATAACAATAAATTTTGCAAATCGCAATTTTACTAGTGGTAAGTTGGAAATTTGTGGAAGTGATGTTACAATTGGGAACGTAAAAAATGACAAATATGTAAGGGTCTATGTGGAAAAAATGAGTTGAGGAAGTGCAAGGAAATACAACGGCACTGTACAGATATTAAAACAATAACAAAACGCACACAACTACAAAGAATGAGAACTGTAAACACTAGAAAAACAATATCGACCAGTTTGGCAAAATGAGAAGACGTTTGGAAAAGACAAAAACAAAAGCAAATTTTATGTAGGTCTGAGAGTAGAGCATGTGCCACAAATTAAGTTGCTGTAGATTCTAAAGGCAACGACAAGTGGGAGCAATTGTATACAAAATTAAGACATACATTTAAAATTGAGCTACTAATAAAATGCACAGCGGCACTAGAAATAAATATAAATCAAGAAGTAAATAAGTCGGTTTTTTAGATTTTTATAAATTTCATAAAACCTCACCCTATGTGAATGCAGGGAAATTTTTATAATTGCAGTACACTTATTACAATTTTAACTGGAAAGGTGTATCTTACGAAGATCTTTCTTTTTGAATAATCCGTTCGCAATCTAAAAGTAAGCGAGGTTAGAATTTCGTACAGTCTCAATGTAGTCTTTAAAGGACTACTTGTGGAGACCATATTGCAAAATTTAAATAAATTTTAATCAAAATGTTTGTGCTGGGCGGGCTTGTTATGTAAAATGCTTGCAAATTATCATAATTTTCAAACAGCAAGCAGAAGTTAAGTATATAAAAAAAAACTTCAGAATTGTATCGTTTCAAGCTGACATCTGATTGCATTCACTCTAGCTACTCATACGAACGACTTAATCGCAGTCTTTAAGTGGCGCATACAAATATTTATGTTATACTGGCGAAATTTTGTTGGCTGGAATGTGCAGACGACAATTATAGTCATTAGAGTGCAATTCTAGCTAAGCAAGTACCTCGCTTGTCTCACCCTGTGCACATTTTCCATTTGAGCTAATTTGATTGGCCTACATGGCGTATGTGGAATCGCATTGCTGCTCCGTTGCGAATATATTCCTTCACACATATATATTTATGTACATATGTATATATGTAGTATAAATTTCAAGTTAAAACAAAAATTCTACTCGAAACGCATTTGAGCTCTATAAAGAATTTTTAAATCAGATAACGTCAAATGGTGGCTGATAAACCCGAATGTTGTGGAAGAAAACGTGAGATTTCCGAACACATAATTACTTATATGCAAATAACAGATTTTTATTACTTAAAACTATTAAAATTTGAAAAATAAGTTAGCGCCGAAGGCAGAAAAAGGCACGAAAACTAAAAAAGGTAATAAAAAAGATAAATAGGAAAAAAAGTTCATAAAAAAATTATTTCAATACTATATTAATTTTTGTTCCCGATAGGAAAATACGAATTTAATACAAAAAGTTTTAAATTTGTATACCTACATATTTACGTTAGTTGTGAATATTACAATTTTTTAAATATTTATTCATCAATATACAATCCAAAATTAAAATTTTAAAAATTACGCTATAAATTGAAGATAAATTTATATTAAATTTTTATGAATATTGGCCAATGCAAGTGTTGTCCTCATACAAATATGACACATCCTAATGTATATACTTACACACGTACGTAATAATGGATTCATTTTCAAGTGAATTAATGAATTTTGTACATACACACTTACATATAGATATGTACATATGTTGTTTATATTCGCACGCGATGCTGAATGCGATCTGTGCTGTACTAATTTGCTTACATACAAATGCAGCCAAATGCTCGATTATGCTCGTGTGTATATACCTAAATGTAAGAAGAAGTCCGCACACATAACTACGATATATCATAAGAAAGATATGTACGTGCTTTTGTATGTGTGCATGCGCCATTTTAAGTGGTACCATTGCCAGTTTCGTGTTTTTATCGCTGCCATAAAAATTTGAAATAATTTTTTAAGCCATTACAGTCATAATTTCCTGCCGTTGGAACACGCGGCTGATTTTGTTTGCTGTTTTTTAACATGTCGTGTCAGCATGCTAACGTCACCTTCAGATTTAAAAGGAAAATCAAATTTTCCATTCATGAAAAACTGAATACTTAAGGAGCAGGAAGAATTTAATGCCCAAATGTTTCACAGTATACTACGTATGTTCATATGTAGAGTTATACTATTTAAATATTAGAAATGCTGTCCTAAACTAAGCCCGACCCAAATATTGAATTATTGATTGGCAAATGTAAAGTTAGTCATAGTAAACTGACAGCTAAGTTCAGAAAATGATTACAAAGTTGTATTCTTGTGAGATATTGTATTCTTGGGAGATATTAGTTTTTTATAGAATCGACTCAAATATGGATGATTTAATATAATCTTTCTCGGTAAACTTCGTTTTAATTTTTTTTTCGCAACTTAAGAAAAGTAGCATTATCAGAAAATATGGGATCCAGATTTCATAAACGAACTTACTATGTAGAAAGAGATAAAAATGTCTAGTTTATGATCTTAATTATCCACACTTACGGCGGACAGAAGTGGAACAAAATTACACATGGATTTATGAAATCTATTTTGTTGAAGCTTAAAGTGTATGGTTCATATATTTCGCTGGATAAGGTCGATCGAAAAGGAAAAATGTACAAAAGACGAAAGCTCCGCTTTGCTGCCAAAAGTATGAACACGACACATTTTTTTTCTTGAACATTTTTAAAGAACTCAAGACAGTCAGAAAAAATGTATCTGAAACTACTCTGAATCTTGAACCACCTGCAATATAAACCCCAACTTTGTTGTAGTTCTATTAACAAATCAAATCAAAAAAAATTTTAGTAACTTCGTATGAAAATTGAATTAAAAATTGAATCCATTCCATTTTCTTGAATTATTAACTACCCTAAAGCTTTGTTCAAAAAGCAAGGGAGTTTCAACTATCGCGGACTACGTACATTAAAATTAAAATTTTTTTGTGGTTATTTGGTACACTCGACACTATCGCTTCTTCACAGTTGAAACTATACAGAACTTTTCGTTAATGTGTGAGAGGCAAGCAAGTTTAGTAGAATACTAATTCCGTTCAGTGAATTTCTTCTGTTGAAAATATGATTCAAAGAATTTGCAAACAACTTTTTGTAAAAAATAAAAATTCAGCGCAGCAAAAAAACTCGAAGATGAAAGCTTTTACAAGACCACCAATGATAAAAATTGATCTGCACGCCCAAAAAATTCCAGGCTAGACCACACTACAATAATAACTCTGCGTCGTGTTGTTATTTCGAAAACTCTAGAGAGACACTAAACGAAGAAGATTTGCTATCAAGAATTTCTTATCAGAAATGCTTTAAAGATTGAAAGAAGAGTCGACATTTGTGTATTATATCTAAAGGCGATTTCTTCGAAGGAGACAATATACCTTTGATGAATAGATAAACTGTTTTTGATAGAAGGGAAAGGTGAATTTACTCATTGGACACTCATGTGTATTTATATATGCAATAATGAAAATTATTTTCCATTATAATTTTTTCAACTATTGATGTTTTCTTTATACACAACGCTATGAATACATATATAACTATTTCTCAGTGTAGCTCTAGTTATCGATAAAGTTTTTGCCATTAGTTTTATTAATTTTACTGATAGTTTAATATTTAGCGATGACACTGCCTAAATTTACCATCTAATCGATACTATTATTGTGTAATTAAGTGTACTTAGTTCCATATTTTGATATTGCTTGAATATAAAATAAACTCTAGTTCATAACTCTAGCTGATAATTGTTTGATATTTTTATGTTATACATTCTGTTCATAAATTATATCACAACCACGTATTGACAGATTTGAGCACTTTATTTTTCTTCTAATTAATTAAAATTATTTTTCAAGTCAAGTATATAAACACCAATTTTTTAAACTATTTTTAAAATTTACAATGATTTAACAAAATTGTATCAAAGTTCCGAACTAACAAAAAAAATATTTGAGAATGCAGTCTATGGCTTATTAAATTTAATATTGGGAAAGTGCAAGTTTCAAGTATTTATAAGTAATCACTGATGTCTGACAAATTTTTGATTGGCAGTTTCGTTCATAAAACTTAAAACAGCGAATATTTTTTATAAGAAAGGAATTGCAAAAGAGAGTCAGTAAAAAAAATTGTCAAAATTCAGTGGTAATTTGTAGCCACTAGAAATTTACACTTTGCTATACTCCACTTGAATGAGTTACATATCTACATACCCGAAAAAAGCAAAATTGTTTTTAATTTCGAAATTTTGATACATGTTTTCTACATATTTTAAAAATTGCTTTTAATGGTATATGTTAGAGAATTAACCATATTGGAATTGAAAAATAATTTTAAATAATTGGAGGATACATAACTTGTCCAAATGTGTCAATGTGTGTTTGTGATATAATTTGTGAACATTATAACGTCATTCAATTTAAATTTAAGTACAAATAAAGGTATTAAGCTTTAATTTCTTTTGGCGCTACAGTCTTAAAATTAATTTTCATTTTTGAACGGGCTGCATCACAATGATTTCTTATTTCCTGTTTTTTTTTATAGATATTTATTTTTTAAGGATTAGCTTGCCATAGTTGTTTTCTCCGAAATAACTGCTGTAAATAACTTATGCTTCCTCCAAACATACGATCCTTTATATCCTTAAACTTGCTTGTTTTCCAATATTTAAGAATTTAATTTTCCATAAGAAAACTTAGAAATTTTGATGCGATACTGTATACCAAAAAATACCAAAAAAAAAAATGTTTAAGGTTTTTATACCTCTTTTTTGAAGCAGTATATCATTTACGGAGCAGAGGGTCAACCAGTGTGATGGCTACACGATACAACAAATGGTTTGTTCTTATTTTTTATTTGGAAATACTTATGTGAAAGCGGAGTTATCAAAAAAAAATATAATATACTTGTCGTGAAGAGGGTACAGTCTTGTACAAGCGGAAGCTATTTTACCATGAGTGCAACATTCTTTCTATGCTGACGACAATCTCAATGGTTTGCAATTGTAATGTAATCGTTTTGAAGGAATCAACTCAATACGAGATTTTCAATTAAATTAAGAAACCGTCTGCAAAGGTGAATGAAAATGTAAAAACACATGGAAGTGACAAAGAGCAAATGTATAATAAGTTAAATAGGAAAAACTCTTAGCTTCGAAACGGGTTAATTTAAACAACCCTTTTTATTTTCGTCAAAGTTTAGAGTATTTTTTCTAGGACTTCGTTTAGCCATCCTATGGACTTTTCTGATAAAAAGTTGGATATTCATGACTGTTGTTTCATTGTGGATTTCAAATTTCTAAATTTTTTCTTAAGGACTTTAAAAGTACCAGCAAGGGGAAGTGAATAAAACAGTCGTTGTAACGCAACTTATCTTCAAGAGAACGGCCTACTTATACTGCTTAGCAAAGGCTAAAGGTATCTTCACACATATCAGTCACATCAATATTCCGTCACATCTTCCAAATCGTCGCTGCTCCATGTGACATTCACTCCTGACGGCGCTGCATCAGGGTAAATTGTTGTATATATTTTTTTAGATGTCATTTTTTTTTTGACTGATTCTTCGCGTAACTCATATGTATGAAGACAACTTAACGATTTGTGTAGAAGCGTTCTATCAAACCGACGCGGTAACAATTCACCACATATATTTGCTGAACGTGGTTGTCAGAACAGTCTCGTAATATCATTTCATATGTACATAGCTAATTGTGTATCGTGGGTTAGCCAAATATTCTTATAGTATAATATTTAACGTCGCCGTTGACGTTTACAAAAGTTGTAATCAAAAATTGTATTATTTTGATAACTTAGAACGGTTTAATATAAAACATTTTGAGACACGAGTTATGGACTATACGAATAAACTAGTCCTGAGTAATTTTTGTGAAAGTCTCATTCACATTTTCGCATAAAAGGTAGACATAAAACCGAGTATAATTTCTCGCCCTGTTGCGGTTCTCTAGTGATTACTTTTTTATTGTATTTCCCATCGACTTTGATTCGATTTTTCATACTTATTTTAGCACTGCCTAATTTATTGTTCACTTCTTTGCCTCTTTGACCACTTCCTGCAATTACTGCCCCTCTATACTCTATCACTCATAAAAATACCTTGCGGTATTGTGCATGGCATTTTAGCTTTACACTTTCTTTTTCAGCTGCAGTTAAAGTGAATTGACTGTGAAATTTTAACAATCGAGGCGCAAGAAAACGTTAAGGTACTGCGTGATGATGTTGGTGCTGGAGCTGTGCATACTCGTACATCATATGGCGTTTATCAACAAATGTGCGTTGAACTCAAAAATAATTACAACTTTTTGAGTACAAAACAGCAAAAACAACAAATGAGGCCAACACATTCGCGCACCGGAAGTTGATTCAAGTCGTTGTTAAGCGTAGCCCAAAGCTGGATGCAAGCCTTTTCCGACATCTTTTGTGTACCTTGCTCTCATTTTTTTAGTATTTTTTTTGCTTTTCTGCAAGGAGCATTGCATTAAATTTTAAATTTCCTTGTTAACGTCGACGAAATGAAATTTAATAGCTCGGCACATTCCGTTATAAACTGTACCGGCTTGATGTTATCGCCACGACTTGTTAGCGTTGCAGGAAGATGGAAACAAAAGCAGGCTTGCAAAGTTCTTACTGGCAGCATTATTTCGCTGATTACAAACAGACATCTTTACAAAGCGTACTATAATTAAGGTAGGCGGTCATAAATTACAGTAGCAGGCAGCAGACACAGTAAATACTCTCCGGCAGCTGCTCCTTTTGTATGCGCCTGCTTTACATCCTGATATGTATTCATACCCAAATACATATGTATGTACATTTGTACTCGTATAGCTTGATTGCGTTTGCTGAATGCTAACTGCTGCTTGGCTGGTGGCGCTCTCAGCTATTTGCTGCTGTTGGTGGTAGTTGAAGCGCGCAATGAGTTGTGGTTGCCGAGTGTATTTGCAATTGCGTGCACATTTAAATATGCAAGTGAAAAAAGAGGAAAATACTCGCAATACGACGCTAGCCATGAATTAATTATGGCTGTACTGAACATGGAAGATAGTTATCTGATATCTTTAAGCGAGTATTCTAATTTAGACGGTTCAAAAATTCGATTTTTTTTATTGCATAATTTCTTCGTATGTAAAATATAAATTAAATTATGCACGGTGCACGGTGGTGTTTTCATGAATCTTTGAACGCGCTTTCTCAGAACGATTATTTCCATACGGTCGCCACGATACTAGTTCAATTGCGTTGAAATTTTTATAGTTTACTCAGCAATCTCATATTTCTAGCTGGAACCAGAATTATGCAAAATGCATTTGTTTAAATATTTTCTCGTAAACAATATATGTACACTCAAAAACATGGTAAAAATTGTATATCGTCACTTAACGTATTGTAAAATTGTCAATTTTAACTTTATCGACTATATTCTGGTACCGGATATAATCACAAGTCTACTTAATACAAAGAACTGTTGAATTTTCAATTTATTGATTATACGAGTATCCTTTAATTTTACTTGCAAAAAGTCGCGTCGTTTTCCGGTCTCTAAAGTAGTATACCCCCTTAAGCTAAGATAAGGCGCAAGTATTTACTCTCGTATATAGAATATTGCTTGACTATAATATAAATAATAATAATAATCCCAAGTTTTATCCCTCCATACCCGCCCGACCGACGCGAGGGGCGCATCCGCCTGACGCACGGATACATAAAAAAAAATTTTTTTGTTTATTTTTCATATACATATGTATGTATGTATGTTGCGCCGAGTCATGAAAGGCAGACGTTTGTTAAGTGTCGAGATCTAAAACTGTTCAGCTTCAGAACAGATGCTCATCAGCTGATCGAATAGTAATATATGTATATGTATGTATGTATCAATTATTGAGAGCATTGAGTATAGTTTTCTTTATGTAAAAAAGTGAGTCTGAAATATCAATAGAACCGGAGTGAGTGTTAAAATCCAGACACAAACTAAGGAGTGGCTCATTTAACTCAAAATTACTTTTACATGGCTTCAGAAAGAGAGGCCGGAAATGTCTTGAAATTCTGGAGGGAATGTTTAGTTTTATTTCGCTAAGAAGAGATGGGCTAGAGATCAAGCCTGTCAGTAACTTGACCAAAAATACAATGCCTAGCATTTCTCTGCGACTAGCAAGTGTAGGAACATTAATGAGTTTTAAACGACTTATATATGGTGGCAGGTTGTACTGAGAATCCCAACGAAAATTCCTTAAAGCAAAAAGCAGAAATTGTTTTTGAATTGACTCTATTCGGTCGGAATGAACTTGATAGCGCGGGTTCCAAACAACAGATCCATATTCCAGTATGGGCCTCACTAACGTTGTGAACAGAGCCTTCGTGATGTAAGGGTCATTGAATTCTTTTGACCACCGTTTTACAAATGCAAAAACACCCTTGGCATGTGCTGTGGACAGTTGTTCAATTGTGTATATATGTAAATGTTATGCTGAGTTAATACTATACTCGTACATATGAAGCAAGGCGAAATACATAATTTTTATAAGGTAGACAACTTTACACCATTCTATTTATCGTGAGTAATGATAATTAAAATTATGAAGATGATTTAATTATCTAGCTCTACATAACGCAGGTTTTCTTATCAATTGTGTATCGATGTTATGTCGTGCACTAATGAAGGAATACACAATTTTATGCTGTCTCCAACGAGAAAATAAGTACTGTAACTTATACAAAATTTTTCCATTTTTAAATCTTTATTATTTTTCCATTCAACTAGATAATATTCTCTCCCAAAACACACATATGTATATACAATGTATGAATTTAAATAAAAAATTCAAAGTGTGCATAAAATAAATAAAATAGTTAATAACAGCGCTGAGTTCGGCTATGCCGAAGACTTCATACCTTTCATGAACAGAAGAATTGTAAAAACGTGTTGTTTTATTATCTTGTATCATCTTGACGATTAATTCTTTATTTATAAAAGGTACTAGAGTAAATGTTTCAGTCCCGGAACATTTAAGCGCGGCGAAATATTTGATTTATTGTTGTTTACGGCTGACACGTATTACTTTTACCAATAATACTGATTTGACAGCAAATTTGCTTCTATTTTTAGAATATGTGCTCATTTCATTAATGAAAACAGTAGGAAAATCATTATTAACGAATATGTTCGGAACACTCGGGTTCGTCAGTGTCGAAACGAATGATTTTGCGTCGGAACGGAATCGTGACTGAAGAATCATGCATTATAATAATAAGATATGAATATATGTAGATGTATTTATTATCACAACAATAAATATTTATTGTGTTTCTGACAACTGTTAAGAGAGATTCATTTTTATTGCGCAAACAATTAATATCTATAAATATTAATTAATCATGCTCAACAATATTATTAATATTTGTATTACTGATTGTTGTATAAGAATCTTGTACTATTATTAAGTTAATGCGGCGAGTGCTAAAAACAATCGAATGGATTGCAAAAAGCAAATGTCACTTCTAGTCAATTGTGGAATTCATATTATCATTTGCATTTTTTGGGTATGTATGCCAAAAGTGTATCGGTTATTTTCTTGATACTAGGGTGTTTAAGTCGATTTTTTCAAACCGGATTTCTCCGTTCATAAATTATTGTACAGTTTTTTTGTTTCTGGATTTTTCAAATGTCGAATAAATCGGGTTTTTAATCTTCAAAACCGGTTTTTTGTAGTTGTGAAGATATAGCCATTGATAGGAATATGGCAACACATCGACTAATTTTATGTGCGATATATTTTTATTAAAACAGCAATCACAAAGTGCCTTTCAATTAGATAAGGCTTATCCGAAATTCAAATAAGTTGTAGAAAGAACGAAGCAAATATATTTTAGAAGATTTTTTATATTTAGACAAATATCATAAGAGGACGGGAAAACCTTGAAAAATTGTACAACGCCTTTTTGACAACAATTCCTTCTAGTTCGCTCAATAAGAAATTGAGCAATATGGAATAAGCTTAAGTTTTAAAGTTTGAGACTATGTATGAGTTGCCTCTCCTCGCTTTTACGTTTTTATTTTTTATGTTTTGTCTTAATTTTTGTGACCTGCTTATCACCTGGTCATAATTGGGAGACTTTATAATGAGACTAAAGCATTAACGGTTTACTCGTTTTTTTTTTTTTATTTAAAAATTAAGAACCGGTTTTTTCAAATTGCCATTTTTCGAATAATTCGAAAACCGGTTTGAAAAACAAGTCAAATAATCGAATACCCCACTTGATCGGTCAATAAAAAACAAAAACACTGATAATCCGAGCGTAATCCGAACACTTCACGATGTTAATATTTATTTCGCACTTATACCCACCACAAGGAAAACAACTGTTATTTAACTTTTATTTACACATGTTTTCATAGAAATTTTACGTTTTACTATCAGCCTCCTACTTTTGGTAAGTGTGAAATATTTCATAATCTTAGCTACCTAATCAGTAGAGTTATTACACAGAATCTAATATCTAAATAATTGGTTTACGTAGTCCTCCGATATAAAAAATTTTCACTGTTGATACTTAATGCCTAATTCAAATATTACAATGTGAGATGTCAAAGAAAACGCCATTACCTATTAATTCTGAAATATGTAGAAAATTTCAAGCGTTGATGTGATTAAATAGTGCAAAATGCTACATCTGAATAATCGCTTGTATGTAAGCTAGATGTTATATCTATATAATCTTTATGATTTTCAATGGTAATATATTGTTAACAGTAACAGTTAACTGATTTTTGTGCAAACCCTTTAGCTGCTTAAATGGCAGAGTTATGGTGGAAAATAGTTATCTGAACAATCAATTGTATGGTTGTGTGCATTCAAACAAACAGACAGTCGAGCATGGCTAAAACGACTCAGCTTATCGTCCGGATCATTTGAGTACACTTTTACGAATTTCTGCAATATTAAATACAGATTGTCAAAATTAAACGGTAATCTTTTCCTACTTGAAACTTGGGACATTGCTCTATTATGTTAAATTAGTAGACATTAAAACAGCTCGTTTCCAGTAAGATTTTAAGTTCGAAATTTTGTTGACTTTTTCTTGAAACTTTCGTACTTGAGTTTGTATGGCATTTATTAGAAAACGTAACATAATCCAGGCACGTATTCAGGGAGCGGGCCCGAGGGGCCGTAACACCAAACTCCCCCCAAAATTTCTAAATTGTCAATTATTTGTGCATTTGTATGAAAACATCGTTTGAAAATCATGCCACGAATTCTTTTAATTTAATATTTTCTTGATTGCAAAAACACTGTACGATAACTCGACGCGTTTTAACAGCAGTGATGAACTCAACTGTTATTCAAACTAAGGTTACACGACTTTTGTAATAAACTTAAATTCACAATGAAAAGACAGCAATGCCAAACATCAATCACATCGTTTTTTAAAATACCGAAAATAAAAAATGCAGTGCGGTGATTCTAGATGGTGAGTAGGAAGATTATACAATGCGGATTGTCATAAAGGTTATGTTGATATCTTTTGAATTAAACATGATGTTAATTGAAGTGTGTTAGATATTAAACATTTTGATTGTCTTCTTCGTCTTTGTAAGACAATGCAAGACAATATAATCACATTTTTGGAACTTTTCGAATGCATTGCCATTAGTCTACATGAAATCGCTGTAAAGCGTGGTCTATATCTTCAACAGCATCGACTCTTCTTGCTGCGATTCAGAAAAGTGATTTCCTATTGAGCCTTGTCGTTTGTGAAAGACTGCACAGTTTGATTCTTCCCTTGTCGGTGTTACTTTAGGAAAAGTCGTTAAATTTTGTCTGTGATATTACCCGCACAAAATAAATAATATAATCACTTCAGCAAATTCGAGAAACTGCACATAATTTTTTCGGGGAAATTTTTCGATCCGCATCGCCGTATGCCGAAGAACTTTTCGACACACAAATTTCAAGCAAATCTTTCTACTAAACAAACAAAAGCTTTGTTGGTTTTTATTTCGCCAGTAATTCTCGTAGCAACCTTTTATTTCACTTTCAATGCAAAAGATGTCTGTTGTATATATAAATATATATATAAGTTTTTATATACATTTACGTCTGTCTGGCTCTTGATAGTCTGTTTATTTACTTACTGCTTCGTTACACCTTTGAATGTTGTTGCATCGCACTGTGTTTGCCATAGGGCAGCAGCAGACTGTGATGCGTCCAGTTGAAATATTTCATTTGTATGGGAAGGAAGTTAAATAAAAAGAAAATACAAACATACATAAATCATATTAAAGCATCGCTGAAAGGAAATCGCAATGTAAGTGCAAAGTTCTATAGTTAGTCTGCTCTAGTCTCATTCGTATTTTGATTTTCTTATTCAGGAAAAAAGTACTTGCAATATTTTTGATGCTGCTTTGCGTATTTTTTCTTCTATTTAAATGGCATTGTGACCTTTGCGGCTTTTAACTAAGTTTTTTGCTTTCTCGCGACTTACTCGTTTATCGTGGTTCATTGCACGTCAGCTCATTTTTGTTATCGCTATTGACTGATTTTTACTACTAGCTGCCGTTAAATGAGCGCCTTTGTGAACTGATTCTTTGTGTCTTTTGAAGAAAGGCTTTATTGAGTCAACAAGAAAAATCACAAATGTTTGCTTTAAAAAAAGAAATTTTATTTATTTTTAAAGAAATGTTTTTGTTCATGAAAAACATTACTTCAGATAACTTACTAAAAGCCAAGTATATACGGGTACTACACATACATATGTAAGTATTTATGTACGTATTGCTAGTAGCTGGAAAAATTTAATAAATCATATAACAGAAAGGCCTTAGACGGGATTTTACTTATCGGTAGATGCGAAATACTAAAGTAGGTGGATTTTCTAAGTCTTGCAAAACAAATATAGTATATAATAAATATAATATTTTAAATATAATATCTACATTTTAAATTTAAAATTTATATATGTTTTTTGATTTGATGTCGAGTTATATTTTATTTATTACATTTTTACAAGTAAATATTGAGTTAACACTTCTGTTGCCATCTACCAATTTATGCATTTATCATTCAAACCATCTGCATATATATAGCAGGTATTAAAAAATTCGAATTTGACCAAATTTTTTTCATGTAGAGCAGCTCTTCTACTTTTTATTAGCTTGTATTTTATTGAAATTACCTGATTTTGAATAAATGTCTTGTGAATAGTTATACGACTCCCACATTCATGCAAGTTTATTTTTTTTAATTTTTATCTTATATGTATGTTTGTACTGAAACATAGGTTTCCAACTATTTACAAATTCTATAATAATTTAAAAAAAAATTTTTGAACATTCAGGATTTGAGTATGTAGCATTAGGGTGACAGTTAATTTCGAAAGTGATATTTTCTTTGGTCTCAGTATTTTTTTGTGTGTAGTTTTATTTAAAAAAAATTCTAGTAAAATTTCAAGGTCGTAGGAAGAGGATTAGGGGGCGCGTCGGCCCCCCAAAGTTACACAAAATACGTTTTTTCACGCAAATTCTTACTTTGACTGCTTGTAACTTTCTCTGTGTTTTTTTTTTTTAAACATTACTGGCGAAAGATGTTCATTAATATGTATACGATAACATCTGTCAATAACATTTTTGTCTAATGTTAATATTTAATGAAAAAACTTAAATATAGGAGAAAAAGTACGCCTCAATGTCGATTTATTATACTTAAATAAAACTACTTATGTATGTATATGATTTCTCTTTTTATTAATATTGTTTAAAGCACTTGAGACAATGTCTTTTTATTACAGTCCGGAAACCGATGTCGGTAATCGCTAACAATTTTTAAAACAAATTGTTTTTGGCGTTCATTTTTGGTAAATAGTTTATTATACTCTTCCATCAATTTAACCCCCCTTTCGGCAGTGTCATTTGTAACATTTAATTTTTTCATCAGTTCAGCCGCTTTACAATAAGATTGGTCCTGCTCCCATTTGTCTGGGTTTAATTTAAAAAAATCAGTATTTATTTGAAATCTTTCAAATAATGCTTTTGTTTCGGCAGAGACGAACTGTTCAATTCCGTCATGGAATATTTCAACGATTTCTCTATCATTTATTGTAGCTCGCTTTGTGTTTTGCTCTTGTTCAAAATCATTTTCCAAAGCCGCCACCATTTTTTGTTTTGAAAAAAGGGATACGTTGCTGTCAAAAAATGCAAGACCAACCGCCTCAGGGCTTAAATACCACAAGTGGTTCCTGAACTTTTTAAGAGCAACATAAGATGTAGCAGCATCAATTTTTTGAAGTTTTCAAGTTTTTGTAAAAATAAAAAATCTTGATATGGCGCTTTAATGGCCAAAGGAGCAGAAAACCACGCTTCGACATAGACTTCAGCAATAAAAACACAAATTTGACGAAGCCCATTTAATTCAGTTGCTGAAAGCTGGAACTCGTTACGGAATAAAAATATTTTTAGACAGTAAATCGCTTTTGCCATCCACCTTGCATGGTGAACAGCTCCTGGCGATCGAAACATTAGGCTGTTTGGATGTGTCTTTTCTGGTTTTTGACCCAGGAAGAGCAAAGTGAGTTCCAAGAATTCTTTATAGTCTTCCCTGGGTTGTTTTTCTTCCAAGATATTATTTACTGCACCGATAATGCGAACAGCAGACTCTTTCATGTACGTCTTGACAGTTGGATCGTTGATGCCATACTCATAGTTTTTAGCATCAATCTTAGCCCAAGCATTTTTAAATTTCTCAAACATTTTAACGTTTGGACTTCCATAACAGCTTATTTTTTCTTCGAAAACGCATCTTAAAACAATATCGTATATATGATGACGGCATGGTAACCATAAAAGTTGTCTTTGTAAATTATTTTCAATTAACGTACAGGTACCATTGAAACGCCCAGTATTGACCGCTGTTGTATCAAACACTAAAGCTTTGATGTGATTTTGCAGACCATATTCATAAATAGCATCGCATACAGCGGATGCCTGTTCTTTTCCAGTACCGGAATCAAGTGCAGGTATTTCAAGAAGCTGTTCAACTTTACCGCTCGATATTATTATAGGCAACCTATCAACTTTATCATTTCCCGTCAGCGCCGGCAAAAGTTTACCATCCCAATGAAGGCAGATAGCGTCGAGCTCATTTAATTTTAATTTATTTTTTAATGCTGAAATTCTTTCTTCACGGATTTGTTCCCTTTCCTGGTGTACAGACGTTCGGTTTAAAATATAATCTTCAACATTATTACCCAGAGCTTCAACGACTGCGCTTATTAGATGAACCGCATGTCTGTCACTGATTTTACAGACATCGAGTGCGGCCGCCAGTTTTGGTGTTAGTATTTTATTTGTTCCCCTACATTTTTTGGCTGGAGGTTGACTAAAACGTGGGTCACATTCCATATCTGGAAAACTGTTATCATTCTCTGAAGATTCAGATGACAGCAACTCTGCAGTTTCATTTAATAAAAACGACTTAATTTAAAGAAAATAAAAAATAAACAATAACATACAACGAACCAATTAATGCAATTTCACGATTATTCCGCTCCACTTGTTGTAATAAATTGTTGTTGCGTTCTTCAAGTCGGCACTCTCGGCGTACTTCTTCGTAATCGATACCATACATAAAGCCTGGGCGCCCCGTTTTTCGTTGACTTATCAAGAAATCAATATCTTCTTGATTCGACATTATTTTTAATGCACTTGCATGCGCCACGTCAAAAAGCATATCCAATTTTTCTTTCCACGTGTTTACTTTGCTCTTATGGAAATTAGAAGTCTTCTTTGAATCTTTTTGAAAGCTTTGCCATTCTTTATACAATTTCTCTATATTTGTAATGCAGTGCTGTTTATCCTTGACCGGAATGCGGGCTTTTTCCCAGAACACGAATAGTTCTTTTACAACTAAATCTGAACTTTCCCGTAAATTTTTTTTTACTACACGTAAATTGAAAAACAAAACTTTCAACACTTCTATATTGGAGGGTAGTTTACTTCCCGTTAATGAGTTGTTACAATAACCAATTAAATATATGCGTTCACGTAAATTTCTAGCAGACATTTTCGACTTTTCACATTCAAATATTCACTTCGAATGATTTTTTTGCAAATTTAATGCTATTAAAAAATGTTTGCGGCTGCTGCATATAACTGTAAAATAAGAATCTATTTTCCGAGAAACATTGGTGCTGATTTTTTGTCGGTAGCTTACGCAAGCATTGAGAATAATATTGTTGAGGTTGTAACGGGAATATTCTCGGTCACAATTGTCAATATTATAGATCGCTTCAGCATACAGGCAAAAAAAATTTGAAGCAAACTTTTAAAGACAATTCTTACACTTGAAAACAAAAGTAAACAAAAAAAAGTCTGAAGTTCGGACTAGCGAGGTCTTACTGTATATAATTGTTGAAGCTACTCTTACGTAAATCATAAGGAATTTTCTATATGAATCTTTAATTAAATAAATCTGAACAAAATCCAAAATTTGAATCATATAAGTAATTTTATTTAAGTATAATAAATCGACATTGAGGCGTACTTTTTCTCCTATATTTAAGTTTTTTTCATTAAATATTAACATTAGACAAAAATGTTATTGACAGATGTTATTGTAGACATATTAATGAACATCTTTCGCCAGTAATGTTTAAAAAAAAAAAACACAGAGAAATTTACAAGCAGTCAAAGTAAGAATTTGCGTGAAAAAACGTATTTTGTGTAACTTTGGGGGGCCGACGCGCCCCCTAATCCTCTTCCTACGACCTTGAAATTTTACTAGAATTTTTTTAAAATAAAACTACACACAAAAAAACACTGAGACCAAAACAATAAAGAAAAAAAAAATACTCCATACATTTAATTGTCACCCTAATGTAGCATATAAACCCATATAGTTTTAGTATAATAAAGTGCGATATGGAAAGTCGTTTAGAGTACAAAATCACGCATTAATTAATATCTTGTCTTTCGGATGTATATATGTATTTGGCTTGAAGTAAGTGTATTCCAACCAGCAAATGTAATTTTTGGCACACATATTAGTAAATAGGTTTTGCACAATAACTTTAAATAACTATGTGTATTTGAGTTGAAAAATTGTGAAAATAAATAAAATAGTTTCAAATATGCTGTGATAAAATTATATTTAATTAACAAGAAACTTTTAAACTTTTAGAGCCGAACCTTGGCAGCTAGTGTTCCTATTTTTTTAAGTAAAATAATAATTGTATTATTTTTTTCTGATAATAAAATAAAATAAATAAACTTTCTTCTTTTATCCATTTACATTCATGTTTATGTATGTACAACAGCACAAATATCCACAAGTGCGAGTAGTGCGTATTTACTTTATGAATCCAAGGCTATATTACGAAATCTGTCATCTCTCTAGAGTTGTTTATCCAGGGACCGAATATAACAGTTATTTATGAAAACTGTCATTGAATATTTCGCTTCGATTTCTTTTTTCTCCGGGAATCAAATTTTACAATAAATTTTTTTTTGTAACTTTGATGCACAATTTAAAATATAAAAGTTATTTCTTATTTTTATTTTATAAATTCAAAATAACAAATATTTTTGATTTTTATTAAAATAATCTACCAATAAAACTTAAAAACCTAACCTAACCTATGATAACAGTTATTGAAGACATTTATTTATAGAAGCCATCAATATAAATAAAAGTCTCACAATAATCGTTAAGGAGCGATTTTAATAATAAAGATTGTAACTGTATCGGTCCCTGTGTTTATCCATTTCAAAACGCTAGTATATTTTTTAATTTAATTTTAATTTTTCAGTTTGTGCTTGAAATCTTATAGTTTTATTTGTATATAATACACACATATGCTTTTATTTGCATTATTTATCACTTAACCATCTTTGTGACTCAAAATTCTTAAGTAAATAAAAGTAAGAAGTACTTTAGAGTCCTGTCATGATAAAAAAAGATAAATACAAATGAAAGGAACAGCAAGGTACCAAAGTCAACGGACTTATAGTAGTAGGAGCATTTAAATGGGCAAACAAACTACCAACAAGAGGAAGATGAGCAAATTTTCTTAAATTTACGAAGTAAAGTCGGACAAATCAAAATAAAAAACAAAACGCTCAAAAACTTATGATTTAGTTTATTGTCGTTGCCAGTATACAAATTGGTTGTAGATTGTGCTTTCTGTGGATATTCTGGGATACTTACTTGAAAATATGCAAAGCAGCAGCAAAATCCAGCCTCAATACATATTTCTAAACGAGTACATATTTACAAACATAAATACATTTCATGTTAACTTTCGTTGACGATACTAACTACTTTTTTTTTTATTTATTTGGTACTCATTTGTCAACTTGACTATGTTAAGAGCATTAATTTATGAAGAGAACTGCTATTTGTTATTATGTCTACGGATTTCTGTAATGTTATAAAATCATGAAATACTGCATACTGAATACATATATTTATTTACATCGCTGTTTATTCGCACAAGTTGTTTGTACTACTAAGCTTTTTAACTAATCCGAGAGTGTTACACTGCAATCCCAATGTAATACATATCTCCTTCCATCCCGGGAGGACTGTTGTTACTGGTGTGCTATATGTATGTATGTGTGATTGTATTGCCCGTAGTATATGTTTGTATGCTTATGCATACTCCAGCAAGCCATTTTGTATGCACAAAGTATTCAAAAAAATTGTCACTTTGCTTTTATAAGTCACGTGCTTTAAGTGGATTTATTTATAAGTTCATGTATGTATAGCATAGTATACATAGCAAGTTACATATGTTCATATGTACATTTATTCATTCGACAGCAGCAATCATCTATTTACACACATACGCATGAATAAAATAACGGAGATGAAAGCTCAGGACACAGCTGTCGGTAAAAGTCTGTAAGTACTTAGCAATGTGTTTTTTACTACGAATGTTCGACATTTACATAAATATTTATATTTATAAAAATATTCCTACTTTACTCTAAAACGTTTGTGCGTGTTTATTCATCGTCTTGGTATGAGGATGTTAAGGCCAATACCAATAAAATGTTTTTGCCTTGCGTAACTTTTCTAATTTTGCCCGCAAAGTGTAAAACGCAAAACAAACATAGGAACATTTTGACAAAACTTGCGCTTTAGTTACATACATATTTAGGTGTTAACAATCTTTAAATTGATTTAAATTACATTTGTTTCAACAAAATTCGTGCAAGTAATGGATTCTGATGATAAGTGTGCAAGAAAAGTCCGGAATAGAAGAGAAACGTAACCAGCTGTTTGCAAATATACGCAAAATAATGAAATTTGGTCTACTTTACATTTAGTCCCAAAAACCATTATTACCTTTAATAAGTATAATAAAAATTAAAAATAAATTCTGGATTGAGAGGATATAAAGTCTTTATATAAAAACTTAATTTCGTTTTGCATTAACACATACACATTAACCGTATTTTGCTTCATTCGTTTCTTTCATTTTGCTTTACGCTTTTTTTTGTTTTATTTTTTATCAATTTATTTTTAAAACACTCGTTTTTATACCCGAGCGTATATATGATGAAATAATCAGAATGGAAAGAGGAATCGATTTAGCCTTCACTGTCTGTCCGTCCGTCCGTCCGTCTGTCCGTCGGTTACAATCACTTGAGTAAAAATTAAGATATCTCAATGAAATTTGGTACATACTTAGATTGCTCTTTGAGCAGGGTAGGTTCGTATTGAAAATGGTCAAGATCGGTTTATAACCACGCCCACCTCCCATTTAACGGAAGTTTTTGAAAAATGCAAAACTCTGTTTTTTTTGGTATCTGTTACAGCAAATTAAGTGAAACTTGGTATTTGGAGCGATTTTGAACTAAGAAATTTGGTATTTATGAAATTATGAAAAATAGAGCGTTGGTAGACATATTTTCTTTGATATCGCTATTATTATCGTAGAAAATTTTTGAAATCGGACCATAACCACGCGCACCTTTCATATAACGGGACTTTTGGAAAATGCAAAAACTCCATTTTTTCGGTATCTAGATATTAAAACAAAATGAGTGAAATTCGGTATTTGGAGCGATTTTCAACTAAGAAATTAGGAATTTTAAAATTTTGAAAATGGGCGCTGCCACGCCTCCCTCCCAAATAACGGAAATTTAAAAAAAAAGCAAAAATTTAGTTTTTTCTTTATCTATTGGAACATATTAATTATAATAATATGTAATTTTGGCGCGTACACTATATAGCTCACTGTTTGGCCGAGCTTCTCCTACCATTTGTAGTGTACGTCTTTATATTGTACCACAAATGGAGGGACCTACAATTTTGTGCCATCTCCGAACGGCAGATGTATTTAATGAGAAGCTTTTTCATGGCAGAAATACCCTCGGAGGTTTGCCATTGCCTGCCGAGGGGTGACCGCGATTAGAAAAAACTTTTTCTATGATTTTAGATTTTGCTTGCCCTTACTGAGATTCGAACCTCGAACTCACCGGCATATCGAGTTATAGCACGCACCGCTACCAACTCGACCACAGCGGCCACCCATATTAATTAAAATTTGGTATTAAGAGAGATAGTTCAGTAAGAAACTTCATTGTTATGAAATTTAAAAAATGTGCGTGGTACCACTTATAAAAAACGTCTGAAGGTAGCTCAATAACGATGTAAGGTATCGTCACAAAATTTGGTGAACATATTGTCCATGATATTACTAGCATCGCCGTCAATTTTTGAAATCGGACCATAACCACGCCCAACTTCCATATAACGGAAATTTTGAAAAATGCAAAAAACTACGTTTTTCAGTATTTACTCAGATGAAATTGAGTAAAGTTTAATACTAACTGCGATTTTAAACAAAGAAACGTAGTTTTTATGAAATTATAGGCACCGCCCATATAAAAATACATCGCGAGGGTATATAAAAATCGGTTTCGCCAGAAATTACTTGTTTTATTTATCTTTGTTACAAAGATAAATTATTTATCTACTTGAATCCCAATATTTTGGATTTTTTTTGGAAAAAGTAGCATCAAACTATCGCCTGCCCTTTCGGTTTGCATCCATATTTAATGTAGCGATTTTTTTTCTATCGAACTGTCGAAGTTTAACTCTTAGCCAGATGAAGTCAAAAAAAATAAACCGTTTAAAAATAAAATAATAAAATTTTCAATGACTAATTGAATGAATGATTCATTTTTTAATAAAATTTGCTTCATTTACAAAATAGATATATGTACGTTATTCATTTTTGTAACTTTTTGCTTTTAACTTCCATTGCGGTCTGCCATTCCTTGTTTGTAGTAAATTTGCATACAACTTAAGTTTGTTCCTTCTAAGAAGTTTCCAAACAAAAAATCAAAATGCAAAACGTTGGCAATTCTATGGAAACTCCTTTGCTTAAAATTGTGTATGCAAAGTTAGTTGACCATTTATTGAATCAAGTTGAAAAGCAGGCACGCACACAACGACTTAAACTTCAAGGCTAAGCCAGTAAAAAATGTAATGCGGAAGTTGGTGAATGTATTTAGAAGTCTAACATTGCCTTTACGCAAAAGGAAAAAAAAACTGCCAAAATCTAAAAGAACTTGGCAATTTGTGCGTTCACTTTGAAAGTCACTATATTTTTTAAGTAGTTAATATTTTTTTTTTGTTTCAAACTAAGTATATCCCTTATCTAAATTCCTATGCAAAATATTTTGCGCGAACATAATATAATTTGCACATTTTCAGTCGTAAGTTTTTTCTGACTTTGCCAAATGTGTTCCTCAGTTAACTTAAAAAAAAAATCTATAGTTTTTTACAGTATTAAATTTGGAGTCAAAATAGGATTTAAGTTAAGTACTGGTTACAACCGAAGTTACCAACTACAAACGTATGATGCATACTCATTTTAATTAATTTACCGATTTCATATAATGTTAATACAAAATAATTAATAATATTGATAAGATCTGTTAATGTATAGCTGTCGTCTCTTTACTTGCGAATAAATTTAATATTATTATATTCAAGTGGACGAGCTAAATGCCTACATTGGACCAAAATTTTAAAAGTAGGTATAATTTTCGATTAAGCCTTAATATATGTACATATATTCGAAAAGCATATGTTCACCCAGCCACATAAGAATTGCTGGGGTTTTAATAGAAGGAATTCCCAGAGTTATACGACACGAAGGAGCATGTCTGACTTCTTGAATTTATGTCGTCACACAAAGAACAAACAATATTTTAATACGATTTTTAACTTTAAAAAATTACATAGTCCTTATCGCAAATGCCTTTAAATCATTCCTTATATACTAAGGATTATCAATTAATATCGCTATTCGTTTTTTTTTTCTTAACATCAAGGAGCAATTATGCCAACATTATTAGTGAGGTGTCAAGTAAGTACTTTATTCGAGTAAGTACATTTTTTTAATAATACGAGTATATTTGTTTGTAAAACAGTTACGATGTATGTTCCATAAAATGCCAATTTTTATTGAAAAATTTAAAAAGTTCTATGCTAAGTAGCCTAAGTTAACAACAAATTGGCGCAAAATATATGTATGTTTGTTATCTGCCTTAAACATATCTTATAACTTATTTTGATAAGTAATCTGGGGAATATTCGTAAATCAATATTTTTTCTTATGTGCGCTGCACAGTAGTATAGCCACATAAGTATATATTATAAAAAAAACCTATAAGGAATTGGTAGAGCACACAAAGTTTTCTTATGTGATCTCTATCGTTATCAAAAAAAATACTTGAAAGATCTTTAAGGTTATCAAAACGAAAATTTTAAAGGAATTTCACAGTGGTTTGGGTAAAATTAAACCGACCATGTCCATTTTTTTATTTCAACTTATTTCTATAGCCGTTAAAATCATATACGAAAAATGGGTATGTTCGCTTTACTTTAACTAATAACACGAATACAAATCTAACCTTTGAATTTTAAGTTACAGCTCCGCACCCGACTTCTTAGGCTTTGTCGGAGCTCAAGCTAGGCTAGGGAAAAAATATCGAATATTTTTTCAAAAAAATAATAGATATTTTTATCTCGATCGATATTCGATATTTTTTAAGTTTTCGTAAAGTTCAATTTGATTTGATTTGATCGTAACTGTGCGTAATATTCCTTATAGTTTGTGATCACAAAAAAAAAAAACAAATAAAAGCCAATAGAGTTTTAGGTGAATTTTCGTCATATCTTTAAAAATACGAAATTTCTTTAAAAATTTAACTAAAACTAATAAAATTATGAATGCTTCCTCAGTATCCTCCGAAAGGCTTCTGCTGTTAATTTAGCTGTACCGGATAAAAGAAGCAGGTTAACAGAGGAGCACATCAAAGAAAGTGTACTTTTGATGTTTATATCCGACGTATACTGGTTTGATGAAAATTTTAAAATTATACCATTGTATAAAACCCTTTTACTCTAATATTAATTTAACTTTGCTTTACTCCCTTATAGTTACTTGAATATTTATTTTAATAATAAATAAAACTAATAGATCTGCCAAATAAGTAAAATTGTTTCGATTATTTTGACAATTTTTGAGTAATTGCCTTAGCTCAAGCCTGAAGTGCTTCCTTAGTGCAATTGTTGAAAACCTGCTCCACGGCCGAAGTCCGAAAAGCAAGGCAAGAAAGATCCCAATGTTCGAACAAATATTGCTAGTCTGAAAAGCCTGAAAGACAAATCTGTGAGACTCTGCTTGATCTCCTCTAACTAAAATTTAATGGTATAATCGCTCCTTAGTAGCCTATTATAAATTGTTATTTGTTAAAAAAATATTAAAAAGAAAAGAATCAATCGTTTGTCCAACTTTAGCTGAATGTATTTCGTCCCAAATTTTTTTGATTTTTGCAATGAAACCTCTTTACGCTCGTTCAGTATTATTTGGTGCAGGATGATTGCGCTAGTTAGCTTCCATAAACACGGATAAAAGTAGTTTTAGCTGCTCAAAATATTTCTGACTTGGAAAAATAATATTTAATTAAGTTGTTTTTTAGCAATGCAAGCACAGAGTCTGAATTAAGTTTATAATACAAATAATCTGATTTTAATTTGTTGTCTGCCTATTGTGTATACAATCTCGAAATTTCGTAGAGTTAAGACATGTGCAACTTAACAGTAAAAAGCAAATATAACAATTCAAAAGGTACCAATCCTCCTGAGGCACTTCCATCTATTTTTCCTATACTAGTCAATATTGGAATATTTAAGATTTTTGCGATTTAGACTGTGATTTTGCTGTGGAAAAATTTTACTCAGTGCTATAAAAAATTCCACCTCCCTGAAGGGAACTTTTCATTATATTTCAATGTATTGAAAATCTTTAGAAAACAAATTTCCTTATTCAATTATCAAAAAAAAATTTCATTTTAGGAACGGAAAGTCGTGCAAAATGTATCCGACAAGAACATGCTGACAGAATTGCCAATACGCTCACATTCATAATATCAGCACTGGTGCTTGCCAAAGGAAGACGCTCGCGACTCTCTAAACTAACTATGGTTGCACATATGCGAGAATAAGACAACCGAGTTAATCATGTTTACCATTACTAATTGTCAGATGAACGATAAAAGAGCCATTCACCATTTAGGCTAATTTCGCATGTGCGAGAAAGAAACACACAAGAAATGCATAAGACTTTTGCAATTGACACGCACTATTTGTGAAAACTCTGAAGTGCGAAGTTTAAAAAACATTAAAGAGATAAGTTTAAAATAAAAAAAGAGCTTTTCTAAATGCTAATTATAAAGAAAAGATAATTTCCGAATCCAATTTAAAACATGAAAGGAGCTTTGCCCAAAAATACTGTTGTTGACGTAACCGGAGTCTGTTCGGCAAGGGGTATTTGGGTCTTTCGGCCTCTCAAACGAAAATGAGTTCTGCGCAAAAATTTATTTACCAAAAATATATACCATTTATTTACCATGTTTTTGGTTATTAGCTTGGTGTTTATCAATAAAAATTAATTGGTAAAATAAAAAAAAACTTATTTATCAAACCAACCCTAAAACGGAAATATCATTTGTTGCAGGTCTAAAAGTCGAAACAGAAAATGTTCAGTACTGATAATTTTATAGGCAGCACTGACACAGTAAGAAGACAAGAGTGAGCAGGAGAGCCATATGCTTGTCTTTTAGGTAATATTTATGTGTTAGAGTGAAATGCAATATCCCACGTACTCCTTTGTTGACATTAGTTTTTCCATAGTTGCCCAAAGAAACTCATATAAACTTTGTTCTAAGCGCTGAAAAAAAGTGTACAGCTCTAACCATCAGTTGTACGATCAATTGACTGGCACTGTTCTTGTAGGGTAGTTATCAGCTTCGTACATGACAACGCCCATGTATATACATATGTACATAGATATGTATGTACATGAGAATATTTAGTTTATTTATTTCGCTTTCATTGTAGTCCACCTATATACATACATACATACATACCTATGTAAGTATAGAAGTAGCTTACTTCAGATATACCACAAAGAGTTCTGTTATGCCAACTTGGCCTATCGATTGCCATTCAAGGTTAAGCGCCCATATTTGAATAGTCGTACATACAACAAAGCATTTTGTTACGTAAAAGGTAGCAGAAATCAGGACAAAGGTGAAAACGAGCGAACAGTGTCAAGGCGGTAAGTTGAATACTTAATTTGAATTTACGATGTGTTAGCTGTAGTGTGCGGCGTACAAACAAAGCCTGGAGAAGAATAACGCTGGTTGCAAAAGGTTAGCGCGTATTTTGATAAGCAACACTGCAGGTGAGGGAGTCAGTTTCGGTTTACCACCGTATATACAATGGTCATGACTACATTCGTGCCATAAAATCGCAAGTATCTAAGCAGTGTTGACTAACCAATTTACATACATATATACATACAAATTCACCGCTGGTTGAGGTGTTCGAAAAAAAAATTGTATGAGCTAATCATTAATAGATGTTGTTGGCGGTAAGAGGAACTATGCTCTTCAAGCAGATCTTTCAGCGGTTTTATATATGTTCATACATATATGATTTTTTATTGTTATTATTTGAGCGTGACGCACATGTGTTTGTAAATATATGTAGTAAGCATATAAATTACTTTTCGTGTGTTGCTAAATTTGCGGTTAATTTTCTAGGTGTTTAATTTGTAATTTCGCTCGATATCATCTACCATCAGTGCTTCATTTTATTTTCTAAAGAAAATATGTACAGAAGAAGTTATTTACATTATCTGTAAATACGAAAATTTAGTTTTGCGACCGCATATGTATAATGACCTTCGCCTTGATTCAATCAAATGTATATATAGTAATGTATAATAGCAATTTCGTCCGCTCTTCTTATAAGGGGTACGAAAATGTTGTATACACTTACATGGGTGCATATAAGTATCTACATTCGTATGCTTCAAATATTGTACACCCCGGATTCCAGCTTTCATTATCAACAAACTCTCTAAAATTCTCTAAAATTGCAAACGCTTAAAATTATCTGAACTTTTGGCGATTTTTCTTAAAAGGGACTCTGGCTTTTTCATCGCAAAAATATCTCCTAGGAAAATTCGAATACTTTTATACACCTCAGGTGCAGGAGATATGCCAGATTTTGTTTATAATTATGGCATAGGAGTATTTAGCAAAATTTGGCACAATCTCGGCATATTTTGCAAAAAAACATTTAGAAAGAATGTTGTGAAAATAAATGTTACATATGTGCGTTGCGAATAAATTTGCACAGTATCTATATGAATTGATGGCCGCTGTGGTCGAGTTGGTAGCAGTTCGTGATATAACTCGATATCCCGGTGAGTTTGAGGTTCGAATCTCAGTCAGGGCAAGCAAATTCTTAATCATAGAAAAAGTTTTTTCATAAAATAGATATGCCGTTCGGAGTCGGCACAAAACTGTAGGTCCCTCCATTTGTGGTAGAATATAATGACGCACACTACAAATGGTAGGAGAAGTTCGGCCAAACACTGAGCTAAATAGTGTACGCGCCAAATTATTATTATTATTATCTATATGAATTAGGAAAACTGTTGCGGGAATCCACGAACGCTTTCCCTATTTAAGAATATCGGTTAAATGAAAATTTTCGACTTCCAAAAGAAAGATGCACATTTGTTTTTAATGAAATCCACTCCTTCATGCTGCAAAAGAAATCAAGTTGTTGATTGTCAAACAATTTTAGGATTCTTGTAGCATGTATGAGCCTATATTTTTGGTGCTTTGTCATCCTTTTACTCTTGTAATTTTTCATTATGTCCTAATCATTTAATTTTTTCTGTATAATCAAGCATTTTAAAGAATTAATATATATAAATATTACCTCTTATTTGTTGTCTAATATTTTCAGCATCAACTTGTTCTCGTTGCTAATTTTACACTTCTTTTAGCAAAAAATGGAGATTTTTAAAAATGGAAAAATACGCTACAATCGGCATTTTAACACTATGAGCTGTAAAAATAGTTCACTAATTTTATCAGGTTTATTTTGCTTATGGCTAAAACCAGCCAAAATATTAACCAAAAATGGAAAATTTTGGAGATTTTCAGATATGCTTTTTTAATTAAAAATTGCTGCCAGATTCATTTGGCTTAATATGCGCTGTGTGGCCCTTTTTTTATCTCTATTTGGTACCTGTTCGTGGGGTCTACTCTAATTTATCGGCAGTTTATTTCCCCTATTAGTGTTTTAGTTTTTTGTATATATTCCTCTCTCTTCATGAGTACCGTTGTATTGCCTTTGTCCGCCTTTGTCGTTATTATGCTGTTTTTCCTAAATTTCTGTTTTAAACTCTTCATAATTACACCAAAATTTGCAAGAATTAGAATAAAAACAAACACGGAAGCGAGCCGAAAAACGATCAGGAAAGCTGAAAGGGACTTTAAGCCAATTGAATACGGCAGTACCACCACAAACCGGACACTCCAATGAGACCCATAATTAACTATAAGTCGGCTCCTGCTTATAGACTGTCCAAACATCTGTAAATGCTGTTAAATGATAACTTGGAACTGCGTAACGAGCACATTGTAGCAAACACGACGGAACTCATCCATAAACTGGCAAAGCAGGCTAATATCATTTGATATTAAGGACTTATACCCATCGATCCCACAAACAGAAACAATAGATATGGTCCGGAAAACATTACTCGAAAAAACGAAGGACCATATAAAAGCAACCCAAATCACAAACACATTACGAACTACACTGCGACAAAATTATTTTAAGTTTTATAATAAAATATACCGACAAGCAAACGGACTCGGAATGGGAAATCCAACCTAGGCCATCCTCATGGAGGTAAATATGCAAGAACTAGAGGGACAGTATATGGAAGAACTAAAAGCCGAGTTAGGCGTAGTATTATATGCAAGGTACATGGATGTATAATGTTTACGATGGAAATGGAAAAGAAGGGAACAATCAATTACCAGTATCTGACGATTAAGATAGACATAATTGGCCAAAAAACTTGACTACGAAATTTATAGAAAACCGACAGCTACAGACGCCATAATACATAACCCATCAAATCATCCTCAACAACACAAATACGCCGCTATAAGACAACTAACAAAAAGACTTGAACGAATACCTCTATCGCGAGTGGCATATTCCTTTACTAAACACAATATACAACATAGCAACAAACAACGGATTTAAAAAGGAGCTCGTGGATAAATTCAGAATAATGTATGCAAATCAAAAAAGAAGCGACAGATAGCTAGACGAAAAAACTTGGACAGTAATGACTTATACAGGAAAAATGACATACAAACTTGCAAATATTTTCAGAAAGTATAATATCTACACGGCGTTCAAAACTGGAAACTACCTGGGAAGGATACTTAAAAGCAGCACGAATGAAGAAGACCCATTGAACAAACAAGGCGTGTATAAACTGACCTGTGAGTGTCAATATAGCTATATAGGACAAACAGGACGTAAAGTAAGAACAAGGTTTCGTTATCACATAAGGTACTACAACAAAAAAGGACGAAAACCCACGGCAATACCTGAATCTAATATTCCAAACCATTTCATAAACGCAAAATGTTCACCAGCAAACATAAAGAAAACCGTTAAGGCCCTTAAAAACATGGAAATATATAAACAAAAAACATTTGATGGGAGGATAATAAACGAACAAATAAACAGCAACTCTGTTGCGATATTTGCACCATTAAGACTTGTTTACAAAAAACAAAACAAAAACGTAGGTAAAATGACAGACACCAACATACAAAACAAACCTGCAATACCTAAACGGGCAAAAATTACTGGCTATCAATCTGTCCTTACCGCAAAGGCAGTTTCGAGATAACAAATACCTTTTTGGATTCTAACCGCGCGAGACTTTAGGTACCTATACTCAGGACACTTAACATTTGTTAACATTTACAATTATGCACCAATACCTAATTGACCAAAAAACGAGATAAATACGGAGCAACAGACATAAACTGAACAGAACGAAAATTGACACTGAAGATGGCACAACGCTGAAACCGGTTTGTCTCCAAACCAAACTTGACAAGGGATGACGGAAAATCGTTCCAACAAATATCAACAATTCACCCTGTTGGACAAGAAAAAGAAGAAAACAATATAAAAATAATTGCTAAAACACAAAACAACAACCACATAAGCAAGTTTAAATAGGGGCAGATTAGCTGCTCTTGTTTTTATTTGGTTTGTTTAAGGAAGATGGAAAAAACTCGGCAAGCGTAGCACATCATGTAGCGTGTTGGTTCTGCAACTCCGAGGTCTCTAGTTCAAGGCCTGGGAAAGTTGTGATAAAGAATAATATATAATTAATTAAATCAAAAGAAGTCTGATCAGGGAATGTGGTGATTACCGAAATAGTTTTATAACTTCTACCATTAAAAAAATGAAAATCTTCCATAAACTGGTCTGGAGAACAATAAAATTGTGAGTTATTATTCATATATAAGGCCAATAAAAAACTTAACAAAGTTTTTGTTAGAGAACAAACTATATTTCAATTAAAAAATTGTTCAAATGTGCAACTATGTGTTGTACTATATTTGTTAAACGCAGTGTATGACCATGTTTAAGAACGTAATCATCTTATCGTAACGTAATCGTCTTTACACTTGGTACTAGAGCTGGAGAAACATCGATGTCATCGATGTTTTCATGTGGATTGCAGACATCGATGTTTTTTGTCAAACATCGATGTTTTGGCAACCCTATGTTTTCAAAGTAAATTTGATATTTAGTTGGCAACGATAAGAAAGGTAAGATGGAAAATTTGCGTCCCTTGGATATTTTTGTATAAAACTCGTATTTTCTTTATTTAGGACTTAATTGACGACATTGACAAGAACCGCGGTGCTGTTGGAGGTTGGAATATCGATATGGACAAATATTTGCAAAGTAAATACCCGAAAACAATTACCTTCAATATCTTGTTCGCCTACATTCGTTTGTATGTGTGCTTTCATTTGTAGAAACAGCAAACAACAATTTGGAAGAAAATTGCGACGTCGTGGAAAATGTTATTAATTTGGAAAGCGTAGAGAATGTCAATAGTACCGACAGTTCCAAGGCCCAACGTAAACGGGGAGGTGGGTCAATTGCATGGGAGTATTTTAAAAAAAGCCGCACTGCCCAAGAAGCTACATGCAAATTTTGCGGCAAGACAATTAAAACGAGTGGGAACACGACAAATTTAATTGGCCATCTTAAACACATTCACCCTAATTACAAGTCGCAGCCTGAAAATGTTGAAAGTGGAATCGAAAAATATTTGACCCAAAACAATTTTTACACCAATAACGCATCCAAAAAAATTGAGTTGGACAAAGCCCTATTGTGTATGATTGCGGTTGATGTTCAACCATTTAGTATTGTTAATGACATCGGATTTCAGAATTTCGTTCGGGAACTAGATCCTCGTTATAAGCTCCCAAGTAAAACTTATCTTCGGGATGTCATGCTAGTGAATCAGTACACAGAATTAAAGACAAAACTGATGTCTGTTCTCTCCGAAATTTCTTATGTGGCGCTAACCGCAGATATGTGGACGTCAAAAGCTAACGAAGGATACATTACGGTCACATGTCATTATACAAATGAGAGATTTAAAATCAAAGAAGCTGTTTTGGCCACCCGGAAGTTAGAAGTGGCGACTAACCATACAGCTAATAATATGGCAGACACACTTAAAGTTATACTGAATGAATACGAATTATCTAAAAAAGTCGTTGCAATAGTAACAGATAACGATGCTACAATTAAAAAGGCATGTGAATTATTAGAACTGAGGAATTTTCCGTGCTTTGCCCACACGATTAACCTTTTAGTTCAAGAAATTCTTCGACTTCCTAGCCTTAACGATGTGTTTTCCAAATGTAAGCGAATCGTGACATTTTTTAAATCAAGTACTGTGGCTAATGAAAAACTAAAACAGTCGCAAACTGCTGAAACTGTTTTTGGTATTATTCAAGCAGTCCCCACTCGATGGAATAGTTCATTTTTAATGATAAAGCGGGTTTTACTTCTGTCCGAATATATATGTACTATTTTACTCACAACTCAAAAAGCTCCACAACCCTTGAACGCCGATGAAATAGAAATTTTACAAGAGATGTCACAAATTCTTTTTTTTTTTTACGATGCCACTTTGCAAATATCCGGAAGCAAATACGTCACTATTTCGCTAATTATTCCACTTGTATGCGAAATACAGCAAAACTTGCTGAAAATAAGAAGCGAACTAAAGACTGCCCAAGCAGTTGAAGCATTTAATTTGCTGCAAAAAAGACTGACAGAAAGGTTTTCAACATACGAAAACAGGACAGTGTCAAGGATTGCAACAATTATAGATCCGCGGTTTAAAAAAGACGCTTTCAATGCTCCGTCTAATGCAATTCAAGCTTCCAAAGCGCTTGAGCAGGAAATACGCGCTATAATAACCAAAAATACACAGGAACTTCCAACATCACCGCATACTCCAATCCACGATTCCACAAAACCGAAATTCTCCTTTCTAAAAAGTAAAATTTCACATAAACCAAAAAACTGCACAGCAGACGCAATAATAATTCTGAGGCAATATTTGGAAAAATGTCATCTGCCAGAGGACGACGATCCTCTCATCTGCTGGAAGGTATTGTTTGTATTGTAATAAATATAATATAAATATTTTACTAATAACTTTCTGTTTAGATGAACAACGATGATGCCATGAGCCCGCTAAAAGAAGTCGCAAAAAAATATTTATGTGTGCCGGCAACATCTACAGCTTCTGAAAGGATGTTCAGCAAGGCTGGACAAACCCTGTCGGATAGACGCTGCTCCTTAAAACCGAAGGTTTTAGATCGCTTATTGTTCGTTAACAAAAATATTAATATTTTTTGATATGTGATTTTAGTGAATAAGTAACTATTGATCTCAATCAACCCACGAAGGGAAAACATATATTTAAGCATATATAAATATTTATTTGAAATAATATAATAACTCCTAGAAGGAGTAAAAGTCTAATTAGTCACTTGTTTCATTCACCATATACATATGTATGTACCTACATTCACTTTTCATTTTGAATTTAATTTATAATAAAAAATTCAATGAAACATCGATGTTTTTACTCGAAAACATCGGAAACATCGATGTCCCCAAACATCGATGTTTCTCCAGCTCTACTTGGTACTTGTTCGAGTGGCTTGTTTATTTATTAATTTTTATTTTTTTTCCTATCTTTCGATGAAAACAGAGGCATAATTTGTGGTGTCAACATTTTTTGCTTCATAAACATTTGAATTTTTTTAACCACAACGAAAAGGATCTAGGATAGGATCTACCTGATGCTGTGAAAAGTTCATTGCATCAATTTGTTTTTGTTTTCCATTTTCGCTACGAGTTATTTATTTGAAACGTTACACTTCATTTAGTTTAGTTGCTTTGTACGAACATCATATACTTCGTGGCTACAAGTGTGTATCAAGTAAATGGTAGTCGTCACATAGTTAACCGGCCAAATTGTGCTTAGCATTTACTGAGTTCATTAAATATTTTTGCTTCTGCAATATGAGGATTTATTTAACTTTAAATTGAATATGTACTTATATACTTATGTAAGTAAGTAGATAAGGCTGTGAAAGAGTCCAAACACCAGGTGCTTGCAAGTTTGATAGTAAATGAAAAATTATGTATTCACTTTACCCATTACCAAAGGCATTTTTTGGTGTTTTCAAACCAATAAGCATGTTAATCTTTGTATTTTCATGTATATGTATGTACATTCATACTATGTAACATACATATTTATATGTATGTGTGTATGTAGTTGCTTGCTTGTGATTCTGTTTTCGTGGTTTACAAAATGCCAGTTTTGGTTTGCCAACGAAAAAAGTTGAACTTTAGGTCAAATTCGTTTTCCTCGCTCAATATAACCCTCTTTTCTGACAAACACCTCCGTCAGAGTCGAACAATTGCTATTACATTGTTAGCAGGACTGTTTTGTAGGTGTTCATGAAATTTAATTTTGGCAACAGCTCTTGCTGTCGCAAAAACTGTTACGTACTCGTATATATGAATTGCTATTTAAAAGGCAGTGCCTGTTGGTTTGCACTTGTCATTATTAATGAATTTTAAATGAATGAGCTTTCAGATGGTTTATTTATTATGATGGAGTTTTATGTTAAGTAGCGTTGTGGGTGTCAAAATGTCAGTCTTACTTAATTTTTATGCTTACTAATATTTCATTTAGAAATTAATGAAATTCAACGAGGAGAAGATGAATAAATAAGTGCAAAGTTACGTTTAGTAATCGTTGAATTGCCAAAAATATTAGATTTTTGCTATAGACTATGTGTGTGTATTCTTAAATTTAATTTCAAACCTAATTATTTTTAAATAATTCGTGGACCTGTTTCTATTTTTTATACCACTCATTTACATTTGGATTAAGTGCAAAGGAACAGCATTTCAGCAGTGGTTATAGGTAAGTTTTGTCCAATTGGTAGCTAGATTTATATGTATCGTTTGGGTTAATATCTGTGCTGCACTTTTGCTGAAAACAGTATTAAAGGAATTACTGATGCTGTTAAGACTAATTTTGTAGCATTATCAGCGACTTCGTTTACATTCTATAAGGGGTGTTAAAACCTTTGGCCTTCAATAACAGGTAATCGCTGGTGGTTTCCTATGCACAGCTGTTCGCTGCAAAGCTACACTGTGATTGAAAATACACCGGTGAAAGGCAAATAAGCATCGGGTTCTTGAAACTAATGAGCGGTTTTGCGTTGTCATTCGTTGAAAGACAGTATACAGTGCCAGCCATTACTTTGTATTAAAAGGTAATATTCAATATACATATATTCGATTTGACATTAAAATGTATATGCTTATATGATACTTTATTCACATATATTTCTATGTGCTAAACCTAAATAAAGTTGATACATAAATTATAATTTCTCTTTGTTGTTATATTTTCGCTTTGACACCGAAAATATATTCGGAATATTTTTTTTAAATTTTTGGTACCTTTTAGGCTCGATCCCAAAAGGTCCCAAAGTAGTACCTAATTGGCAATCAGTAGTCCTGAAAAATTCCCAAACTTGTCTCAAACTTTTCCTAAAAGCAACAAAATTGGTCACGAGCTTTTTACTAAAAATCCCTTAAAATTATAAAAATTTTAAATTCATAGTTTAACAAATAGTCTTAATTCTAGAAAGCTTGGGGCAATTGTGTCATTATTTTTAACTTAGGTTCTAGAAATGTTATTAAGGGTTAAGGTTCCAAAGTTTAAATGAACAAAAATAATAAAAATTTCCCACAATAATCGAAAAATAGTTACAGTTTGACCAAATTTTTAGGCTAAAAAAAATCTTCTAAAAAATTTTGTAACATTCCTTTTATTTTTAGAAAGTCTGCAAAAATATTTCAGAATCATAAGGATTTCTGAAACCTCTTTCGTTTCATATATAAATATGTACATGTATTATATATTTTGTTGTAAATACCATTTACAACTTGTACAAACCCAATTGTAAACCTAAATCATACAGGAGTCCATTCGTAGCACAAGAATTTATTTCAATCGGTCTTTTAGAAGTACAGAAAAATCAATGAAGTCCTGACGTTGAAAAAATTGTCAGTATTTTTTTTTTTAATTTAGTTCAATTTATGAAAGCCAAATAAATCAAAGTTTTATACATTTTGTGAAATTCGCGAATGCTAGTGAATGCAATTGTGTAATACGTCAATTTTTGTAGAACAATGTGAATATTTAACGTGGCTCAAAGTTCGTAGTAATTTTTGAAAGCTTGCTTGGCCGTACATTGCTTTCTTTGAACGCATTCTTTTATTATTATAAAGGGCAAGTTAAAGTTGACTTAGAGATTATCGTAATTTTATTCCTTATTTTCTTGAATACATACGTATATACATATATATAATTTTTAAATAAAATTTTAAACAACTGTTAAGCCTTTTCAAATCAAAGCACTTAATAAAAACTATTAAAGAAAACATAAGATATTGTAAACGAAAAATCACTGTGACATTAGTTTTGTGACTTGCTTTTCAAATGTAAAGAAAATTTAAATGTAAGCTTGGGATACTCTCATGCCACAGTTTGCTTTTACTCTTTCGTTTTTCAGCTTTACTTTGTTCAGTAACGAAGCAAGCGCGAAAATTCAACACTCAACAGAATTTATTTCCTTTTGTGCGGTTCGCCGCCATTGTTGCATTGTTGTATGAGTATGTATATGAAAATTGCGTAAATAACAAAGCCGTCTAGAGACATTCGTGTATTGCTTGCCACAGCTAACCCCAAATATTCGCTTACGCATACATAAATGCATATACATATAACTATGTACATACATACATATACATTCAGGGTTCCTGTTACTGGGAAAAAGCCAGACAAACAACAGAGTGCAGAAATTTCAAATGACGCTGGTGGTGTTGGCGGTGGTGATGGTAATAATGTTGCTGATTGTGGCACAAGGAAAGAGTAGAATCTCTCGACTGCAGTGCGACAGTACTGTGCAATTCTACTAGTGTCAAGCAAAGTTGCCGCAGTAACAGCCGTTGGCTTAAATGGTTCATTGCAGATGTAGTGGTGACTGTGGTGACAACGACCGACGATGATTGCGGTGCAGTGCTTGATGCTTACGTTTCCTAGTAATGATGTCAGTGTCGGTGCTTAAGCGTAATGAGAGCTTTTTTTTATTTCTACATACTCTTAAGCATTATATTGCTACATATTGCTATGGTTGTTGCTATACGTATGTACATAGTAGTTTTTGTAGTATTCATATTACGGCAAAATATCGTTTTGCTATGGCTGCTGCGGTATTGTATTTTTGTGCGGGTGATTTTTGGAGCGCACACAAGTCATATTCTTTCGTGTTTGTTCGCTGTTACTCATACGCCCACTTTGCGAAACGTCTGCGTCTATTAGTCCGCAGTAGTAGCATGCCTAACGGCGTCGGTGACACCAGTGCAAAATGCATTTTATACAAATGTAAGAACGTATTAGTTTGAATCTGTGTGACACTATCAAAATGGTTGCCATACCATATACAGTGGCTTGCCGTTAATGTACGCATATTTGTTTTTTTTTTTTGAGAACTTGTTTTTGCCTCAACTAGAGCGCAGGTTAGGCAACATCTGAATAAAAGTTTTATAGAATAATTTTCGCGATGTCAAAATTAGATATTATATTTTTGTTTATATTTTAAAGTAGCTTTTACTAAAATAAATCTTCCTGAAAAAAAAGGGCCGTAGATAGGTGGGCGCGAGGGGAGCCTTAGCACCCCCTGGACTGGCAAGAGCACCAAATCTTGAAACCACTTGAGAAAATAGGGTTCACATTGCCGTCTAATGCCGAGTTCAATGTGGTATTGATGTTGCTCGAAAAGGAAAGAGACAAACCAGAAACACAGTAATCGTTGTTCATAAGAATTTGTTCCCATATAAAAATGCATTTATGGACACGTTCCGTCTGATTGAAGCTTGTGAAACATTTGGTAGCAGTACATCAGTTAACGAATGTGCGTTTTCTGCATTAGCGCATATTGATATTGTCATTCGCATGTCAATGTCCAATCAACGTCGTCGAAACTTATCTTTTTTGGCTTTCGAAAAACGAAGATTAGAATTCTGAAATTTAGCTGACATTATGCGTGAATTCAGCAAAAAAGTCGAAGAATTTAACTATTTTAAATGTTTTATGTTTCAAAATACTATAGACTGCTTATATATGTATATATTATCTCTATTACTAGACAGAATACAGTTTTCTTACGAGGGTTATTTTATTTACTTTTGTAAATATAAAACCTCTCTGTACAAAGTTTGAGCACTCCCATTGAGTCAATCCTGGCTACGTCCCTGCAGAGAAATTTTCGACCCATAATTTACAATTCAAGGAGACGATTGCAATACTAGTGAGGCGTATGCTGAACATTTAGTTGCAATAAATAAGCGAAAATTGCAAAAAATAAGCGAAAATGATTTGGCGTAAAACCGGTTTTCTTATTTCGCTTTCCTAAATTTTTTGTCAAGAACATTTTGTAGGAAAAAAATGCGATCAATCGTCAGTAAAAGAAATTGTCAAAAATTAAAAAATAAATTTCACCCCGAATTTAGCGGCATATTGAGTTTTAGCACGCACCGCTGTTATGTTTATTTCATCTTCCTTAAACAACTCGGCTAGCGTAGCACAATAGGTAGCGTATTGGCTCTGCAACTCCGAGCTCCCGGGTTCAAAGCCTGAGAGAAGTGGGTATAAAAAATTAAATTAAAAATTAATTTAATTTAATAATAAAAAGAAGTCTGATGAGGAAATGTGGTGATTTCCGAAATAGTAATATAACTTCAACCATTAAAAACTGTTGTTGTTTTTTCACAAAAATCATCCATAAACTGTAATAAAATTGTAAAATATTAAATGTCAAAAAGAATATTAAGCAAAAATACAAAGACTATGATTACACTGTACAACATTTTTCAGTTCATTGATTGCCAACTCAATTCTGAGAACTGTATGTGAAATAAGACCCAAAAAGAAAAATTTCAGCATCATTCGTTTGGTCTTCTTACCTGCCTTAAAAAATTTAGAATTACAATTCCCTTAATCTGTTCATATATTGTTTTCCTATACAAGCAACAGTTTCCAAGTTAAAAATATGCGCATGAGGAAATTTTTTTTTTTTGTAATTCATCAAAAATACAAAACGGAAATAAATTTCAAGTCTAGTTACTTTTTCGCAAAGTCACATAACCTATGAGAAAAATGAGACAAAGATCATGAAAATCGATGCACGCGTTTCGCTTTTATTCGCAATTGAGTAAAGGTATGAATGTTGTGCATATGTCGAGCAAATTTTTGAAATTCATACCTTTACTCAATTGCGAATATTTTTAACTTGGAAACTGTTGCTTGTATAGGAAAACAATATATGAATAGATTAAAGAAATTGTAATTTTATTTTTTTTTTTAATTTATTTCAACTAAATCGGGCTAGCGGCTATCGAGCTATGTATGTCAAACAACAGGGCCTAAAATGTGATAAATTCCCCTATACGATAGTACTAACTTCAAATCGATATTAAAACTATTTTGGCAGGTAAGAAGACAAAACGAATGACCCAGAAATTAATCTTTTTGGGTCTAATTTCACATACAGTTCTCAGAATTGAGTTGGCAAATCATGTGTTGTACTGTGTTACTGAGACCCTACATATGTATGTTATGTATGTATATACTCGTATGCATGTATAAAAAATCAGATAAGTATGAAGAGAGAGAATGTAAGCGAGAAGAACTGCAAGCAAATGCTTAGGTTAATGTCACTAAATGTATCAAAAATTGAAACTTATTAGGGTTTATAATTATAAGCTAATTTTTAACTACCACGCAGTGCAGTGATGCATAAACTATTTCGAGCCGTGGCAGGTGAAAAGCTTTACTAGCGTATTTTGAGAAAATTACACAAATTCATATGCATACATATTTATATATCAATTTAAGAGTATTTTCGCCATTTTTTATGGAAAATATTCGTTTTAATACGATATAAATATCTATATAATACGACCAGGTTAAGCAATCGAATGATCCTAGTGACTGCAGCTAACTCTACAACTCGGTATGTGAATGGATGTACTCCTCTATTCAAGCCCAAGATAGAAGGTGTCTGAGTAGTGTACACATACACCGACGATGTACTCTTACATAGTTCTGGGAGTCACAGTTTACCTCTACTTAGTAAATTTAAAAAAAGCCACTGGGCTGGCTACAAAGGTGGCCTCCAAATTCGTCTTAAACGTAAACCTAGGCAAAAGAAAACTCTTCCTATTACACTAAAAACAAAGACTACACTTCTTTCATTGGGGAAAAGGTTATTCCTCTATCATCCAGTCTGAATTATATATATGTAGGTCTTGCTGTAAAGCAAATTTAACTGGTTGTACATTTTATGCTATTCTTGTAAAATAATATTTAGCATAAACTGTGGACTGAAATATAAGCTTGTGATGTAGAGGGCCATCGACATTATTAGACCCATACTATTTTACGCCGTTTTTTTTATGGTGGCCTGTTTTGAGCAAGAGGTAGCTGCGCCATCGTAGGTAAGAATCTGAGAGTCAGGACTGTGTGGAGAGCAAATATTTTGAGACATGGATGGATACGACGGAATAAAATTATAAGATTTCAATATGGGAGCAAAAATAGTCTTCAGTAGAAACTTTATGCTACGTTTCCTATTCAGAAAAGGATGGAGTAAAAACGAAGTTACCGATATATGTATGTACATATAAGCCATGTCTCTATACAGTAACGTCTACAAGATGGAATGTGGTGTGAAGACAGAAATTTATGCGGAAGAATTTGGTGTGAGTATATGTCTCAGGTTCAGGAATGACGCTTGAGTTTTCCAGGAATAGGTGCTGTATATCGGCGAAATCTGTAAAATAATGAGGCAAAAAAATAATCGATGGAAATTGGGCTATGACTTACTATGTCAGCCAGGCGGATAATCATATAATACAGTCGCTCAGATATACTAGTGTTATTGAATTTTTCCGCATATATGTACTCTATATATTAAGTTGTACATCCAAACCTCGTGTATCGCACCAACCAAAACAGAGGAAGTTTTAGTCTCGTGTTACTTATAAGTTGTTTTATATGCATTTGTATGTTTATGCATATGTATGTTCATATTAGGGTTTTTAATTTTTGGCATTTTATCCAGAAATTCAGGAAGTTTTGATAGGTAATTTTTCATTTGTCAAAAAATGTATCACGTCTATAATCGTCGTATTATAGTAGTATTTAATAACGTTAATATAACAAAGAACAATTTGTTGTAATTATTGTATGTATTTATTGGTATTTTCAATTTACAAAAACAAAAAAAATAAACAAAAAGTTTGACAAACATACAAAGAAATGTATGCTTCAAGTACAAATATAAATATTTAGTACAGCCGCAAATGCATATGCAGTAAAATTATTTTTAATCACGGTTTGCGATCAATTTTAAATATTAATATGTGATTAAAGGCATTTAGTAAAATTTCAATACATCACCCATTATATTTTGAGCGAGGCTGAATTATGTATTTCTTCGTTTGATCAAAATGCTAACTTAAAATAATTTAAAACATTAAGTGTGTTATTCTGCATCCTGGACCTAAATCTGTTGCAAATAAAACCTGCAGTGTTGGATTGTCGACAAAAAGTAAAATGCTTTATGTAGGTAATATTCTGTTTCGCCTCCATTACATAAATTTTATCAATTTCTTTGACCAAACCTTCTGATAAATTGAATGTCATTCTATTATTGGTACCGTGCGAGCTGCTCGTTAAAGTTTAATGCAATTTATCTTTAGAGACTTACTGTCTTATCCACCTGAACCAGCTCGTCGTTAGTTTTATTAACATCGCTTTCATAGCATACTCAAGATGCATATTCTCCAGCACAACCACATATTAACAGATCTGAGCACTTTTTCTTATTAAATAAAAGTTTGTTTATTTTTCTGTTGGCCTAGTAAATGTTAATTTTACAATTTTTATTGAGCTCAAGGCCAGTTTATGGAAGAGAAGTGGTTATAAAAAATAAATTTAATTAATTTAATAAAAAGAAGTCTGATGAGGAAATGTGGTGATTTCCGAAATAGTACTATAATTTCTACCATTAAAAAACTGTTGTTGTTTTTTTCACAAAAATCATCCATATACTGGCCTTGAGCTCAATAAAAATTGTAAAATTTTAATTAAAATAATTTTTCAAGTAAAATATAATTCATTCTCTAAGAAAAGCGATGAACAACAAGTTTTTAAACTAGTATTTAAAAGTGTAAGTTTTAATTGTCTACAAGTTATCAATGATTATTGAAGGAAATGTTATATATAAGGAATTGCGAACGAGCCTGAGAAAAAAAATTTTCAAAAATCAGTGGTAATTCTTAGCCAGAAGAAACTTGCACTTTGTTTTATTAGAATTGAATGAGCTACATATTTTGATAAATTTTTTTCGCATTTTTTTTTATAAAATTAAAAGAATTTTCTTAATAGTGTTTGTTTAACGATGTTTTAATTGAAAAATAATTGTAGGATAAATAAATTGTGTATATTGTCTTGGTGTTATAGTCTGTGAACAGAGTGTACTAAATTTGTATTAATTGAAAAGTATAAACATCTGAGAGAATTGTCCTCTTTAATAAAAGAAGTTAGTACTCAAAGTAGATTTCTTCCTTTTTATTTCCTCTAACTTAAAATTTAAAGTGATGCCACATTTGAATAAGTCTATGTTGCGAGGACATAAGGCTTTGACTGGGTGGAACCGTTTTTCAAATAGGTGTTGCAACCGAGTAAAGCGCAACTAGTGTTACAAATAATGCGCTGTTTCACCCGTAATAGGGATAAAGTTATGATACAAAATTTTAAAATTTAAGTGGTTATTAAATGAATTGGTTTTAGCAATTCCGGGATTTGAATGACATTCCTAGTAAATATGCACGAAATGTATTAATTATTTTAATTTGATAGTCATGGCAAGGTACCAATTTGCCCAGAATGGATTTACAAAGAAACGGCAGGAAGTAGCTGCTCACCATCGTTTCAAGAGCCACCATAAAAGCCACAAAATCTGGCAAAAGATGGCGAAGTTTTTGCGAAACATATGTATATGATAGCGACGGGGAAAAAAGGTTGTATGGAGCAATTTTTTTTAACAGTAATTGGCAAACTGAGTTCACTTCTTGCGGACTTCACTGCTCATATTGCTTCTTAATTGGTTCTTACGAGTGCTATCTTAAATTAAAAGAGTAAAAATTTGTTTGTACGTAATGAACAAAAATTAATCTCGATAAAACTGTAATTTTTTTGGTATATAAAAATGCAAAAACATTTACTCACATGTGTGTACTCCCATGTGTGTACATATGCAAATACATATGTATGTGTAAACAGTGCACTCGCGAAAACTCGAACTTATGAAATCGAGTTAACGAATTGTTCTTGTGTATGAAAGTTATGTACTTTTTATTTATTTATTCGTTTTATCAGCTTTTATTCATGTAATTATTTTATTTTTCTTCCAAAATTCAATATATTGGAATTCTATGATGTTCTGAGTTCTGCGGCACGAAGCGTTTTACGTTTTCCAGGGTCCGATATTATATTTTTAACGCATTCTTAAACTTGTTTTTCTTTTTTTACAATTCTGCAAATCGTGCATTTTGGACAGAGCTGTGACACTTTTACTATTTTTGACCCAAAATATTTAACATTCGTAAAAAAATACTTCTTATCTTAACCGCGCAAAACGTTTTTTTCTAATAAAGAATGTCAATGCTGACATAAGAAAACTGCCGGCAGTCTGGCGCATTCAAAATAAAAGTAACGTAACTTTTAAAAATCTTCTCCAATAATAGTTTCTTATGTTTTCACAGAGAAAATGTCATAAAAATTGTGTTCCAGTTTTAGACCCATCAGTGGAGAATAAAAAATGTAAAAATTTCCGAACATTCGAGTTATCGCGCGTTCGAGTTTTCGGGAGTGCACTATATATGGACAAAAAATGAGGCAGAGCAAAGCAGCCGTAATGTTCCAATATAGTTTCAACCGTTGCCAGTTGGCACTGTATCGTTGGCAACTGGCAGTTAAGAACGTCATTAACGTAACGTGCAAAGTGTTATTGCAAAGTGATTGTGCCACTAATGGTGAAATGGTGTCCTTTTTTATGATTTCCAAAATCCTTTGGGGTAGCACTAGATAAAGTTACAACAAAACAAGTAAGGAAAGCTAAATTCGGCCGAAACCGAATTTTATATAGCCTCGTCATGTATTTTTGTATGGGCGGTGCCCATAATTTCAAAAAACCCTGTTTCTTTGTTTCAAATCGCAGCTAGTATTATATTGAGTAAAGTTCAATTTCTTCCAGTAAATACTGAAAAACAAAGTTTTTTTTGATGATAACAGCGATATTGAGAAAAATTTGCATTTTTCCAAAACTTCCGTTATATGGGAGGTAGGCGTGGTTATGATCCGATTTCAAAAATTTTCTACGAAAATAATAGCGCTATCAATCAAAATATGCCTTCCAATTTTTGTGGCGATACCTTACATTGTTATTGATATACGGAATCTTTTTCATAAGTGGGCGTGGCAACGCTCATTTTTCAAAATTTCATAAATACCTAATTTCTTAGTTCAAAATAGCTCCAAATACCAAATTTCACTCAATTTGCTTTAATGGATACCGAAAAAACGGAGTTTTTGCATTTTTCAATAACTTCTTATATATGTGAGGTGGGCGTATTTTTTAACCGATCTTGACCATTTTCAATACCTACCCTATCCAAAGAGCAATCCATGTACCAAATTTCATTGAGATATCTCAGTTTTTACTCAAGTTATTGTAACCGCGGACGTGGACAGACAGACGGACGGACGGACAGACAGACAGCCAGGGCTAAATCGATTCGTCTTTTCATTCTGATCATTTTAGTATATATATGTCTGTATCTATCTCGATTATTTTTTGCTGTTAAAAACAACCGTTATTGCGAACCGTTATTGTGTACAATTACGCTCGGGTATAAATATATCATAATTAAAAAGTAATTACTATAAAGCAAATTTACTTAATTTTTATGTACATAAGTAGAGTTTTGTAATAATGACTTAAAAATTTTTAAAGGTATTCAAATATAGTCAAGAATGAGGTAAAAATTTTAAATTTGATTTATTTAAAAATAAAGAATAAAGAGAATTACTAACAATTTATATATTTTATAACGATAGCTTAATAATTTAAGAAATAAATGCAAAGCAATGCAATTTAAAAACTTTTTATTTTATTTGTTGGTCTATAAAATCACCCAGATGCATCATTACTTTCTAGACACCTTTTTTAGTATGCCGTGAAACTTGTCCGTAAGCAGACAATTTAGGAATTATATTTTATTTTATTATTTGACTATATTCAATAATATTTGCTTAGCATTTGATTTTTTTTTCTTTTTCTAGCAAAAACGCAATTGAATTATATTCAGTAGGTGCGTAAGGGTCCACTTTCGCTCGACTAAAGTACAATTGCAAATAAAAACAGCAATTAAATACATAACCGCTTTAACTGTTTGCATTGGCATACATGCATTCAGACATATGTACAGGCAAACAAGCAAAAGTAGAAAATAAATACGAGCTTACGACATCAGCCAGCAAAAGCATGTCGCAACCTATTATGATGTCATAAGGTTATTAGCTTTTGAAGGCGCTAAATAGATACATACATGCATACACACATACATATGTATGTACGTACATGCTTTTGTAAACTCGGATACGATGATAGACGCACGTGCATTATCTCTGCATATTCTAAGTATGTATGTACTTCCACCACTTCATTCAGCGTAGACTAGGTTGAGTGATAGTATAAAAATGTATGCACATATGTACATATGTATATATAGAGAGTGGAGAGCAATAAAAATGCAGATTAATGCGAAGATTCACACACATTTTTCATTGTTGTTTGTGCTTTACGGAATTAATTTAACAGCCGTTTACGCTTTGTGAATGATCGACATTATAAGAAAAAGAGAAGAAAACGTAAATATGTAAATATTTTCACATGTAGCATTTAAGTGTTTTCATTGCGAAGATTCGTAAGTTTAGTACAAAATTTCAACTTAATCCATATTTCATAGTAATTTTTCTTACACATTCTAGAGCGACATAATGGAAACTTTAAACTGTGCTGCCATGATGGCTGGCATGGAGATGGAGGATGGACCGAGGTAAGCCCATAACTCATAACGCTGATATCCCAGCTCCTGGGCCACTCCTACGCCTTTTGCGTTTTAAATAAAATATTTAACGCAAATGAAATAATATTAAATGTGTATACTTTGACGAGCAGATGTCACTTTCCTTCATTAAATAATTGTTGAATTTATATTTCTTGATAAAAGCGGTATTGCAATATTTGCAACTTATTAAAAAATGTACTAAATTTCTTAAGAGAAATTATATTAAGCGTTTTTTTATATTTGCTTTTCTTGGGAGCTGGAAACCAACTGTAGAGTTTAAACAAACTTTCTCTTGAAACGAATATCAGGTACAAATTTTATGAAATTTTAAATCTTCTGCAGTGTGCATAAAAGGTGTGGACTTAAAATATAAGAAATAAATTTAAAGGTACCGCATTTTTATCGTTCCCCACTGTATGTACACACTATTTATGTATTTAAGACAGTATATTAGAGAGGATATAAAGCCTGAATGTGTGCTTTGCTTGACCGGCTGTGCCTTTGTTAGCCTTACTTTTATTTTTATTTTTTTTTTACTTACTTTCAAATACAAGTGACAGGAAAAGAAGCAGGCAAAGTGGCAGAGTGACAGTGTCACAAAAGCATACATACATACATACAAACACAAGCTAACATGTTGATGTACGTGTATACGAGAGCATGGAACAGTTGGTATCTTGTGCACGATCTCGTGCAACCCAAGCTGTAAAACGTCCTATCAGCTTTTTGCTAATTCAATTATTTGTTTAATTGGGTTGATTTAAATGAATAAATTAAAATCGAACTTCCTTAAAAAAAAGAAGTAATTTTAGCAAAAACAAAATAACAGCAGACAATTTTGTGGTAATGTTAATTCTTTTTTGTTTTGCTGCGGTTGAAAGTAGTATGCAAATAACTAGTGTATGTATTTGAAGGACTTAAAATTAGTTTAAAAGAAACGAGACACTTGTATGAAATATGTACTCGTATGCGGAAAAATATAAACTCATGAAACTATAAGAAATATAAATTAAAATGTGCTCTAATTTACGTGATTTACATAACATTACATAAGTCAACTTCAGGAAATAAAAGCACTTAACACTGTGTTTGGCGGTAAGTTGGAGAGTTTAAAACTTTAGCTGTGGGTTAAGCTTGAAGTATTCATTTTGTTATTGAAGTAGATCTTTATCTGGAAGCGTTGCATTTTGAAAGATACGCGACTCAGGGTAAATCTTGAAAATACATTCAGCTTTATCTATGAACAATTAGTACATTCCTCACAGTTTATCCGTAAAGTTTTCCCAGATATGGGAAAACTTAAAGCTGATTGAAAAACACTTTTGATTGTCATTTTATTTTGTGATTTGTTTTGTGCTGTATAAGCTTATTATGTATTTATCCATCGATAGCAGCACCAGCAAAAGTTGAAAACAAATAAGTTGCCGACCTCTGCATTGGAAACATTGGAGCAATGCGATGTAGACAAACACTTCACAGTTATCTTCGCATATTCTGCACATTTTCTGTGACAAACGCGAGTTCTGAACGCTCATTTTCCTCTCTTCGCCCTATGAAAACAACGCTCAGGAAACTAAAACGAAAAAGTTGTTTATTTTAAATTGCCGAAATAAGAAAATTTCCGTCAATATTGTCTGATGTTTATAACTTCTAAGATACTGTTTAACAATAATTTATTGATATTAGTGTCATTCAACAAATTTGTATGACGAATGTGGTCGTAATTATGTTTTTATATCTATTCAAAGACTTTTTTATGGAAATTATTTATATTATTGAGGTATTTTCGGAACTTTTTCAGTAATCTTTAAGTATATTTAAGGTGCGAATTAAAAACGTTTTAGGTTTTTTTCGGCACATTTTCTTTACTTTTTCGGTACACCTTCGGTTCAGTTTCGGTAGATTTATGTATTTTTTTCGATATATTTTTAGTTCTTTTTCGCTACATTTTATGTTGTTTTTCGGTACACTTTTGTTAAGTATTTTGTTCATTTTCAGAATTTTTGTGTACTCTTACAATACTTTTACGGGTTACTTTTTCGCTGCAATTTAGGAAGTTTTTATGGTACACTTACATACTCGTATGTTTCTTTGTCGTTTAATTTTCGATACTTTTTGGTGCTTTTTCGGGAAGTTTTGGGAAAATTTTCGGTGTATAGTCCTAGAAATCCGTGAAGTAGTACCGAAGAAGTCAGCAAAGTTCTCAAACTAAATAGCATCAAAATGATGTTGAACAAATCTCGCCTACAGATAAAGACATAACTATAAATTTGTTATCCATTATAATTATTGTCAACAGACTTATATCATAAAAATGTCAAAAAAAACTTTGAAGATTTAAAAATATTTACCTTTTGGCTCAATAACCGAAGAATTTTTCTCTCGAACACTTCAAGAGCCCTCGAATCTGATGACTTCATCGTCCATGCTTCTCCACCGTACAATAGGACGGGCATAATGAGAGACTTGCAGAGTGTGGTTTTTTTTTTCGTCGAGAGAGCACTTTACTGCTCAATTGCCTACTCAATCCGAAGTATCACTTGTAACAAGAGAGATCCTTCGTTGGATTTCTAGGCTGACATTATTATTGATGCTGGTTCCTAAGTAAACGAAGTCCTCACCTTTTTCAAAGTTATATCTGTCAACAGTTATGTAAAATGCCAGTCGTGAATGTGCCTATTGTCTATTTGATGACAGGAAATACTTTGTCTTGCCCTCTTTCACCTCCACACCCATTCGCTTCGCTTCTCTATCCAGTTTGGAGAAGACAGAACTTAGTGCACAGTTGTTAAGTCCAAAAGACTGGGTTATCGTGCGAATTCCAAAGACTTCAGCAATTTTCTTACCATTATAGGGACAACATAGCAATGCAAGTAGGTTTACTCGTTCATGAAAATCCATGTAAGAAAACAGACTATTGATAGGCATTGCGTAATTTATGTTTTTCATATTCACTGGGACAGAAATTTCTTCACGTGAATAAAAGCCGCTTAAAATAACCACATTTCAGTTAAAACTTGTTCCCTATTTTGCGAAAAATCCACCCAAAATAAAAATTCTGAGTTAAAAAACCAAGTTTCCACCCGAAACCCTGTGGAAGTAAACTAATGTAATACATATCTACATAGTCGCTATGCTTCGATACATATTAAAAACCTTGTGTTTTACAGGATTTTGACAAAAAATCATATTGAGCTCACCTATAGCTTTAATTATACTTAACGGCAAATAAATCCCTTCTTCAGTTCCTTAAATAATATGTTAACAAGCGCTGAGGCTTATCTTTTGGCTTGTCTTATATAAACCATGGTAGCACTCCATAGCATTTTTTAAATCTTGACGAAAATTTACTTTACGTTCATCATTGGCGCTTGCAAAACGCGTTAAAAATAAAACAAAACGACAAAATCAGAATGAATCGCGAACCCCGTTAAAAGAGTAAAACCGCGTAAAAAAAATAACGGGGGATTGCATAATAATCCGTGTTCAAAAAAATACGCGTTAAAATAGTAAAATCGTGTAAAAAGAGACAATGGGGGATGGATTAAATTCCGCGTGAAAAAAATCCACGCGGTAAAAGTAGATCGACTGTATATAAAATTTAGTTTTAGCATAATAACTGAATATTGCTTAACGCATTAAAAAAATGATTAGCTGAACTTTAGAGAACAAAGCAACACTGCCCAGAAAACCTACGGAAATGCTTTACGTAACCCCGCTTTCTACCTCTTCTTCTGGCGAATTAATTTCATTCTAATGTCCTTCGCGCAGATCGGCCATTAAAATTATTATATCAAAAATTGTTTCCCGAAGATAAGAAAAGGATGAAACGTGATATTTTGCAGGTGAAGTTGCACAATGACATCAAACTTTAAAATGCTTTCAAACGCTAGAAAAAAAATCATGGCAGAAAAAATTGAGAGAACGGTTCTCATATGTACTAGGCTTTTACTATGGTTGGCTCTTATCTTTCTTTGTACTCTGTCATAAAAAATGGAGTGCGCCTTTTTTGCATTGAATCAAGAAGATATACAAACTGTTATAATTCTTAAATGATTCCTGAACATCTCAGGATCCTTGACGATAACCTTTTTTTGATATGCATGGTTACAACAATCCTTCCCTTTTGTCCAGGTTGAGCTATTGATATAATTGCTCCCAGAACATGTGTTCGCCTACGTGAAATTGCATATGTACATATAATTCATTCGTTCCATACCACCTGTGACAAAAAACGGTACATAAAGTTGAAAAGGAAGATTAGATGAAAATATGTAAACAGAATAATTTATTCTGGATAATTTTACTCTTAGTGAATTGCATTCAAATTATTATTTATTACCTATATACTTACAACATACTCGTATATTACATATATTTTTCAGAACTTTAGGCTAAAATTTATTAAATAAAAATTACCTTAAGCTGGATAAAGCTGAAAGGAAAATATAAATTTCTTTTCATTTGATGCAATTTACACCCTAACACTTGTAGATAGATACATATGTATGTAAACATATAAAGTTTTCAATGTACATTTATACCTAGATACAGTCCCGAATTAATAACAAAACTAAACCACAAAAATAACATTATTTATTTTCATTTGATTATTTTTGTTTGCATGGGAACATCCATTTTTGAGTGTAGATATCCAACAGTTCTCAATGAATAACCAAAATACGATTGCAAAATAAATAAATAAACACATAAAAGTATATACATACATACAACAGCAAGTATGTGGACAAACGTTGAATAAATATATAAACACCATGAATTGGCAAAAAAACTAATTTTCTGTTATTTTTGGTTAACGTACTGATGAACAAGAACACAAAAACAATTACTCCATACAGTAAATAATTTTAAAAAAATATCAAAATGCATAAGGTTTATTTGATTCTTATTCTATCGATCTTATCTAGCGATAAAATTATAATTTTTCTCTTATAAACATTGCGTTCGAAGTGTGGTAAGTGGTAAAACTTTAAAAGAAATCTGACAACAATTATGTGGCTGCTTTATTATTTTATATACAAACATTTGTATATTTAAAAAAACAACATACCCCAATTCCTATTAAATATAAAATAGTTTTGAAAGGAATTTTTACGAGGATTTTTTATGGAAATGTCATTTCACAAGGAATTCTAAATATACATTTTACGAATAAAGTAAGTTCAAAAAGGTTTATAAATTGTTCAGAAGTCTCATTTTATAAAGCATATCAAAACCGATTTATTTTTTATGTATTTGGCTCTCAGTATATTTCAATAACGGGCCTGGATTAATTCAGACTCATCCTAAGTTAGCCCTGAGAGAGTCCCTATTGCATCCAATGCTAGTCCCTCGTAATTCACTTGTCAAAGATTTCATCTTTTTATATGGACCAATGACATTTTAGTAAAGTACCGGTCCACTCAACAACCAAATTTTCTTTTATACAAACAAATTGGCCGCCTTAATTACTGCAGAGTGTCAATATCTAAACAAATTTTCGAAGCAAACAAGTGAAAAATAGGCCACGTTTAAAAGTATCAAGCATCAGCACTCAAATTAAATGATCAATGTATAGAACAAACAACGTAGAGTGTATTTGCTGAAGGAGGCGCTAATGTTGGTAGGCATGAATGGTGAATATCTGTAGGTTTGTTAAACCATTTAGAGCTTTGGCCACTGGTGATATGGACAAATGTGTTTGAATACATGTTCTACACACGCGACAAGCAGCAGCGGAATTAGATATTGTGTACAAAATGCAATTGGTTAGTGTTGCCAGGGTAAATATTGCATGCGCAAATGTGAAAGTCTTAATCATAGAAACGGTTTTTTCTAACAGCAGTCACCCCTCGGCAGGCAATGGTAAATCTCCGTGGGTATTTCTGCCATGAAAAATCTTCTCATTACATACATCTGCCGTTCGGAGTCGGCACAACAATGTAGGTCCCTCCATTTGTAGTAGAATATTAAGACGCACACTACAAATGGTAGGAGAACCTCCGCAAACACTGGGCTATATATTTCAAAAAGGGTATTAGGTATTGGTATTTGCTTTTGCGATTAGTGCCGTCTACATACACGAACCCATTTGAAAATAGCAATAATGAACAAAAATTAAAAAAACAAACGGGGGCAAAGTGCTCTGCATATTTGTTACGTCAACAATATACTCACAGTGGTGGACAAATATAAAAAATGAAAAAGCAATGAAAATGTTCAGTTCGAAAAAAATGCAGATGCATTTTTTAACTTTATTTCGAAAGTTAATTTAAAAAACCTCATTATGAAAAACTATTTTCGGTAAGCTTTAATTTTTTTACACTTACAAAACAATTTAATTAAATTCTTCAGATACTTAGCAAGAAAACAAATTTAAAAAGAAAAAGTTTTAAAGAGGGTCAAGTTATAATACCTTTCAAATTAATATTTCTCAATCCAATTCTACGAATTTCATTTACATGCATAAGCTTTACTACTGTCAAAAGGAGACGGCGAGGCACTTATCGTGTAGTAAACCAGACATTACAAAAAATAATTATTCAAGAAGAAAATAAAAATGGTAAAATATACATATGTAAATGTAATTATAACAAAGTTTCCTTATATCGGCGCACAGTGGATGGCCTGGCACACATTGAGCGTCTCGTGAGCGTTTTAATCTGTAAGTTTTGTTCGATTTATATGTATAAAAAATGTCAACAAAGCAGAAAAAATCATCGCAAATCAGTATAAATGTACATCAGAAAGCGGAGATTTCAAGAAAAATTAATCGAATAATTCACAGAAATCGTTTTTCGTTGTATTATAGTGTACGAGTATAAAAAGCAATATTCTCAAATATAAAGAAAAAACGTCATAAAATTTTGGAGGCAGTGGCGAGCATATATAAAGAAGTAAACAATAAAACTGCATAAATCGGCATATGCTAACCTTGATACAAGGTTATATAAATTGTTCCTAAATGTAAAACAGCAAAATAATGCAATGACTTGCCCAATTTTAAAATCGACTGTGCTCAAATACGCCAGAATCCACATGGGGAAAAAATGTATGTTTATTACGGTATTTTTTTATTTTTAATTTTGTCAACCGCTAAGAAAAGTTATCAATTCAAAAATGTTTATTGGCTTTGGGACATTGCGGTTAAATTTTTCGAGACAAAAAATTGCAACTAAATTAACCTGGAGTCTGACAAATTTTGCTTGCCCTGGCTGAGATTCGAACCTCGAACTCACCGGCATATGGAGTTATAGCACGCACCGCTACCAACTCGGCCACAGCGGCCACGATATGCCATTAACCTATTTTATTAACCGTCAGTGTACGACTTCATATGTACATACATATGTATGTATGTAAGTTTTTTTAGATATTTGGTTTTTAAGAAGAAATAAAACGCATATAATTTAATCATATGCCCAAGAATTCAGGTTTATTATAAATATAAGGGTTTACCATTATGTTACAAAAATGATTTCGGGTAAGTGACCGTCGCGGCTGGCTCGAATAAATTCCAGCCGAGTGGTCCAATTTTCGACCACTTTTGCTGTCTGTCTGTAATAAAGCGCCTAATATAATATTCCAAGGCGTCTTGAAATTGCAAACAAAACTGAGTATAAATCAAGTAACAGCTGTCAAAAAGACCAACTCCGAAAAATGTATTGTCTCATTGTAAACCACACGCCTAAAAAAAAACGCTGCGCATCACTGGTTGCTCAGTACGTCACGTGCGAGTGCATAGCTCACTTTGCTATATCTACATTTGTACATTTGTTGCTACACATTCGTTTCTTTCTCTCTTGATACATATCTAAATATGTATATATAGAGTGTTTATGTTTGCGAAAATCGAATTACTAGTTGTCAATATGCTAATTGATTGGCTATACATAAGTTCAGGTCGCATTAGTATTGTAAAGTATATATGTACATACATATGTATGTACTTAAATATTACTTGCAAAACTAAACCAAAAATTTTAATATACATATATTCTTACTTCATATCACAAAATAGACTGGTTAACACTAAAACTATAGTACGTTCATTGCACATTAGGGAAATATTGGAGTCAGGCATAGTGCAAAATGGGCCTCATATGTACATAAGTATATACATACATACGTGAAAATAGTATGAGGAAGACTTACATAAGAAATTGGTAAACGCAAAATGATCATTAAATACACTCGTAAGTTCACTGGCTTTGCATAGGTCCTCATATTTCAGCGATATAATTTTAAAAAAATTTGTAATTTCTATATTTTAAAATGTCATTTTTATTTTGATTAATTTCCGGACAAAGTGAACCAATACAACATACAAACTTACATATATAATAAAACCTTTCCAAATAAAATTTTCCCGCTTTTACTTAAAACTTAAAATATTTTCTATAAAATGTCCATTATCCTCTTTGTTTTACTTAGTTTTCTGTGCTTATGCTTATGCTATCACATCAATCATCCGTGTGTTTAATCAGCCATTAAAAGGTTTCGCATACGCTCCCTTTACTGTCATTTACGTTTACCCTGGTATTAGTAATTGATTGAAAATGTGTGTAGTCTTGAAAACTTTTTTTAATGTTTCGATAACGAAAAGGCAAGCATGTTTTGGTGCAGTCATAAACACTTCATGCCTAAAATACATATTATATAAAACATTTAAAAATCGTGGCAATCAATGCGGTTTTCCAAATTGTAATATATAAATTCCTAAAGTAATTACAGAAGCCAATACTTTTTCAGTAGGGTAATTAACCATTTTCTTAAATTTTATTATTATTATTTTTTTTTTCTTACAATTTAAATTACTGTAGTAAATGTCTAGATGCAAATCAAGAAGCAACTCTCTGACTCTTATACATGCATACGGCCAGTAAATACGCCGACTAAGAGACAGCACTGTTATCTGGTATGTACATATGTATATGCCAATATAGGAAATAGCAAGAGAACTCAGTTCTAACGAGCGAGTCGTTCAACTACCGTCTAAGCAAATACGCTACAGTGGCGACGAGCAGAAATTCGATGTCAAAATGGCGCAAATTTTTGGAACGATGCCTCAGTTTGACCAACACCCAAATGTACAGTACGTGGTTTGTCCAGAAAACGACATTTGTAAAAAAAAAACAATTTTAAAATTTTATTTTTAATCCTTGAACAAGTGTAACTAAAGGATTTCGGGGTGAAGGAATCATAATATAAAAGTTATTTTTAGATTTGACCGAATACAGATGTCACTATATTCATCCCCAAATACAATTTTTACTCATTTCATGTTTGAAAACCAACTTTATTTAATATAAATATGCACACTTATGACATAGAAAGCGTTCATTTAGAACCCACACTATAAATCGCTTTATATAAAACGATTTCAATAGTGATTTATTTTATATAAATTAAATTGTTATGATGCTTAATATTCTGCAATGGAATATGAAAGGATATCAAAACAATTACTTAGAATTATAAACTTTAATTAAAGACCGCAACCCACAAATTATATGTCTCCAAGAGACCCATCTCAAATATGGTTTTTCTCCTCATCCCCCTAAACAATACACAGCCTATTTTCACAACCACTCACATAACAACTCTGCGAAACAAGGTTGTGGAGTTCTTGTTCAAAAAAACATCCCTCACAAATTAATAAACCTTAATACTAATATCTCAGCAGTTGCAATCGAAGTGTCTTTAAAATACTAAATTACCGTGGTCTCAATATACATTCCTCCACAGCAAAACTTTTCCATTTCCGACTTGACACAGATAGTATGCAATTTAAATAGCCCTGTCATTTTGGCCGGAGACTTCAACAGTTGGAGCCCTCTTTGGGGGTCACCAAACGCAAATCCTAGAGGAACTATTCTGGAAGACTTTATACTTAACTCTAACCTATGCGTTTTAAACAACAATAGCCCAACACACTTCTCTACTCACAACACATTTACTCACATAGATGTAACAATCAGCTCACCCCAATTCCTTCCACTCGCTTCCTGGTATACACTCGACGACTTACATAACAGCGACCACTACCCAATAATATGTTCTATCCTCTTATCAAATTTTAACACTCACACCAACACGAAACCAATTAAATACAACACATCTAAAGCTAACTGGGTTAAGTATCAGAATATACTCACTGATAAACGTTTCCCTGACTTCAATCACCTCAACCCGAACAAAGAAGCGACAGTTATTCAAAAAGCTTTAAGGTTCGCGGCTAACTCAGCGATTCCAATTACCACCTCTCGTAAACGCTCAAGGAACGTCCCCTGGTGGACACGTGAACTCAACACTCTTCGTAGAGAAAAAGTCACGGCTTGGAAAGAATATCAAAAATCACGTTCCCTTAACAACTTAATTGCGTTCAAAATAAAAAATTCAATTTTCAACAAAGAAAAGAAATCAGCAAAGCGTAAAAGTCTGGAGGAATTTACGAAGAAACTCAATCCCAGTTCGACAACTAGCGCCATATGGAAAGGAATAAATACTCTCCCGGGAACTTACAAGCCCTCCAACATAATATTTATAAATATTAACAACTCTCCCATTACGAATTCATTTGACATATCATTAGAATTTGATCAACACTTTTCTACATCTTCTGAGACATCTTATTTCCCTGCCCCATTCAAACACTTATCAAACAATTTTTATAATATGCAACCCGTCCAAAACACAGACAAATTAGCAAAACGTATGGAAAATGCTATTAATTACAACGAACTAAACTTTGCATTAAAAGCCGTCAATGGTACTACACCGGGCTTTGACAAAATCGATTATCAAATGCTTCGAAACACTCCAACACCTATAAAGCAAAGAGTTCTTGACCTATACAATGCAATCTTTAACACAGGCACAATTCCGCAGAGTTTTAAAACAGCGATTATAGTCCCCATAGTCAAGCCCCAGAAGGACCCTAGCTCTATCGAAAATTACCGGCCCATTTCGCTTATACCATGTCTAAGTAAAACTATGGAGAAAATAATTTCAGCAAGACTGATGTGGTTCCTAACCGCAAATAAACTTCTATCTCAGTTTCAAGTAGGATTCAAACCCGGCTCTAGTACCTTAGATGCCCTTCTTTTTCTAGACCATCACGTTTGCAAAAGCCTTTCATATAAAAAACACATCTCAATCCTTTCAATAGATTTTGCAAAATCTTTCGACAAAATTGGAGGACACATTATTTTAAAAAAACTTCAAGAATGGAAAGTCGGACCAAAAATCTTCAATTACATAAAATCATTCCTTAGTCACAGAAAATTTCGTTGCAAGGTCAATAACTCTTTTTTCCCTATATTTCCTCTACATAACGGTATCCCTCAAGGTTCACCGCTTTCAGTGACCCTGTTTCTAATAGCTTTCGATGACATAAGCAGACTCATGATAAGACAAAACAACATTACACATTGTCTATATGCCGACGACCTTTATCTTATTTGCAACAACAATTAACCCACAGATGTGGAAAAATCTTTCAATGACGCTCTAAACACCATAGACAATTGGTCCCAACATTCGGGTGCTCTCATTTCATTAAAGAAATGCAAGCATCTGCATGTATGTAAAAAACACAATTGCAATGAGATATTTATAAGACACAATACCTACACGATTCCAAATGTACAGTATATGAAAATTTTAGGTGTAACTTTCGATAATAAGCATAGCTTTAAGCATCACTGTAATAACTTAAGAAATGAACTCGCTACCAGGCTAAACATTGTAAAATATTGGGCATCTGATAAAAGTCTTGTACACACAAATACCTTACTTAATTTAACTCGACTAACAATTCAAAGTAAGATCGACTACGGATTGCAGATATATGGCAAGTGTGCAAAATCCCTACTAAACAAAATCAAAGCACCTTATCACGCTGCGGTGAGGAGAAGTCTAAGAGCTTTCAGGACAACCCCTGTAAAAAATTTGTTAACAGAAGGAGGTTTTCTTACAATCGAGTCTCGTACAAAATATCTTAGAAGCCGGATCATTTACAAATTACACTGTACAAGCAACCATATCCTAAGCCATGAAGTTCAACTTCTAAAAAGAAGAAAAACAAAACTATCGAACAAATCTGCGCTCTGCGAAGTTATGGAGCTAGCAAAATTTTTGGACGGCGAGATAGCACCAACAAGCGCTTCTCAACTTAAGTTTCCTCCTTGGGAACTCAATCAAAACATTTTTATTAACGAGCTTACATATGTACCTACATAAAGCCAGCACTAGTAACGTCACTTACCAGCAACTATTCAAAAGCTTAACTTCACCACTTAAATTAGACGAATGGAAACTCCTATTTACAGATGGCTCCAAAGGTGATGACGGTGTTTCTTTTGCAGTGACAGATAACATGGGTATCACCCAGTCTCACGGTCTTCTGCCGCACTACGCCAACATATTTGAAGCTGAATTGCAGGGCCTAAGTTCAGCATTAACATTCGCTAAAAAATCTAGAAAAAAATTCGTTATATGCACTGACAGCCAATCAGTTTTTCGAGCAATTAAAAAGCTATACGTAAAGGAAACCCCACTTTACCACGCCCAACAGATACTCATAGAGATGTCATCAAACATAAGACTTATGTGGATTCCAGCACATTCTGGAATAATAGGCAATGAGCAAGCCGATCAGGCCGCAAAACAAGCATTAAAATCTTGCTTACACCTTTACATGCCTTTTGGAAACAATTCGCTATAAAAAATGTACTCACTAAATCTGAAAAAGATCTTTCACAGTGAATGGTCGACTTACAAACACGACTATAAATATGTAAATCCTCACGGCATATCAATTTCACTTCCAACTAACACATCGACTTCGGCAAACAGATGCTTTGTACGGTTGAGACTAGGCCACACCATTTTCACCCACGATTATCTCTTGCAACATGCCGCTCAACCCATCTGTAAGTTCTGCAACACTAATAGCCTCACCGTTCAACACATACTACTCACCTGTCCAGGACTTTGCAACCAACGGAATCAAATCTTTAATAACCGAAATCCGCTTAACTCTATTTTATCGCACCCGTCTACCACTAACATAAACTTAATCAAAAAATGTGTACCTATTTCACCTAATTTAATAATTTAATTTATAGACTCTAGCCGATAGCCCTGGTAGCTTGTGCTTGAATATTGTTTTTATAATTTTAATTGTAATAACAATAAAATAATAATAATAATAATAATAAATATATTCGATTTCAAAAAATGCACATATTTGGAAAAAATTTTATTATGTTGGTAAAAAAACAACAATCTAAAATTAGCTACATTCTGCTGAGGTAGAATTATTAGCTATTTTGGTGAATATCTCTTCACCATCATCGGACTTCTTTCCGAGACAAGGATTCGAACTGTCATCATTGTTGGTCATCAAGCAAATCGGCAATCGACGCCATGTGCAAGCAGTTACTGTCTGTTACTTAATATAAAAGTAGAAAAAATTTAAATTAAAATGAATAGAAAATTTACTAAAACCCCAATTGTTTGCACTACTGCACCATGTGTATGTGGTGAAATATATTAAATAATATTATTATATGAGTCCTTGAACACAAAACTCTTTAGTTATACTTGTTGTAAATAAAAAAAATTCTAAATTTTGCAAATGCCGGTTTCTGGACAAATTACTAAATACAGAGAACACATACGGTGACCAGAAAATTCTGACGTCAGATTTGGATTTAGCAGACTGAAATGCTTTAGAAACCGTTGAGAGAGGTTGCTAGCCTAATACCCGAATTCAGTAAGAAGTCTCAGTCTCTAATAGAGACAAAAGTAACAATTTAAGACCCTTTGGCATTCATTAGATTCAAAATACAGCATCTAGACTCAAAATAAAGTCTCTAAATAGTGACCTGGTGATGAGCAGGTCACAAAAAATTAAAACAAAAACGTTAAAGCGTGGAAAGGTAATAATCTCCAGCTCATTTTGAGACTTGAGATGATACAAAGTTACTGAATTCGGGCATAAAAAGATTTGTGTATCAAATCTGTGTAAAAACCTTTCGTTGAGCACCCATTTGTCAATATTTTATTCAATTTAAAACTAAGTTTAACTTTACTTAACTTTGATGCAGAGGCTCTGTTGTATGAAATACAATACTCACAGCTGATTAAGACATATTTGTATACATTCTTTCTCAGGTTCCTATGACCGGCCATGACCTCATCCGCAGCCAAACTTCCACTGCTCTCTATGAATAATAAATTTTTGCTGAAGAAAAAAACCTAGCTTTTCGTTATTACAGGATGCTTATTGAATCTGCAATATAATTGTCAAGCACTGGAGCGATAGTACGGCTCTGTCCTAAAAAGCGCAGTTACATTTAGTCTTGAAAACGCCTTCACAAAAATCTGAACGTTTCCTGTAATAAATTCAATTAAGTCGGTTAACTAGACAGTTCAAAAAGTCAACACTGTCGTTAAAAAAAAACATACTTATATATACTCGTAAGTATATGTATGTGTATAAGCGCGCATTTTTATATGAAAAACGCCCTTTTGCACTTAATTTCGTCTGCTTCTATCGCTTTCAGAATTGAAATATCTATTATGAAACGTTTACAGAATAAAATGTGCTTATTTACATATATTTGTGTGACAATATGTGATTGACTCGAGTTTTTTCAAACCGGTTTTTTTTTTAAATTATTGTACGAATATCGAATAAATCGGGTTTTTTAATCTCCAAAACCGGTTTTTTACTAGTCGTAGAAATACGGCAGCATATCGGCAGTGCTTATCAATTAGATAAGACCATTATAAATATTTGAAATCCAGATTTTATATACTCGTATTTAGCCAAATTTTATAAAAAGATGGCAAAACGTTGAAAAAATCTACAATGCCTTATTCACAGTAGGTCCTTCTCAAGTTTTAAAATTTGAGATTGTGTATGAGTTGAAGATTAATGCCTTTCCTCGCTTTTACGTTTTTATTTTTTGTGTTTGTCTTGAATTTTGAGACCTTATCCACCAGATCACATGTGAGATACTTTGTTTTGAGAGCAGAGAACTTAAGACCAATTAATGCATACTTGTCTAAAATTGTGACTTTTGTCTATTATAGACTGATACTGCTTCTAATTCAGTAATAACACTGACAGACGAGTATAGGTTATCTAAGTAAGTAACCTTGATCTGCATAAACTTGCGCATAATCCCCTTCCGAATGCACATATGCACTGCATATTGTGATTTCAATATGGCAATACTGCGAGTTTTAAAGAGAATTTACTATTGTGAACGAGCAAAATTGCTACAGCTATTGCCAAAATTGTTTATTATTATAGGCAAAACATAGTGCGAAAATTTGGCAAATTAAACAAAATTATAAATGAAAATATTTTATATTTGTTGAGGGTTTGAAGGATAGGAATAATTTATACAGTTCGAAAGATTGCAAAAGTTCTGTATTCCAAAGTGAACAATGAGATAGCTACTCTTTTATGAAGTGGAATACCTTACCTTCATATTGCTGTCTACCAGAGAACTGCAACGAGTGCAGAAATTGTGTGTATACTCGCGCATGTAGCTGTATTTTGCATGCTTTGTTGTTTTCGTGTACAAACCGTCGCTTGTCTGTTTGTTCATAGATCAATACGATCATGACGAAGCATACATGCTCGCTACATTATCCGTCGGACCAATTTGCGTCAGCATACAAAGTTGCATGTATGTATGTAACACACTCGCCGGTGACAAACGCTCGCGACACTCGAGTGTTGTTTGCGAGCCACTCGGGTTACCCGTAACAATATTTTTCTTTGCAAGCAGTAGTTGATTAGCGATCTTAAGTGTGTTTTCTATCATATTTTTTGTATTGTTTTTTTTTACGTGAGATGGCAGATACTGCAGTTGAAATGTGATTTTTGTTCCTATAACTTTAATTTTCTATCTAGCAGATTAGGAACTTTGAAATTAAATTAAGTCTTATGAAATGTTTATTTTTTTATTTAAATTTAACTCCTACTATTTAAAAAAATTTTAAATACTAACCCTACATGTTGGATCTCATGAAATGTGTTTGTTAAATAAATGTATACAATACATATTAATTAAAATTAACTAAGTCGTTTCTTTTATCTGTAAATAATAGGATAAATACTTATGGCGTTTTCTTTTCTACAGAAAATGTTGCCTTAACATTGCCCTCTGCGCACGTACACACAAGAGCGGGGCAATGAAGTGCAACATTTTTTGTAGAAAAGAAATCGCCATTAGTAGATGCCCGAGTGCACTCGAGTGTGTACATGCGCAAGTTTGCGCCTTCACATGCACGGCCAATCATGTAAACTACCACACTCGAAAATGTAATGATATATCCGCACATGTCAGCCTTATGTTTATGAGTGAGCATGAATGGAGCGCACAGCAGCAGACGGCTGTGCTTGTTTGTATCAAATTTTAGGGATGATGAATATGCACACTCGAGCGCACTCAATGCCGTTCTCTGCTGTCTACCTTTTCAATGCCCACAACTTTACCACAAATTCTCCGAAATGCTTTAGCGATTATTCATGGAATAGTATACATTGCATAAATTGTTTTTATCGTAAACAGCAAATAAAATATACTCACAAATTTCCACAAATGTCTTTCTCTTATGTCGGGAAGTGTAACTATACAAGGCTTTCAAAGCTTTGGCATCCTGCTAAGAATTACGTATGTGCCAATGTATTGGTTATTTTGATCTAGGTAAGTAACTTTAAGAGAAAAATTTTAAGCTTTTTTAATGCGCAATGATTTTTAATTTAATCCTATCAATGATTTCTTTCATAGAAGCAATTGCATTTAGTTACATGAATGTATGTACATACATTGATGTAGTTTTTTCTTACTTGGAAAAATAACCGGTTTACGCGCTTTTTTCTAATTGCCATTTTTCGAATAATTCGTAAACCGGGTTTAAAAAAAAAAAGTCGAATAATGGAACTCCCTAGTATACATACATATGTATATGGTATATGTGCTCTATATATGAGTAGATTTGTGCATCAGTAAATATTTTATTTTGCCAGAGATTTCACATAAATTATTGTATTGTATGTTTTCACTTAATACTCACCGTTCATATAAGCAGCGAAATTCAGTCCATCGTTCCCTACATCGCTACTGGAACTGATGTGGCGACTCGTGGCGCGACTCTCAATTTTAACACCCGTAGGTGTCGCATGGACATTTCCGTTTTGTTGTTGGCGCCGTTCTCGACGTGACGTTTTACCAGAAGAACTGTGGGCGTGAATGATGCTGAAATTGGGAGCTTGGAGGCCGCCTTTGACGCGAACACAGCAGTTGTTGTTTTTGCCGTAACGGAAACATGCTCGCTGGATTTTGCGACACAGGCGACATGTTGGATTAATAAGGCGACCGCCAAGGAGATTTAACACCCGCGTGCAGCTGATGATGGTGATGTTTTTATTCCAGTTGTTGTTGCAGTAGTGACTGCTACAACGTCTGGTTTTGCAGGCGTTGTATTTATTATATTTGTCGCACATTGTCCATCTCAATGTTTAAAAGCAGCACATTGAAAATAAAACAACGACAAGTTACCAACAAAAATAATGGAAATGAAAACAGTTTGTTTATATTAAAGCCGCACACACGCACACGGACTTTCGCACAAAGGCTGCGCAAGTATGCGAGTTATATGTTGTTCTAGTTGCTATTGTTGTAATAATAGAGAAAAAACTTTGTTTTTATTCGAAACCTGGCTACTTTTTGTTAGCTTATCGTGTGTTCAGCGCGACTGTAGCAAAAAAAATCTACAATAAAAAACATAAATTCATTATGGCACTTTTGAGGATTCGTACATGTTTTCCTTGATTGCTGAGCACTGTGTTGTCGTACACTTTATCACATTGACACGATACGATCACTACTCCACCTACTTGTCACTTTTAACTTTCCATGTAATTTTTGTCAGCGCATGAAATTAATTCCATACATTCTTGTTTTGACGCGCACAAATTTGCATATACATACATATGTATGTATGTACATACATTCATCTGATAAACGCTGTTTTTTCCATTTGAATTTTTTGCATTTAAAGAACACATCGCGGTTACATGTAATGACATTTAGTGAATTTATTATGCTGCAGTCAAAAACCAAAAAGTTAGCAACTGGTTTTAAACTAGTTCTTTTTACAGCCAAGCGCTTTAACTTCTAATGCTGAGCAATTTTAATCGAATTTTCTGGAACGCAAATGCTACAATAGAGTTACCTTGGCATTAACTATTCATTTCATAAATTATTTCAAGCCAAAGAAACCTAAATAAACATTAAAAGATCTGTCATTTTTTTGGCTGATTTTGAAGGGCAGAAAATGATATAATGAATTTCTAAATAAATCATTATAGCCATGGTAGAAAAATGCCAACACTTTTTTTGTGCATAAACCAAATTTGACAATGCAAGATTGAAAGGTTTTATACCGAATTTCGACTGTATTGGATTATTTTAAAATCAATATCTACCCAGCCGGCCGAATCCGAGGCGCTCTAAACGTGGAGGGACATGCTATTCCCTATCAACACTTCTAAGACCGCACACGTTGTAGGAGCGTTTTGGAAGCTATATATTCGAAGTACTATTTTGCTTTGCTATTTTCATGGAACCTGTGGTATGTTTTCCAGCAATATCCTCAAACCGCTTGAATTTGTAGCTGAATCTGCTTATGTATTTTTTCTAGAGATCTTCTTAAGACCTTTCGGTAAGAACACTTCAATATATTTGATTTTCAGCTCAGTTTACGGTTTAGTATAAGGCTCAAAGACATTGCCTTAGATATAAACATCTGATCAGTTCCGTTAAGAGAAGGTTGTATAAACTGTTTTTGTCTTTACATCTAGTCTGCACGACTTTTATTGTCTTACCCGTACACTGGAGAAATGGTATTCAATTTAATAGTAATACGAAAACGCTCCGTATACCTATAGGATATTTTCGGACGTCCTTTTTAAAAGGAATATTCAAATAGGGGTGTCGCACGCAGTCTTCCAAATTCACTTATTTGAAGAGTCCTATAGACAATATTTTTTTATACCCGAGCGTACTTGTACACAATATATACTTATATATATTAATGTATATTTACTTTGTTCGCATAACGGTTGTTTGTAACAGCCAAAAAATTTTTTCAGAGTGATAAAAGGAATCGCTTAAGCCCTAACTGACTGTTCGACCGTCTGTCTATCAACACGATGACTTGAGTAAAAGTTGAGATTTCGTAACGAAAATTGGTATATAGATTGCTCTTCCTCCAGGGTAGGTTGAGGTCTGTCAATAACCACGCCTACCCCTCATGTAACGGAAATTCTGAAAAATCAAATTCCGTCTCTATTAGAACAAATTGAGTAAAGCGAGGTGACCTCTGTGGTCGAGTGGGTAGCGGTGCTTGCTATAACTCGATACGCCGCCAAGTTCGAGGTTCGAATCTCAGCCGGGGTTAGCAAAATCGTTCTCATTACCCTCCGAGGGTATTTTTGCCATGAAAAAGCTTCTCATTAAATACATCGGAGTCGGAACAAAACTGTAGGTCCATCCATTTGTGGTTTAATATAAAAACGCACGTCACAAATGGTACGAGAAGCTCGGCCAAACACTGAGCTATATAGTGTAAACGACAAATTATTATTAATACACAGTGCTACAAAAAAGAATGAAGTCGAAATACCTGGGAAGTGATGTTATTTTCCTTGTAGGTCTTATCGAGTAGAACAAAAAACCAATTTTGGAATTTGTCAAACACCCCCAAAATCTCGACTTAACCTTAAAAAACCGATTTTGCGTGCTTTTGCGCACTTCTTGGCCCATATCTTAGCTAATTAACAACCGATTTTCATTCTAATAACGGTTTAAGAAAGAAGACCTTTTGAAAGATATATAGACGTCTTAATAAAGCTGAAGAAATTTACTTGGTTTTGCTTAACAAATTTTGCTGCCCTTTTTCTTCTTTTTTTGACTTTGGCGATATTTTCACACACTATTTTATAAAAACACAAAATGAGGTTTGATTAGATTCAAAGAGTACGTTTAATAGCGAGTTCAACGAATGTTTCTTTTAAAAAATCGGCCAAAAAGTGACTGAGTTATTTTATTTTTTAAAGAAGAAAATTTTTGCAAAAATTTGCTTCTGTTGTTCTCAAGGAAATTATCACTTAATTTTTGAGTTTTTACTCAATTTTGAAGTCTTTATAAATTTCCGTTACACTGAAGTGCACGTGTTGTTTATCTTTTGTTGTGTTTGCTGTTAAATTGGATAAAAATCGTGTTAAAGTAAATAAATTTTGCTACATTTTTGGCTTATTTACGGATACAAATCATCGGCGTAATTTTAAAAATAATAATGGTGTTGTAAAAATATATAACAAGATTTTGGAAAGGTTTTATAGTGCGAGTCAGAATTTATTTGTACGAGCCAGAATTTATTTGTGAATATTGCTGCATAACATTAAAAAAATTTAAAGTTCAACAATCAATTACTTTGCCCTTTTCTGTGCCTATAACTTGGCATCATCAGGCATATCATAAACAAGACGATTGCTATTTTTGCAAATCAAACGCTTCGGGTCACAATTTTAAATCGTGGAAAAACGTAAAGTTTGCGAATGTTGTTACGGGTACAAAACCAAAATACTGAAATGCTGAAGTGCCTACAAAAAGTGAGTCAATTGATGCTGGTGAAACATATTTAGTAGAGGAAGAATTCCTTCCTTGTAAATCAAAATCAACGTAAAGGCATTTGGTTTCAAATTCTGATTTCGCCGATCTCGTGCGTGATTTGCATTTATCGAAACGAGAATCTGAAGTCCTCGGTTCACGACTAAAGCAGTGGAATTTAGTGGAAAAATATTTTTAAATAACATCGGGTAGAAAAAGCGACCGCACTTTGATACTTAGAGAAAGTTTCAAAACTGATGGCAATGACTGTGATCTAGTACATTGTGTAAATGTACCCAAATTATTTTCGGCTTTAAATGATAATTATAATGCAAATGAATGGCGACTTTTCATTGATGGATCGTGTAAAAGTATGTACCCTAAAAAAAAAAATACATTCGTGTTCCCTTAATGAAGTCTGTAATGTCACCCTTAAGTTTAAAAGCTGTGTTATTACACAATGAAAATCTCTTACCATCAGTTCCAATCGCGTAGGGGTTTAACAAGAAAGAAACGTATGAAATGATGGAAAAAATTTTACGGTTGATCGACTATGCCACGCATAAATGGATAGTCATCGCTGACTTAAAAGTGTTGACAATTTTATTTGGCATGCAAGGTGGCTACACAAAATATTCTTGCTACCTATGTGAATGGGATAGTCGGGCATCCAATCGCTATGATAATAATTCTTATTATATAAAAAAATTCGGTTTCGCCCGAATTACGATTCCTTACTTCTTCTAATATATAATTGGAAGACTCATTTATAGATACCATTTCTCTGTAAGAACTTGTGCACTGCACCTAAACAATTTTGCACCTTACGGATATGACTGGCTAGCTCACACTTCTCCGGACTAAAGGATTTTTACAACATTTTTAATTTTTTAACTAAAAAATAACTATTCTTTTCTTTTCTATGAAAAAACGAGCTTCCACTAGAAAATTTCTAGTAAAAGTGTGCATTTGTAAGAGCAAAAATGACTGACAAAATTTCAAAACCTTACAGAAATTTCACAGGAAAAATGTGTTCCTGCTACAAATGTTTTCTTGTTTACATTTATCATGCATTCATATTCACCGTACTTTATACAAAAGTATCCCTTGAAATTTTGTGTTTTTCTCTTTGCCGACCAAGTATGCATTATTGATTTCGATTGAATTACCTCAAACGAATAAACTTTTGTTTTAAAATATTTTAACAAGCATACAAAAGACACAAAGCATATTTTGTTGATCTTCAACATTCATAATAATAATAATAATCCCAACGGTTTTATCCCTCCATACCCGTCCGACCGACGCGATGGGCGCATCCGCATTTCGCACGGATAAATAAAAAAAAAAAAATGTTTTTGTTTTTTTTCATATGTGTTGCGCCGAGTCATGAAAGGTTTGTTAAGTGTCGAGATCTAAAACTGTTCAGCTACAGAACAAATGCTCATCACCTGATCGAATAGTAATATACATATATGTATGTATGTATGTATCAATTATTGAGAGCATTGAGTATAGTTTTCTTTATGTAAAAAAGTGAGTCTGAAATATCAAAAGAACCGGAGTGAGTGTTAAAATCCTGACACAAACTACGGAGTGGCTCATTTAACTCAAAATTACTTTTACATGGCTTCAGAAAGAGAGGCCGGAAATGTCTTGAAATTCTGGAGGTAAAGTTTAGTTTTATTTCGCTAAGAAGAGATGCGCTGGAGATCAAGCCTGTCAGTAACTTGACCAAAAATACAATGCCTAGCATTTCTCTGCGACTAGCAAGTGTAGGAAGAGTAATGAGTTTTTAACGACTTATATATGGCGGCAGGTTGTACTGAGAATCCCAACGAAAATTTCTTAAAGCAAAAACCAGAAATTGTTTTAGAATTGACTCTATTCGGTCGGAATGAACTTGATAGCGCGGGTTCCAAACAACATATACACGTATATATGTACGTATTCCAGTGTGGGCCTCACTATCGTTGTAAACAGAGCCTTCGTGATGTAAGGGTCATTGAATTCTTTTGACCACCGTTTTAGAAATGCAAAAACACCCTTGGCTTTGTTAACTGTAACGTTTATGTGAAGACTAATATTAAATTTCGGGTCCATTGTAATTCCAAGATCAACAAAGTTAAACACTTGTTCGAGGTTATGGTTACATATTTCATAAGAACCTGGTTGAACTGCGCTGTGAGAAAAGCACATTACTTTACATTTTTTAAGGTTTAGTGGCATGTAACTTATTTCATACCAGTTAGTCATGCTATTTAAATCCGCTTGTAGTAAGGACCTTTCCTCAACAGAATGATACGATCTAAAAAGCTTTACATCATCAGCATACAATAAAAATTTTGAATAATTTATTACAGAAGGTAAGTCATTTATAAAAAGTAAAAACATAATCGGACCAAGGTGACTTCCTTGCGGGACCCCTGAAGAAGCATAAATAATGTTTGAGGAACTATTTTTAAAAAGAACTCGTTGTGTTCTGTCAATGAGGTAAGAAGACATCCAACGAAGGAGATTAGGTTGAAAACCAAGGAGATCGAGTTAATGGAGCAGTAAAGAGTGACTTACTCTGTCGAATGCTTTACTAAAATCAGTGTATATAACATCAGTGTGCATAAATTCTCTGAATCCATTTGAAACATGAGTTGTGAACTCAAGCAAGTTTGTTACGTTAGATTTACCCTTAGAGAACTAGTGTTGTGTGCTAGAAATTGTAGAGGATATGGAATACGTTAAATGGTCAACAACAATAGCTTCGAATAATTTAGGAAAAGCTGAAAGTTTAGCTATACCGCGATAATTTTCTATAGAAGACCTACTCCCGGTCTCATAAAGGGGTATAATGAATGATTCTTTCCAAGCTGAGGGGAAAATCCCAAGCTTAAGAGAAAGATCAAATAAATTAGTTAAGGGCTCATAAATATGTTTAGCACAGTTTATGAGGAAACGCCGGGATCGAATCGGGGCCAGCCTTAAATGATTCTTTTAAGTTACTCAAATAATAAAATACTTCCTCGGAAGATATCTGCGGAATAATAGCATAGGCGAGGGAACAGAGCTTATATGGATAAGGTTTGCTCAGAGGCGAGTTAATGGAGTAATTTGACCTGAAGAAGTGGGCAAACATGTTGGAAATAGATTGGGAGTCACAAGACACGGTATTTTGATATTTCATAGCAGACGGAAAACTAGTCACTCTGCGCCTAGAGTTAACGAAGTCATAAAATGATTCAGGGGTTTTTATTAGGTTCCTTTTAACTTTGCACAAATAAGATCTGTAGCATTTTTTATTTAATTCGAAATAATCGTGTCGGATAACTGAGTATTTAATATAGTTAGTGTGCAAACCAGTTTTTTTGTACAATTTAAAAGATAGCGACTTTTTATTTTTTAAATTTTTTAGTTCTTTAGTAAACCAAGGTTGTGATTGCTCCTTTTGTACACAACCCCGTTTTGGTACAAACTTTTCAAATAAGCTAAATATAGTGTTATTAAAATGTTGGACGCAACGTTCAACATCATCTTTATACGTCGGCCATGATAATTTTGATAATTCTCGATCTAATTTCTTCAAATTGGCTTTCGCGGAAATAAAACGAACGTTTGAGCTACTTGATTTATCAACATTATTTCCAAAATCAAAAATAACTTCGTAATTTACCTCAATCGCAGGGTGATAAGAGTCCTCTGGAATAACCAAGTGTTCGCACCTCTTCATAGATGACTTAGATACGTTATCAACAAAAACAAGATCCAGAATGGTGCCAAAATTGTTTGGAGTTAAATTGATCTGATTTAGACAGAGCTCAGCCATATCTTCTAAAAACACATTGTATCTATCCTTTGATGATATTGGAACGATAAAGTCGTCTATAAGATACATGATATGCATGGCATATTGAAGTCACCAAGTACAATCATCATGTGCCATAATCATTGAACTTAAAGATCTAAGTAATGCAATATGTTAAGAATAAACCGATAATTCAGAGTTAGGAGGGATGTAGCAAGCAGCTTAATAAAAGAAACCATTTCCTACCATAACTCGTATTGTTTTAAATTCGATTGACTCGATGAGGGGGATATTAACATCTTCGGATGGTATTGAAGAATGAACTGCAAAAAGAACACCCCCACCGATTCTGTCCTTACCGTCATTTCTAAATTTGATATTGATTAGGAAGTATATCTGAATTAAAATTATGTGGTTTAAGCCAGGTTTCAGTAAAGCAAATTACGTTATAGTTACAGTCTAAGCCTTTTAAATATAAATCGTTCAATTTAGTATTTAAACCTCTAACGTTTTGGTAGAAAATACTTAAAGTAGAATTTAAAATTAGATTTTTGACTTTGAAGCTTAGTTATTTATTTTATTTTAATTTTTATGTGGCTTGTATTTTAATTCGCGAACAAATGCCCCGGTTGGCCAAAAAGAATTGTTAAGCAAAGTATCAAAAACTTCAGGTGCCACATCAATTTTAAAAGATGATACGTTACGTTCGTATTTAAAGTTAAATTTTCGGATTGCTAAGTTACGAGTCTTAATTTTTGATGAAATGTTAAACTCTATATCGTCAGAAGAAGTGTCCCAAGCAAATCTTAAAACAAAAATCGATTTTCTCAAAGGAATCACAACCAGCTGCTTTGCAGAGCAGTCAGTCTGATCCAATGGTGCTACAGTTTTTGCAACAATAGGAGCAGATTGGGATGGTGAAAGCGATTAAGGCGGTGATGGACCCACTTCAGGTGAAGATACCTGTAAGTTCTCATGATCAGAATTGCTTTTATTAGAGGAAGAAGCGCGAGTGCAGATAGCTCTGCGATTTTCGGCTAATAAACAATGTTTAATTGCATTGAATGTAAAACAAAGTGCTTAACCAGAGACCACGTTACATGTGGTATTTGCTGCTCTAAAGTGCATCTAAATTGTGCAAAATTAAGCATTAGCAGTGCGGACTTAATTGCCTGCAATGAAAATATAAAGTTTTTGTGTAATAATTGCAACATCACTAATCAAAATTGTGTGAAGCTGATTTTGCCAACACGTTGAAGAGTATAAGCTCTCCTAGTGATTTTCTTCAATCGTTCGCTCTTATTAATTCGGGTTACGTCCAGTGTTCCCACTTTAGCACTATTGTGCTAAATCTAGCACTATTTTCGGAAAATTCCATTTCTATTACTCCTACCTCCTTAAGCTAAAAAATCTACCTCTTTCTCTAAACTGCTTTCAATCTAACTTATTTACCTATATTTTATTTTTTTAATTCACGTTACTTGGCAACTTTGTGAATGGAACGTAAGTGAATATGACAGCGGTCATTATTTTTCCTTGTTTAAAACATGTGTTTGGTAGAGGTGTCAAACTATCGATAGTCTCACCATCGACTGTTTTCAAAAAAAAATATCAATACTCACGGTAGTCAATAAAAAAACGAAGCTATCGAAGGTGCTGTCGATAGTACTATCGAATTTATAGTTGCCGATGGGAGTGCTGTTGCTACAGTTTTAGTTGAAGGATTTAATTTTTCTTTGAAGGCCTTCATTCCATGTCCTATTTTTTATGGAATAAGCTTCAATGTTACATATAATGTTGATAACAAAACTAAACAAACCATGCAGCATTTTTAAATTAATTTTTTTTAAATGTTGGCGACCTTTCCATTGTTTATTTATATATTTTTGTCAGCTCGAGGTCAAATTTAAATTAAATAACAGGTGTTACATATGCATACATTTATTTTTCAAAACTACAAGCAGAATTAATAAAATTTGCTTAAAAATTAATTCTCGTATTCATATTTTAAATTAAGTCGAAACGAAATTAAGTTTTCAACTTAATCTCACAATAATTGGATATAGTGGATAGTGGATAGTCCTGCTAAACTATCGATATTTTTGATGGTATTAAAAACACTATCAATGAATACTGATAGTAAACAAAAATTTAAACTATCGATACTATCGATGGCATTATCGATGGCACACCTCTACTATTTCACTTCACCACCGTTTTGACAGCAATTCATTAAATTTTGTTGGAAACACTATAAAATGGGTTCATAGTCATATTTATGAGTAATATATATAAAGAAGTGTAATATAAACTATATTATTAAGTTTGAACACTATGGATAAGTTTGTAATAAGGTTTGTTACATATAAATTAAGATATTATACATACTTATGTATATAAATTACTGAATTCTTAGAAAACGCACAGCTACCTCTGGTAGGTCTGAAGTGGAAGATATTTCTTCCGAGGAAGAAGAAAACGCAACTCCACGAAGAATAAACAAAAAGTACGACCAAAAGTACAAGAAGGATTGGGAGCTTACAAAAGTGTGGCTGACACAAGTAAATGGCAGAGCATACTGTTAGTTGTGCAACAAGTCTTTATATAACAACATTTTTAATTTGGACCGCCATGCGAATTCGAATAATCATACAAAGACTGAAACAAATTTGTCTGAAAATCCTTGCACACAGATAAGTTTGCTCGACTGTCTACAAAAGCTGCCTGCTGCTGAAGTAGATAAAATTCGCAAAGAGTTAAAACTGGTGACATATTGTGTCCAACACTCACTGCCATTTTCCAATGGACTCAATGCCCCAGCTTTTGAATGAGTTTGCTCCTATTGATAAACGAGTTAAATGTGGCTCAACAAAAACAACGGAAATTGTCAACACCATTTTGGGACCGTATGCATTGAATCTTATCGTTGAAGAACTTCGTCTTAGTCATTTTTCGTTGATTATAGACGAAGGGACAGATTTGTCTATGACAAAATGTCTAACAATTATTGTTCGCTTTGTTCCAGAAGGAGAAACTAGTGTTGCCGATCGTTTTTTTGGCCTTATCGAACCTGAAGATGGTACTGCTAATTCATTATATGAATCGTTGACTAACTACGTCAAGTCTTTTGATATACCATTACAAAACGCGATAGGGCTCTCAACAGATAATGCATCTGTAATGCAAGGCAAAAACCAAAGCGTTAGGCAAAAATTTAAAGAAAATAATAAGAATATGTTTTATTTAGGATGCACTTGCCATTCATTAAACTTGTGCTCTTCATATGCTTCCAGATGCTTACCACCGCAACTAGAAAAATTGGTTAAGGATATATATTGTTTTTTTTCTACTAGCGCCAAGCGGCAAAAAGGATTTAGAGAATTCCAAGAACATTTTGGTACTTTGCCTCATAAAATTCTTGGCCTTAGTGCTACACGCTGGCTTTCTTTGGAAGCCGTTGTCGATCGCGTATTGGAGCAATGGTAACCCCTACAACATTTCTTTTTACTCTTCTCTTTCGAAGAATTACGTGAATCTAGTGCAACATCTATTTTGGAACAATTGAACTCCACAAATAAAGCTTACTTTTTGTTTTTAAGATACATCTTAAAAAAGATTAACATTGTAAATAAAAAACACCAGGCTGAAGGTACATTGATTCATTTATTATATGCACAAATGGAAACTTTTTTCAAAGACATTTTACAGAATTTTGTAAAAAGAGATCAAATATCTTTTACAACCGATTACAAAAATAAAGACCTCCATTTAGTTGAATCTGAAATGTTTTTTGGTTTAGATTGTACCGACGTTTTAGAAACTGGAGAAATTGATTCTGATTTAATTAGAAAAGATTTAATAAACTATTACATTACACTTTGCAATCAAATTAAAAAGAGATTTGATTTTTCAGACAACAAAATAAAACTTTTAGAATACTTTGATCCTAAAATAATACAAAAGGGCAAAATGCCGACTATAACACAACTTCTTGAAGCTTTTCCTTTTCATAAATCAACACCAGAAGTTATGAACAATGAATGGAGAAATTTAATAGTATATGATAATATTAAAATAAATAAAATTTTTGAACAAGACATTTTAAAAGGGTGGATAAATTTATCAAAGGAAAAGAACATCCTAGATGAATTCCTATTTAAAAATTTATGTGAATATATGTGCTCATTGGCTGTTTTGCCTCACAGCAGCGCATCTGCAGAGCGTTCATTTTCTGTAATGAATACCCTTAAAACAGCAAAACGTAACCGTCTAACAACTAAATCTGTAAGTAACCAAATGTTTGTAAAAGAGATGTGCGAAAACGTTGAAATATTTGAGCCATCAAATAATTTGATACGATTTTATAAAAAATTTAAATTTGTTGACGGAAAATTTATTGTTATTTAGTTTATAAATTATAAGATAATTATCTTAAGTCAAAACCAAATATCAACTGAAAGCAAGGCACATTAACCAGGTAACAGCAACAGAGCAGCTGGTTTAATTTTATTTGGCCCTCGAAATGTCAAACTGTGTTTACGTTTTCTGTTTACATTTTGTACGCGTGCTCTGCTAATGTAGATTTGTTGGCCAAAATTACAAATTAAATTTATCAATATGCATTTTACGCTGCTGCGTTGTATGGACACTTTATTATTTCACTACACTTCTATTTAATTGCACTTTTTCACGTATTTTCTCCACGACGTGATTGTTCTCAGCTGGAAAATAGTTTTCAATTCGTTTTGTGTATGATATACCGGAGGTTTTCGAGCAACAACAAAATACGTGGCGTTGTGATTTTCTCTCTGCTGCTGCTACCTGGTTAATGTGCCTTGACTGAAAATGATTTTTTTTGTGAACTTTATTTTTTTATACTTATATTACACTAACTGACCCCGCAGACTTCGTACTGCCTGAATCGATAAATAAAAGACCTACACTTTTGTATAAAATAAACTTAAAACAAACAAAAGGAATCCGTAGTTAATAAAAAAAAATGCTCGGTATGAATGAAGTTTTATTATTATTTGCGATTAATTACACATGATGTTGCTTACTTACTGAGTTTTCCTGAAATACTGTTTATTTATAAGGTTTCCATTTGATATGGACAGACACACACAGTTATGATACAGTCTGTTTAAGCTTTCTGATAAACTAAATTTTTGACAGGGAAATAGCCGTTGGTCCAGCTATTCTCGAGTTTTAGCGAGACTTACGAACAGCAATTAATTTTTATATATAAAGATATAATTTTAAGAAACATGAACTTTTAAAAATTTTGTTAAATTGCTAAATTGATAAACAAAAATAGTATTGCCATTGAATTTTTTTACTCATTAAATACATTTTTAATTTGATGAACAAAAATGTGCGTTTTAGCTATTTTTAAATCTACCTCCTTTTTTTCAAATCTAGCACTTTTTTTTATAGCAATCTAGCACTAAAAAGAAATTTGAAGTGGGAACACTGGTTACGTCAGTGATCCGCCTTTATTGCTGATTTTGCCAATAAGTTGAAGAGGATAAGCTCTCTTAGACATTTTCTTCAATCGTTCGCTCTTATTAATTCGGGCTCCGTCAGTGATCCGTCTTTATTGCTACATTCGTCGGTCTCATCTGCTAACAGTCAAGTCAAAGCTAAGAGTATTAATTCGAATTCCCACTCTTCACTACCGAGAGGTGATAACACTGCAGACACTAGCATTGGTATCCATGGTGATAACAGCGCAGTCTCTCTCGCTGGGCCAACTTCATACGCTGCCGATGCTGCTCTTGTTGTTAAAGCTCCCGTATCTGTCGACGCAATTGATATTGCTAATTATGCGGCGAAGAATATGCAAGTAGACAGTAAAGTTGTAGGCATCTTGCGTCAAATTAATAAAAAAAAGATGAAACTTTAAAAAGAGTATATTTTAAGCTAGGCGTTTCCCCGCCACTGTATAATAAGCTCTTTGATGCAGAGTTATGGCCAGCTGGCGTAAGAGTACGTCCATTTCGCTTTTTTCAAAAAACCGAAATGTCGATTCCAAGTCAAAATTTGAATGACAAGATGAATACTTGTAAGTATAGCATTTATTTTCAAAATGTAAGCGGCATGCACACTAAATCAACGAAATTTTGTCGTGCGTTGTCTCTTCATGAATATGATGTTGTAGCCATACGTGAAACCTGGGTTAATAATAATTTTTCTTCGTCTGAGTTTTTTGACGACTTCTACAATGTATTCCGCGTCGATCGCTGTCCTATCACATCATGGCTAGGGAAAGGTGGCGGGGTATTAATTGTTATAAGAGCTGATCTCTGTAGTAGTATCGTAACATTAGATTTAAGAGAAAATTTAATAGAACAAATTTGCGTTAAAGTTAATTTCGCAAATGATAAATCATTATTTATACTGGTATCTTACTTACCACCAAATAGTAACATTGATGTAATGAAATGCATTTACGTAATTTGGTAGATATATAGATAGTCGGAAATATTACTTGGGTAAATGATAATAATCTTTTGTTACCATCAAATATAAAGTCTGACATTGACCTGCTTTTTACTAGTACAATATTATTGCATGGCTTTAACCAAATTAACTTTCTTAATCTTAGATTTAGTATATACTTCTGCCGAGTTGAATGCATCTTGTGAGGAGTGCTTAGCTCCGATATCAAATAAAACACTCCATCATAACGCGCTCCTAGCAATCAAATACAAATATTGAATACCAAAATTTTCTTCGATTAAGAAAAGAATTCGATTATCTGCATATTCAAGAGGTACTATATAACAAATATAACTCAAATAAAAATCACACAATTGATCCTTTGCCACTAGACATCATTGAGGGTTTTACTATACATATCTTCGGAAGATGTCGAACTCGCAATAGCTAAACTGACAAATAGCAAAAGTTTGGATCACATTTTTTTTAAACTACATTCTACTTTCATATCAATCCCAATAGCCAAAATTTTTAGCAAGTGTATAGATAACGCTATTTTTTGGATACTTGGAAACTGTGTTCAATTGTTCCTATTCACAAATCAGGGATCGCAATAATGTATTACAGGCCCATCGTGATGCAAAGCACTTTTTCCAAGCTATTTGTTTTTGTGCTAAAAATAAAACTTTATAATCAGGTGTATTCATCAATAACCGAACACCAGCATGGTTTTATGCCACTGAAATCTACTTGCACCAATCTTACGCTCATTTCTAATAAAGTTATTAATGCATTTGCAGATCAATCTCAACTTTATACAGATTTTGGGTACCATGAAATATTCCGTATTAGTAAACGCGTGATCTGGCATACGACAGGGGACACATTGCGGTCAATTTCTATTTCTCATTTTTATTAATGATTTACCAAATCACTTTCTTAAAGCAAAAAGTTTAATGTTCGCGGATGATGTGAAGCTGTTCTTAAAAATCCGTAACGTGACTGATTGCAGAAATCTTCAAATTCATCTTGAAAATTTCCATACGAGGTGCACAGTGAACAATTTACATCTAAATGTTCAAAAATGCTGTGTTGTATCATATTCAAGGAGAACTAATCCTTATAATTTTAATTAGATACAATTTGGATGGACAGATATTAAAAGGGATAATAAGATAAAGGACTTGGGTCTGATTTTCGATTCGAAATTAACTTTTGTGGAGCGTGTGGACCATATTGTGTCTTAAGCATTTTCAATGATTGGGTTTATTCGTAGGAACTCTGAAGATTTCTCTGATCCAATGACTTTAAACGCGCTATACGTTTCATTGCGCATTCTTATGGATTATTGTTGTATAATATGGAACCCTTGCTGGCCGCTGTGGTCGAGTTGGTAGCGGTGCGTGCTATAACTTGATATGCCGGTGAGTTTGAGGTTCGAATATCAGTCAGGGCAAGCAAAATCTTAATAGTAGAACAAGTTTTTTCTAATAGCGGTCACCCCTCGGCAGGCAATGGCAAACCTCCGAGGGTATTTCTGCCATGAAAAATCTTCTCAATAAATACATCTGCCGTTCGGAGTAGGCACAAAACTGTAGGTCCCTTCATTTGTGGTATAATATAAAGACGCACCCCACAAATGGTAGGAGAAGCTCGGCCAAACACTGAGCTATATAGTGTACGCGCCAAAATTATATTATATATATATATATTATTATATATATATACGTTGTTTTCTGTTTATTTGCGTTTGAGGTTTTTTGTGCAATTTTCGCATATTCAATGTGTTGGAAAAAACCCTCCAGGTGGCCATTAACTTGAAGCTCACAAATATGCGTAAGTTTTTCTGATAGGATGAGTATCGGGAGAAGCATTGGAAAAAATGTATGTATGTATGTACGGATTCCAATAGCAGCAACCGTTCGGCAGGCAATGTCAAAGCAGCCAGGATATTTCTGCCTTGAAAAAACTTATTATTTTAATTATATCCATAAAGAATTTGCTTGTGATTTTTTGCTGTTGAATTTGATTTCTTTTTAATTTTATTTCGGTCGCAATAGCTATTGACACACGACGGTCTCTCTTTGAATCAAGAGAAGAGAATGAACCCTCAAAGTCATTGTAAAATTTTAAATGACACTATTTATTGTACAATATCAATTATCAGGCAATGATATGTTTGAGCCAAAATAATATTATAATATTAACATGCCTAGTTTACCCTTATGGAAGGTCTGTTGCTGAAGAGCATATATTTTCTTGCTCAATTTTAGTAAGTATGTATAAAGGGTGGAAATGTGTAAAGTTATGGGTTTTTATGTCAACAAATTACAGTCTTAATTTAAGATATCGAATTTCGTTTTACAAGTCCAAAATTATTTGTACGCTCTCTTGTTCAATTGCTGAATTTTAAGTTAAATCAATGCAAAAAAAACTCTTTGTTTTTTATGCGGCTTCGCATAAACATCAAAGCTGCCAATATTAATTTTGCATTATTTCCGCTTTGTCTGTTTGATTTCCTCAGGCGGTTTCATACCAAGAAACCGCGATGGCCGCTCACCACAATTCACACTTTCCTCACTCTTGTATCAGCAGATTTCCGCTTTTGCGGAAGTATTTAAATTCAATTTATTTACGCATATAATTGTAACATTGACAGACAGCTTAGTTGCCCAGAATTCACACCACGGATACGCTTGAGTTCACACACGCATCAAACTTACTTATTGCAGTAGCAATGCCGGCAAAAGTAAAGCAACAATTTTGAAATAGATACGCGTATGTGTATCTATGTAATGCACATACACACATGTATTTATGTGCATATGGTATATACAAACACTCTCAAGTTTCAACACACTATGCGTCTTCGCCAATTGTATTTGGCGCGTCAATATCCTTTTGCCCTCTTTACTATTTGACCATTTGATGAGCTTTTATTTTCTTCTGATCGGAACACTTTAGCTCTGTACACCGGCACGTTTGGAAAATAACTGACTGAATTATGTCCTCGCATCGCTTAATAAGGACGAGTGCAAAGTCTTTTCGTTGAGTTTCGTGTATCGTTCATTGCATGCCAACATTTGCTGATTGTACAACATACCTGGTTTTGAGGGTGTTGTTTATTGAAAAATGTCAACAGAGAGCAGAAATGCCGCCAAATATTTCTGAATGAATTTCCATCGCATGCGCAATTGACAATGGTGGAAGGCAAAATACCACACTCGCTATTATATTTTCATTTTTCGCTCTGCTGTTGCTATTTGTTGCTCTAGAGCTAGCGTGCAAGTTAACGGAATTCAAATTTGCCTACAAAAGAAAATTTCGAGTTTAAAGCATTATACCTCATTTGAAGGGTAAAAAGGATATAAGAAATTCGTATTTAACTGAGTAATAATAAACGACCGAAATAAACCTGGTACAGTAGTTCATACCATAGATATTTATTTGTGGAAGACAATTTTAGCAAGGTTTTTGCTGATTTGCGTTCCTTAATAATATCAAAACTGATTGTGTCTGACTGCTATAGCAACAGAATAAATAATTTTACTTGAGCTAGAATTACTTATTTATAACCTTTATCTTTATTATTAATTGTACACCGTGGATGTCGTTTGTATATCTCTTATTTTTAAAAGACTTTAAAAAGAATAATATATACTTCTTTTTATAGCATGTTGACACTCTAACATATAATATTATTCAATTGTGATGCATTCTAACAAAACTTTTCAAAATATTATGCCAGTATCGAAAATGAAAATATATATTTGTCGATTAACAATAATAATACTTTGGCGCTTACACTATATAGCTCGATGTTTGGCCGAGCTTCTCGCGAGCATCTTTATATTATACCACAAATAGAGGGACCTACAGTCATATTATAATATTTTTTTTTGTTGCTTCCAGCAAGGTGTGAAATGATTGGTTTGGAACGAATTTTCGTCATCCCTTGTTAAGCTTGGTATTAGGACAAACCGATTTCGGCTTTGTGCCATCTTCAGTGTCATTTTTCTGATTGAAACTTATCTTAAATCAGTTTTAAAAAACTCCATTATGGCGGACCACCTAAAAAAAAATAAGTTAGATTATTATAAAGCTCTATGTAAGGGTTTTTGGGTTTGAAATTAATTATTAAAAACTGAATGTGGGGGTATTTTCGCTTATGCAGAGTTTGAGGTTACAAAGGTCAAAATAATTTTTTTAAATTGTTAGTCTCTAGGGAAAGATAGTAGGAGACTTTTCAATCAAGCCAAGAGGACAGGTCTCTGGCAATCGTACACAGACGCTCTTAAAAATTTCAAGCAGGCCATAAAAAAGGCACAACGAGAGTCATGCAAAAACTTAATATATAAGAGAACTCCGAAGCCAATAGGCTGACAAAATTTCTTTAAAAAATGCTCCAACCATGAGCCCTATCCAGAGATCAAACGGGGACTGGACATCCACGTGTAGTGAAATGTTGGAGCTACTAATGTCTACCCACTTTCCTGGGTGTTCTGACGAGCCTAACATCGCGCGTGGCCCTATCACTCACTCTCCCTAAAGGAACTCCGCACGGGACATAGTGAGTTATGATAAGGTGGAATGTTCAATAATGTCCTTCCAACCATACAAATCTCCAGGACTAGACGGAATCTTTCCCGCAGAGTTACAAGCAGGCAGGGACATTCTATGTCCTCTGCTCTCCCAGATATATACTGCCTGTCTTACATACACCCACATCCCACATGAGTGGACGAAGGCGAAGGTGGTTTTCCTACTAAAGGGAGGCAGGGCCTCCCATACGAAACCGAAAGATTTCAGCCCCATAAGCCGTACCCCTTTCCTCCTCAAAACTCTTCAGAGGCTCATAGATGAATATATTCAGAGGAATATAATAAATTAAAGCCTCTCCCTGAACCAGCATGCATACCTGAAAGGCTAATCTGTGGAGACTGCTCTCCATGACATCGTCTCAACGATCGAAAAAGGGTTGATCAACAAAGTCTACCCTGAAGCTGTTATCAACTTACTCAATAGGGTGGGGGTACGACAGGGACTCGTGGATTTTGTGGAGCTTCTTCTCAAAAAGAGATCAATTTTTTCAACACTAGGAGAAGAATCGAAATTTAAACACGCAACCAGAGGCACGCCCCAGGGAGGCGTTCTCTCCCCCGTATTGTGGAATCTAACAGTGAATAACTTACTATTGAATCTTAAGAGTACTGATGCCATGCAGACGACATAGCGATCATAGCGACATTGGTACCACCAGGTCTGCGGAGTGTGGACTAATGTAAATGGGGTAATATTAACTCTCGCAACCGAGGTAAAATACCTAGGAGTCATTCTAGATATAAAAATTTACTGGAAGCGAAATATTGAAGACCGCTCTAGGAAAGCCATCAAAGCCATGATTCTAAGAAATGGGGAATAAAGCCACACATTGTACAATGGATGACCACAGCTGTGGTAAGACCCATTCTTTTTTACGGAGACGCCGTATCGTGGCCCGCTTTGAGCAAGACTCTACCCAGAGCATAGTTAGAGCGGGTACAGAGGACAGCCCCGATGCTTATCACGGGAGCCCTGCCCTCCAAATCTCTGGAAATAAATCATCCACCAGTGGACATCTATGGAAAGTTTCTGGCGAGCTGTAGTGCAGTTAGGCAAAATGCGATCCAACCGTGGAGAGATAGAAGATCCGGGCATGCACATGTCCTTGAAACTCTGCCGGATAACCTAGGAAAACTAGATTACACCACTTCTCCGTAGTGTTTTTCAGGCGGAGTTAAATGCAATAACAGAGGCAGCTCACAGCATTATAACTCACGCTCCTTTAGAACGAGGCGTAACAATATACTCAGACAGCTAGGCTGCTATTAAATCTTAATATTCTTGCGGTACAACCTACAAGGTAGCCATTGAATGCAGAAGGACTCTAAACCGGCTAGCAGAAATGTGCTCCGTACATGTTGTATGGGTCTCTGGCCATGAAGACATTCCTGGCAACTGTCTGGCTGAAAGGTACGGAAATATTCACAATTAACTCCGCCATAGATGCGGGCATACCACTAACATCCTACAAACACAGGCTTAGATCTCAGCTTATGGAGAAGGTAAGCTTTAGGTGGGTCTCAGACACCCTAGTGTTGGAGTGATAACCGGGCATTGCCTTATAGGCACCCATTGGAAGAGACTTGGCTACCCAACAAATGATTTCTGCCAGTTGCCGAAACGAGGAAGAAGTGAAGAGTATTGAACATTACCTCTGCCACTGCCCAGGCCGGGCAAAGACGCGCAACCATTTTTTCAAAAACCATTTCGTGGACTGTTTGGCCGACTTGAATTAGGCAAGCATTCTTGACTTTCTATCCTACATTAAACCAACAGGTTGGCTCAATTTCTAAGGAAAGGAATGCAAATGGCTAACGGGCAATACGTATCAGCAATAATACGTTTAAAAGAAATTAATTTTTTTACGAAAATAACGAAACACCTCTTCTTAAACAACAATACCAAAAACTACAGAATTTGGCGACTGGAAACTGGTACTTGAATAAGCTTAATTGCATATGCTATAAATCTGCATGTTGTGGAAAATTTTGAGTTTTTTTATATTTAGGACTGCGAATCGTTAAAAGACAAACTTATCATTTTAATCTTTAATGTGGCAAAATATCAGCAAAAATTTATTATAGTCTTTACACTCGGCAAGCTTATAACAGCATGTAGCGTGTTGGCTCTGCAAACCAGAGGTCAATGGTTCAAAGCCTGGAAAAGTGGTGATGAAGAATAAATACAATTAAATAAAAAGAAGTATGATGAGGAGATATGTTGATCTCCGAAATAGCGCCTATAACTTCTACCATTAAATACTGTTGTTGATTTTTCCAAACAAAATCTTCCACAAACTGGCCTCGAGCTCAATAAAATTGTAAATTATGATTCATACAAATCTTAACAGTCTTTATCCCTTTTTGTTTAAAAGTTAACGGTATTGAAAGAAAATAATTTCAAGACAATTTTTTTAATATTTTTAAGTCTGTGGTCGAAGTATGCGTTCCGTAAACGTACTACTCGTCACGTTAAAATGTAAAATTTGTTAGTATTTCATTTTATGAATATGTGGCCCTAAAATTTTTTTTTCAAACGAAAATAAAAGTTCAAGTTTTGAAAATAAATGGGTAAACTTTTTGAAAAGCTGCTCTTTTTTCCAGTTTGAAAAAAAAATGTCCGTTATTTTCTCAATCCCTCATTCCAATGCAGCAGTTTTTAGTTTAATTTTTGCAGCTTAGCGTTAAGGGAGATATCGCCTTTAGCTAAATCAATTTAATATGAACTCCAAATAAAAATTAAATTTAAAGGAATTGCGAGGAATTCTCCTCATCAAAATGGGAATATAAATTAATTAATTGATCTCTGTTTATGTATGTACCTAAATATATAAAAAATTAAGTGTTTTGTGTTTTAATAAAAATGTACTGAATTGGCGCTGAAAAAGCTGAAAGCACTAAATTCGTACGTGCATACAATTTTTAGAACAGAAGCATAAAATGTAAGGAAAATATAAAAATAAAAATGAATTAATTTGGTTACTTATCGTCGCCTGGAAAAATATTGTCGTAAGCGCCATTTTGACGATTTTGAGTTATCGATGCAGTTATATATTCCAAAACAAGACCTTTCAATTGGTGTTATCAGTTTACCAATATCTCGCTTAATCTCCTAAATTTTAAGCATGATTTTGTCGTATATCCACTGTCAGTAGCGATTTTTTCGTTTTTTGTTGTATGTGTAGACGGGTTTCCACATTCGACTATTTTCTCATACAATTTAACCAATTTTTCTTGCCCTTAAAATATTGTCGTATGTGCAAGATTGCTTGACACTTAAGACAAAATTGTATTGCCGCTTAATAGAATTCTGTCCTATGTGTTATGGTGAAATGCATTGATTGTAGTAATTTCAGTATCAATCGTGATGTCGTCGCGATCGAACGGTTCTTTTGCGCCGAGCGTATCGGAGCAAATTTATTCGTTAGTTTTATAAAAAACTCTAGCTGTAATATTAGAAAGCATTTAATAATCATACTTATGTATGTTATAGAATGCGTAATGAAATATTGGAATATGAAAGTTATAGCGATTTTTCACCAGACGACGAAGTAAATGATCCCAATTATGACCCTAATTTCAAATCGACACTGAAAACGTTCTACGAATCAGCCTACACAATTGTCTCGCCAATTACTCCCAATACTACTGAAGTCTTGCAACTACCGAGAAATTGTGTAAAAATTCAGCGAGCCTGGACATTCTTCTATACAGCAGCTTAATAGTGTTCATAGCAGAATTGAAAAGTTTTGGCGAAGTTTGATTTTTAAACAAGTACAATTTTTCAAGTGCAAGTCTATTATATATTCCAACCATGACTTCTTTAAGGTTGGAACAAAATTATCATTTAATGTACTCGAATGTAGCTATCTCGATTTAAGGAAAAGTAAAGGACGTTCTACAACGATTTGGAAAAACCGTCTTGGAGTTGTTCCCAAAAAAACACTTGACAGCAATAAAAAAAGACTTACAAAGTTGCCTTTCTATCTTAGAAAAAGAAAGGACAAAAACGTTTAATATTAAACATGTAATACCGGTTAGTATTTTAAATATTATATTTTTATGTGACAGATCAGACTGAATTTGATATTGCAACTTATGTTCATTTAGTTTTATGTTAAGCATGTAATGCAAATATGTATTTTTTATGTTAATTTTACTTTATGTATGTGTTCGTGTGAAAAATAAAAAGTGAATTCTTATACAAAAATATTATAAATATTACTACTTGTGTTTCTGACTATTCTAACATGCAATGGCATGTCGTATATGTACGGACTTTGCGCATGCATTTTGAAGCTATGATATACGACAAAATCTTGCTGAGGAAAACTCCCGTAATATCAACAAAATATATGCAAACCTTATAAATTTCATTTGTTAATGAAACGATTTATAATCCGTGAAATTTAAAGAAAAATCGACCGTTGCGTTTTTGAGTAATATACTCCTAAACTTCAATTGCATTTTCCCAAAAATCATGAAAAGTGATATACGACAATAATTTACCCAGGCGACGTTAAGTAATTTTAATTTTATAGGACACGTTTAAGTAAGCTAAACGGTGAAGAAGAAAAACTATAATGGGCGAGTTCATTAAACATGAAACATAAACTTGGCGAAAATTATGTTTCACAATTGTGCACAAGGGAAGGCAAAAATAGTAAAACTTTGGAATGAGCTAACGAATAAGCCAAATGCTGCCGGGCCACCTGTAAAAAATACGAAATCATAGAGAAAGGTTAGGATCAAAAAATGAATACTAATACTACCCATATTCATGAATTTATAATTGCATTTGATTCAAATACGTCTTCCAATACCCTTCTCTGGTCGGAATGTTTCCAGATGAATGATGTGATACCGCAAGCATTTTTTGTACACTCCCCCTGGCTAAATTATTTTTAACTCTTAAAGAATCTCGTTAAGCCCCTTTGGTTTAACCTACCACTTCACCAAGTTCATCAAAAATAAGTGCCCCTGGAAAGTGTTACCTGCTTTTCGATAATGCTGGACATTTGCACTGAAGATGAAGAACTGTGTCCTCCTCCTCGTTATTTCTTCAGCCATGAAGGCTTTTTAGCTTCTCGGAAGGCTTTTTTGTAGGCCAGCAAGAGCTGGTCAATGCATTGCCACTTATACTCTTGCCAGACCCTGTTCCAAGGTAGTCGTATTGTCCATATCACTATAATAAGGTAAAAGAAATATTTTTAAATCCGACGTTGCTAATAAATATATTATAATTTTGCCTCTACGAGGATCTATAATAAGATTATAACGCACTGCTTCTAAATCACAGTTAATCACCCAGGGCTCCTGCAGCGGTGGGATGTCAACGTCGGCGTTAAGTTGACGACTTACAAGAGCAGACGATGCTGTCCTAGAACTGTAGAGATAAAAAAAACAGTTTTATTAACTAAAAAAGTCCGAAAAAAATTCCTATAAGCATTGTAGCAAAATATTTTCGATCCATTTATATGAATATACCATAATCTGTCGAAAACAAGACCGATATTTTTTTTTTTTTAAATGTTACTCGTATACCCATTTTTTTAAATTTTGTTTCAAGTACAATATAATATGTTAGCATATTTCACTAAAAATGTTTTAACCATGCATTGTGTAAGTAACATAAATTTAATGGAGGCGACAATGTGCTTGTCGATAAAGCGGATAATATGTAAGTATGTAAATTTTCAATAGACGTGTACAGGTTACTCATACGCCATGTAAAGCAAAAAGTAAGTTTTTAACTGCATATATTTAAGTAGAAAATGCTTGTAGAGATTTAAAAAAAAATTTTTTTTTTTTAATTGAAAAGTATGTATTACGTTCCAATGATTTTACTATTTTTCATCATTTAGTAAAAAATACCATAAAAGCATTATGTCGAAAGAGTTCAATATATTTTTTACATTATACCATTTACATAGTTGATTTATAAGGTGTCATATGTTATATAATAAATTTGTGCGGATATACAACTCCAGTGAATAAACCTCTTATTTTTTGTCCTATTTTAATATTTAATCAGCTGACTTTGAATACACAAAACAAAATGCCGCGGGAAAGTGTTAAAATTAAAATAATTGCTGAACTCTGCATAAATCAGGTTGTGGACATGATGACTTTTGCAGATTCAAGTAAGATATAATCATAAATCGTTGTATACCTTCTTGGCATTCGTATAATAATCCCTTTAAGGCGATGAGGAGGAGCAAGATGAAACCGACGAACTTTTCATGATGAAGATGTTAATTCTTTTTTTTCCCTTATTTCCGACACAGCTGTTCGCGAACAAGCACATACATTTATTTTTCAATACATATGTATGTACCTTGCCTCAAACTGTATATGTAGGTACGGAATATGTATTCAAGTATTTGTTTTTCAACTTACGTTAAAAGCTAAAACCTTTTTGTTTTTTTCTCGTAGAAATTTAAGAGATATACTCGTATCAATGGATTCTTTTCATACTCAAACTAGGTAAATGTTCATAAACGTAAATCATTCAGTACTTGCTTGTTACAATTGTGTTCCGGCAAAGATTCGCTGTTTGTAAATTGTTGGCTTATAAACTGGCTTAGTAATATTTGTAGCAACAATAACTGCGAAGTACAATGAGAATACTCAATGTCTGCGATATTTGCGGATGTGGCTGCAATTGATGCAGGCGTCCGAGGGATCATGACACAATGACAATTATTAAATGACGCACACTAACTATTCGGACATTTGATAATTAGCAAATAGCAATGATGTTAGGCGACTGCGGCAGCGGAACAATTTCAAAGGCAATTGCGGCATGATAAATATTACACCGCGTTACACACATTCTGTCCTATGAACCAAATATACTTTTTCGGAAAGGGAAGAAAAAATAAAAACACATGTGTATCGGCGATTTTCATGTACACGTCAGAATTTTTTTTTTTTAACCTTTTTTACCCTTTTAACCGATTTTTAACCCTTTGTCCGTGATCCAATCGAATTTTTGCAGGCAGACTCGTGGAAATGTCCGTATCACGTCAATTTAAAAAAAAAAATGATTTTATCAATTATCAGATTTTCCTGAATTTTTTTGAATAAATAAAAAAAAAAAAATTCTTACGTGTTCATGAAAATCGCCGATACACGTGTATTTTTATTTTTTCTCCCCTCTCCGAAAAAGTATATTTGGTTCATAGGACAGAATGTGTCCTACGTTTTGACGTTGAAATGTCGCAATCTTCTAATTTATCATTCTTGTTATGAATTGTTATGCAATTAATGTACTGAAATTTACATTGTACAACAAATGGTTGTAATTGCGTTACTTGACAGGTCAAATTCTATGGGAAGAAACTGTTATGCAGATAAAAGCCCATAACAATATGTTAGTTTAAGGTATAGTTTATTTTAAAATAATGGGGTACAGTGGTGCTTCTGGGTATGCGGTTACAGTTGCACGGCTGTACTCAATCCCTACTCTAACGTCCACGTTCGTGCACCCTGGGCAACGTGAGCAACCCATGTGCGAGATACGGTAACCAACCCGTGTGGAGCCATGGGTCACGGCTAATAGAGAGGGAGCTTTAGTGGAGCCACTCCGACATATTCGGTTTAAGGGTCCACTGAAGTCCGCAGCGTCTGTTTACCAGGAGGTGCGGCTGCAAGCGGATGTCTGTCTTGGAGCAAGCGGCTCGCTATATAAACAAACTTAAAATTTTTCACCCCCAGCAATGGGTTGTGCGCAGGGCTTGGAACCCGCCACGTAAAAAACAACTTCCAATGAAAAGGGAAAAAAAAGCCTCGGATGAGACCCCCCTTTTTTGATGACGACCACGGCAAACGTATTAAGGACAACGATTTGGGGGCATGCACCTGGAATGTCCGGACCCTTAATTGGGAAGGTGCCTCTGCCCGGCTGGTTGATGTCCTCAGCAGAGCGAAGGCTGACATCACCGCCATCCAAGAGATGCGATGGACGGGACAAGGGAAAAAATCGATAGGCCCTTGCGACATCTACTACAGCTGCCATGTAAAGGAGCGCAAATTTGGTGTCGGATTTGTGGTGGGAGAGAGACTTCGCCGTAAAGTACTGTCGTTCACTCCGGTGGACGAACGTCTCGCCACAATCCGCATCAAGGGGAGATTCTTCAACACCTCCCTGATTTGCGCCCACGCCCCGACTTAAGAGAAGGACGATGGGACCAAAGATCGCTTCAACGATCTCCTTGGTCGCACGTATGAGCGGTGCCCCCACCACGATATAAAAATCGTGCTTGGCGATTTCAATGCCAAGGTGGGCAAGGATGGCATCTTTGGTTCTACAGTCGGAAAATTCAGTCTACACAACGAAACGTCCGATAACGGAATGAGACTGATCGACTTCGCCGGGGCCCGAAACATGGTAGTCTGTAGTACCAGGTTCCAGCATAAAAAGATTCACCAAGCTACGTGGCTGTCTCCAGATGGTAAGACACGAAACCAAATCGACCACGTTGTGATAGACGGAAGGCACGCTTCCAGTGTCCTAAATGTGCGCACGATCCGAGGAGCCAACATCGACTCGGATCATTTTCTTGTGGCAGCTAAGATCCGCACGCGCCTCTGTGCAGCAAAAAGCGCACGCAAACGGACACAAGGAAAGCTCGACGTCGGAAAGCTGCAATCGCAACAGACAGCCACCCACTTCGCCACTCGACTTGCACTCCTGCTCTCTGAGAGCAATAATCAACTGCACGATATTCCCGAGCTGTGGAACCATATTTCTCGATGTCTACATACCGCCGCTGAAGAATCCATCGGATTTCAGCGAGCCCGAAAGAACAACTGGTATGTCGACGAATGCCGCGCCGCTACGGAACGTAAAGACGCTGCCTACAGGGTCACACTGCGATCGGGCGCAACGCGAGCTGTGCGGGAGCGTTATCGTGAGTTGAAGAAGGAAGCAAGACGCATTTTTCGTGAGAAAAAGAGAGAGGCCGAAATGCGTGAGTGCGAGGAGCTTGAGATGCTGGCCGACAGGAAAAGCGCCCGTAAATTTTTTCAGAAAGTAAAGCGGCTAACAGAAGGTTTCAAGACCGGGGCGAATTCCTGTAAGAATGACAACGGCGACCTGGTGACTGATGTCCACAACATACTTAAATTATGGAGGGAGCACTTATTCACACTGCTTAATGGAAGCAGCTGCAACATCGTTGGAGAAGATGTTGAACCTGAATCCCCAATCAATGATGATGGACGTGATGTACCATCACCCGACCATGACGAAATTCGGAAAGCGATAGGACGGCTGAAGAACATAAAAAGCCCCCCGGGCCTGACGGGTTACCAGCTGAGTTATTTAAGTACGGCGGAGAGGAGCTGGTTAAGTGCATGCACGAGCTCATCTCTAGAATATGGTCGGAAGAACGCATGCCTACTGATTGGAACTTAAGTGTGCTCTGCCCAATCCACAAAAAGGGTGATCCTGCAGTCTGTGCCAATTATCGCGGGATTAGCCTTCTTAACATCGCGTGTAAGGTTTAAGGGAAGTTGCCTTTATGCCGCAATGTCTGAATTTGGTATCCCCGCAAAACTTATACGGCTATGTAAAATGACGTTGAGCAACAGCATCAGCTCCGTCAGGATTGGGAAGGACCTCTCCGAGCCGTTTGATACCAAACGAGGTTTCAGACAAGGTGACTCTCTGTCGTGCGATTTCTTTAACCTGATGCTGGAGAAAATAATTCGAGCCGCAGAACTAAATCGGTCAGGTACCATCTTTTATAAGAGTGTGCAACTGCTGGCGTACGCCGATGACATTGACATCATCGGCCTTAACAACCGCGCAGTTAGTTCTGCCTTCTCCAAACTGAATAGAGAAGCGAAGCGAATGGGTCTGGAGGTGAACGAGGGCAAGACGAAGTATCTCCTGTCATCAAATAGACAGTCGGCACATTCACGACTGGGATCACAAATCACTGTTGACAGTTATAACTTTGAAAAAGTTGAGAACTTCGTTTAATTAGGAACCAGCATTAACACCAATAACAGCGTCAGCCTTGAAATACAACGGAGAATCTCTCTTGCCAACAAGTGCTCCTTCGGACTGAGTAGGCAATTGCACAGTAAAGTCCTCTCTCGACGGACAAAAACCAAACTCTATAAGTCTCTCATCATGCCCGTCCTATTGTATGGTGCAGAAGCATGGACGATGACAACATCAGATGAGAGGGCTCTTGGAGTGTTCGAGAGAAGGATTCTTCGAAAGATTTATGAACCTTTGCGTCTTTGCGACGGCGAATACCGCGTTCGATGGAACGATGAGCTGTACGAGCTGTACAATGACGTAGATATAGTGCAGCGGATTAAGAATCAGCGGCTCCGCTGGCTAGGTTATGTCGTTCGAATGGTTGAAATAGCTCCAGCCCTGAAGGTTTTTGACGCGGTACCCGCGGGTGGTAGCAAAGGAAAAGGAATACCTCCTCTGCGTTGGAAAGACCAAGTGGAAAAAGACTTGGCTATACTTGGGACTTCCAATTGGCGCCAGTTAGCACGAGATAGGGACAGCTGGCGTGCTTTGTTGACCTCGGCCAAAATCGTTTAGGCGGTTAATGCGCCAATTAAGTAAGTAAGTTATTTTAAAATAATCAAATCAATAACCAAAATGGTGTCGAATTCGCCTTGTAGCACACTTTTTGAAAACTCAAGAAATTTGCTAGCAAATAGATCATAGGATAACTTTCTTAGGGATGACTTAATGGTCTCAGGCAAATCAGTTATTTATCACTTGATCACAACTTATGGAGATCGGTAGTATGTAGTTAAACGAAGATTTCAACCAAATATCACAAAGAAGTGTTTAAAAACTCCTTTAAAAAAAGTTTACGGTTTCAATGTATTATTCGATTGTTTGCGATTTTTTCTGGCAATGATAACTGACAGGCAAGTATTCTTGTGATACCTAAAATATTTATATTAAGAAATGTCATTTATTGATATATGCAATTTTTCAAGTATATTAAAATAACCAAAAATACATACTGAATAACTTATGTTTTTTCTTTATTGGTCCTTATGTACTTATGTACAATATTTACTTAATAATAAATACTATAAGACAAGCTTTATTATACTCTTTCACGATTGTTTTTATTTAACTTATTAATATGTTAAGTTTTTACATACAGTTAATTTTTTGGGCGGAAAGTTTAAAAGACTATTTTTGATACATTGGAACAAAAGTTTTTTTATATTATGACTATAATTTAAATATAGCTTCACATATATACTGTATTAACTTATTAAATTATTTTTCATTTCAAATATGGTTCATCATATAACAAAACCCATTAAACCCCATGTTTTAAACTTTATTCAAAATGTACAATAATTTTAAAAAAATTGTCAAAATTTCTAATTTTTTTAAATATAATTGTATGGAATTCTTTTATATGCAATTTTGTAGTTCATTCAATTTCAGTGCAGATTCTCAATATCTACGAATTACCGTTGATTTATGGCAACTTTGTTATTAATGTCTTTTCACAATTCCTTCCATTTAAAAACCCATAAAAATTTTTTAAAATTAACAATAATTTATAACCACTTGCAACATAAAAAAAAGTGATAAATTTTCATAAACTTCGTTATTTTAAAAAATTGGTTTTTATCATTTTTGTTAGAGAATGAGCTGTTTTTTATTTGAAAAGTGAAATAAAACAATTAGAAGAATGATAAATTTTCGAAATACACATTCGCCTTTTGATGCAGGCATTAAACTGTAGCTTAATTCGTTTGGAAAATATAACCGAGAGAATTATTATTATTAAGAAATACATACATGCTCGTGTACATGTGAATATTCATTCATTTACAGTTTTAGTCTTTTTTGCGCTAATTTTCAACCACAAATTCAATAAGCTTGTGCGTGTACTTATTTAAACATATACTCGTACAAGTATATGTATGTGTTTCCGGTTCTACATATGTAAGTATGTTTCTTTGATGAATATACAAACAAGGAAAACTACTTCTGAATGTCGCTTTATACTTACAAGTACAACTGAGTACATCGCCATATTAAAAAGTGACAAACACTATTTACACACATACATACATATATACCCTGCCAAAAATTGTGTGACTTATCTCCAATGCGGGAAGTCCAGAATTTATAACGGATTCTTATTAGTGACAACTTTTATCATACGTGCTGAATTCTTCTCTTTCAGGTAAAATAAACAACTCAACCAATAACATAACATTGTTCCATTTTTATAAAAGACTTCGTTCAATTTTAATGACAATAATTTAAAATATTAATATTCAAATAAAATACTACAAATTTGCTAATGCAAACATATATATCTTAGATGTATTCACATTAGGTCGTCCGCTGTGGCGTTGCTATGACTCGATATGCCGCTGATAACCTAGGTTTCATGCCATGAAATTAATGCTATAATAGCAGGCTTTTGTAACTTATTTGTTTTTTCACGTGGCTGAGCAAAAAACAACAAAAAAAAAAGAAGGAGGCTGTGTCAGAGACACGGCCATTAAGTTTAACGTAGAATACGCCATCCGATAAGACAGAAAACATATGTATAATGATAATTTATAATGATAAATAATGCATGCAAATGAATTTCTTTATTTGATAGTTACTTTTGATGATATACATAAGCTTATGATAGGAAAATAGGATAAAAATGTTTTTAAATTATCAATTAAATTTCTCGCAAAAACGAAGTCAATGGTAGTTATCAATAGTAAAGATAAATGATAAATAACAGACCCAAATCTATTTGATTATTTGAAAGTTACTTTTGAGAATATAGGCTTATGATGGGAAAAATAGGATAAATATGTTTTTAAATTAACATTTAAATTTCTCGCAAAAACTAAGTCAATGGTTGTGTTATCAATAGTTGTGGGAGCATCATTTCGAATATAATCCAAATTAAACGTATCGCTCATAAATTTCGCAAATCTAGTATTTGAAGTGATTTCTGTGTTAAAATCACCACCAATAAGCAGTTGTTGGCAGCGCTTTCTCTGCCTTTACTCTACTTTAACTTGCCCGCCTAAAATTATGCAATACAAAGAAAGGGCTGCACGAGTACATTTAAATCGCCCAACAGCAAACACTCAACCAAACACCACACACATATTTGTGTGCATGTGTTTATACAATTTTCATTTGAGAAATTTAAATATTAGGAAGATATCAACCAACATGAAATGTATGTCAAACGAAAGCTAACATCTTCATTTGACTACAAAAAAATTTTTAAAAAAAGTTACCGAGCCGTTTCCTTATAATTAAAGAAATAGAGATTACAACAATAAAAACCTGACATGGGTGCCCATACCGTAAGGTAAGACGTATTCTACGCCAAAAAAGCAATCGTACGGTACTCTTACCACACAAGTGGTCTGCGTTGAAAAAACAATAGTATGCTCTAAATAACTTTTTTCAAGTTTTAAATAGTTTTCGATTAATAAATTATAATGGAAACGTCTGCAATGTCAGTTGATTCCACCAATTCAGAAATTGATACAATTTCAATGAACTCCGGGTCTTGTGTTCTTCCCAGTCTGAATATTGGCTTGCCAAGAGATTTAAGTGATCTAAATCTACCAAGAAATCGTGACGTATTAAATTACTATTTATTTTTACGCGTGGCTGAGCAAAAAAAAAACAAAAAAAAGCAATCGTACGGTAATCTTAACACACAAGTGACAAAAAAAATTTGGGAAATTTGGAATAAACTAAACATTCCGTTAATCAATGAAAAAACTGCCTCGAAAAACTGAAAATATTGCTAAATAAATGTCATAATGAAATAAAATTTAAAAGTAGACCAAGTAAGTCTTCAACGTTTCTGGAAACAATTGATCAAGTGTTTTATATTGGAAAATGTCAGTGCGCAAAAACATTGCCTTGCTGCTGTGGTTTAATACCCATTGAACTCCAAGAGTTTATGATTGATCAGCACAGTAAGAGGAAGCTAACCATTCCCGAATTCGAGGCGATTGCTGTTGACCAACAATCAACACTGGCGCCAACTAGTCTTGACCCAACTTTTTTTCCTGGCTCAACAAATATGGATGTTGAATCAGAGGTGATGTTTGCCATGCCAACTGCAAGAGAGCCAAGTTCGTCGAAAAAAAAATTAATACCAAAAGGTACGATACACCTCATTTCGCTATGGCGTGCGATAGGTTTGGAATCGGGAATAGGGTTGCTTCTTTTTTGGCCACATCGCTTTTCAAAAATATTGACTTTAAAGATGAAAATGGGGAACCAATAATTATGGACAAATCTAAAGTTTCACGTGAAAGAAAGAAATGTAGGGATTCTCTTCGAAGAATGCAACGCAATGACTGTGATCTGGTAGCTTTCTCCTTTGATGGCAGAAAAAACAACTCTCTGACGAGCGAAGAAGAAAATGGAAGATATCATCCGAGAATGGTAAAAGAATCACATTTAGTGGTTCTTAAAGAGCTTGAGAGCAGATTGTTGAGTTCCTTTTAGAAAAAAATATGTCCCTTGAGAGACTGATTGGAATTTGCTGTGATCGAGAAGCAACAAACACAGGTTCTGAAAATGGAATTTTAACGACATTCGAAGTAATGTTAAATAGACCATTGCACTCGTTTGTTTGTTTATTACACTTTAATGAACTTCCACTTCGTCACTTGTTCTCCGCATTGGAAAAGTCCACTACAAGGGGATAGCGCACAGTTAGTGGGATATTAACAAAGCAAATCGAAGCATGCGGGCAGATGGCGGTAAGCAAACAATTGTTTTAAAGAGCCTAACATGTATATTTTGATCTGAGCTAAATAAATAAAATCTTTCTGTAGGCTGTACCCGACTTTGAGGCCATTTCGTTGGGAGATATGCCTCCACCCATTCATGAAAAAACGCTCTCGACTGACGTTCAGTACTTGTATCGAATGGCAAATGTAGTTTGTGATGGTTTCTGCCCCGAAAATTTAGCCAGTAAACCGGGACAAATTGTGCACTCTCGATGGCTAACAAAGGCAAGCAGACTCTTACGCTTATACGTGACAACTAGTTCACCTTCAGCGAATTTAAAAACTTTGGCAACTTACATAATGAAAGTTTACGTACCGATGTACTTTAACATTAAAATCTACAACTCAGTTGTATACGGCAGTTTCTTGTTTTTTAAATTTATACAGTCCACGCGATATTTACCACCAACGCTGCAAGAAATTGTTAACACTGTAATCCAAAATAATTCATACTTCGCTCATCCTGAAAATATCTTACTGGCAATGCTTTATGATAAGAGAAAAGATGTTCGCGAAAGAGCCATAAAAAAGATACTACATTATCGTGCTAAAGTTTGTGATCCCACTAATCTAAGGGTTTATGATAAAAAGCACGCAATAAATTTTGAATGCTCAGACTACTTTGATCTGGTTGACCTAGATGATGACAGTGTTTTGTCTGAGCCTCCATTCTCAGCAAACATTCCATACGAACACTTGTTGCAGTCGACCGGCGTAATGTGTATACTCACATACTTAATCCAACTAAATTAAAATTTTCAAACACGTTCCAACTATCATTAAAACATTTTAAAAGTAAAACCAAAGAACCTCTTCTGTAATACATATTAGAGTTACCTAATTAAATTTGTTCACTCTTAGTTTCACTTTCTATACACATATTTCCATAATTCATTTCACTTTTTAACACATGAACAACACCTACATACATATTTTCATATTGAAGAAAAAGACCAACTGAGCAAAAAATTGGTTGGAATTTGAAAAATTTTAAACTGACATATACATATTTCTTTCAATTCGATGTTCGATCATAAAATCATATTTTTGTCTACTTTTAATACGGCTACATTGTACAGGTCTACAAGTAAGATAACAATCAGCTGTTTTCCCGGAAATAGCTCACAGCTGAGATCACCTGATTTTCAGAGTTGATTTTCAGAGTTGTACAATGTACAGCTACGTAGCGTGCGTGCTCATCGCACTACTATTACGTGCTCATCGCACTACTATTAACTCCGTCCAAATTGGCAAGGATATCTTCGAACCGTTCGAAACTAAACGATATTTTAAACAAGGCGACTCATATTCGTGCAATTTCTTCAATCGATTCTGGGAAGCGTAACACAATGCCGGCGCACATGAGAATGCGCACAACCGAAGCTTACGACGAAATTCGCCCGACATTTTTCGCGGCGATAGATTTGTTCCTATACGTATTGCCGACGCTAGTGGCAACGACAAAATGCGTACCAATGTGACTATATTAATTTTATGATCTTAAAGTTTTATCTTTTCAATATGGTCACTCTATCAGTTGGCATAACGTGGTCGCCGTAATTAGGTTTTAGTGAGTGAAATTTCAGGGCTGAGGACGTAGTTATGCTCGGCGAGAATTTGACTGTTGTAACATCGCAAAGGAAAAAAGGAGGCGCCGCGGAAGCCGACGCTATTGAGCTACTTTCTAATAAAAAGTTTACTTACTTACTTAATTGGCGTATCAACCGCCTAAGCGATTTTGGCCGAGGTCAACAAAGCACGCCAGCTGTCCCTATCTCGTGCTAACTGGCGCCAATTGGAAATCCTATGTATAGCCAAGTCTTTTTCCACTTGGTCTTTCCAACGCAGAGGAGGTTTTTCTTTTCCTCTCCAACCGTCGCGGATACCGCGTCAAAAACCTTCAGGGCTGGGGCTATTTCATCCAATCGAACGACGTGACATAGCCAGCGGAGCCGCTGGTTCTTATTCCGCTACACTATGTATACATCCTTGTACAGCTCATGGTTCCATCGTACGCGGTATTCGCCGTCGCAAAGACGCAAAGGTCCATAAATCTTTCGAAGAATCTTTCTCTCGAACTCCAAGGACCCTCTCATCTGATGTTGTCATCGTCCATGCTTCTGCACCATACAATAGGACGGGCATGATGAGAAACTTATTGAGTATGGTTTTTGTCCGGACTTTACTATGCAATTGCCTACTCAGTCCAAAGTATTACTTGTTGGCAAGAGAGAATCTGCGTTGGATTTCAAGTCTGACATTGTTAATGATGTTAATGCTGGTGCCTAAGTAAACGAAGTTCTCTACTTTTTCAAAGTTATTACTGTCAACAGTGATGTTTGATCCCAGTCGTGAATGTGCGGACTGTTTATTTGATGACAGGAGATACTTCGCCTTGCCCTCGTTAACTTCCAGACCCATTCGCTTCGCTTCTCTACCCAGTTTGGAGAAGGCAGAACTAACTTCGCGGTTGTTAAGACCGATAATGTCAATGTCATTGCACACTCTTATAAAAGATGACTGACTAATTTAGTTCTGCGGCTCGAATTATCTTCTCCAGCATCAAGTTAAAGAAATTGCACGACAAAGGGTCACCCTGTCTGAAACCTCGTTTGGTATCAAACGGCTCGGAGAAGTCGTTCCCAATGCTGACGGAACTGGTGGTGTTGCTCAACGTCATTTTACATAGCCATATAAGTTTCGCCGGGATACCAAATTCAGACGTTGCGGCATATAGGAAACTTCTTCTCGTGCTGTCGAAGGCGGCTTTGAAGTTGATGAAAAGATGGTGTGTGTCGATTCTTCTTTCTCGGGTCTTTTCCAAGATGTGGCTTATTGTGAATATCTGGTCGGTGGTAGATTTACCAGGTCTAAAGTCTCACTGATAAGGTACAATCAGTTCATTGACGGTGGGCTTAAGTCTTTCACACAACTAACTCGACAGAACCTTACATCGCGTATAAGGAGACTTATCCCGCGATAATTGGCACAAAACAACTGTTCCAATCAGCAGGCATTCGTTCTTCCAACCATATTCTACAAATTAGCTCCTGCATGCACTTAACCAGCTCGTCTCCGCCGTACTATAATAACTCAGCTCGTAACCCATCGGCCCCGGAAACTTTTTTTCTTCTTCAGCCGTGCTATCGCCTTCCGAAATTCGTCATAGTCGGGTGATGATACATCGAGTCCATAATTTAAGTATGCTGTGGACATCAGTCACCAGGTCGCCGTTGTCATTTTTACAGAAATTCGCCCCGGTCTTGAAACCTTCGGTTAGCCTTCGTACTTTCTGAAAAAAATTTCGGGCGCTTTTCCTATCTCCCAGCATCTCAAGCTCTTCGCACTCACGCATTTCGGCCTCTCTCTTTTTTCTCACGAAAAAGGCGTCTTGCCCGATCGCAGTGTGGCCCTGTAGGCAGCGTCTTTACGTTCCTTAGCGGTGTAAAATTCCTCGTCATACAAGTTGTTTTTTCGACTCGCTGAAATCCGATGGATTCTTCAGCGGCGGTATGTAGACAGCGAGAAATATGGGCCACTGCTCGGTAATATCGTTCTGTGTTTTTATTTCTCTCAGAGAGCAGGAGGCAAGTCGGGTGGCTAAGTGGGTGGCTGTCTATTGCGATTGCAGCTTTCCGACGTCAAGCTTTCCTTGTGTCCATTTGCGCGCGCTTTTTGCTGTACAGAGGACGATTCGTGGTGGAGACTGAATTTGTGGAACCAAAGATCTTCTTACCCACCTTGGCATTGAAATCGCCAAGCACGATTTTTATATCGCGGCGGGGGCACCGTTATACGTGCGGCCAAGGAGATCGGAGAAGCGATCTTTGGTCCCATCGTCCTTCTCTTTCGTCGGGGCGTGGGCGCAAATCAGGGCGAAGTTGAAGAATTTCGCCTTGATGCGAATTGTGGCGAGACGTTCGACCACCGGAGTGAACGACCGTTCTTTACGGCGCAGTCTCTCTCCCACCACAAATCCGACACCGAATTTGCGCTTATTTGCATGGCAGCTGTAGTAGATGTCGCAAGGGCCTATCGCTTTTTTCCCTTACCCCGTCCATCGCATCTCTTGGATGGCGGTGATGTCAGCCTTTGCTCTGCTGAGTTCGTTTATATAGCTAGCCGCTTGCTCCAAGACAGACGCCCGCTTGCAGCCGCACCTCCTGGTGAACAGACGCTGCGGACTTTAGTGGACCCTTAAACCGAATATGTCGGGGGGCCTCCACTAATGCTCCCTCTCTATTAGCCTTGACCCACACGGATTGGTTACAGTATCTCGCACATGGGTTGCTCACGTTGCCCAGGGTTCACGATCTTATACGTAAGAGTAGGTATTGAGTACAGCTGTGCAACTGTAACCGCATTGCACCTCCAATAAAAAGTTTAGCAAGCCAAATTGTCGGTTCCTTTGCTGCTATCCCTAAACTCATCCAACACCATTTGCATATTTTACAAGGTACCTACTATGTATGTATTAGGCATGTCAATCCCGCGATCCCGTGCTTTTTTAACTCCCGAATATCCCGGAATTAGTCTACTCAAATCCCGGAATTGCAGAAATTTAAAAGCCATTTATTTTTCAAATTTTGTATTATCAAAAATGTACCTTTCAAGAGCAAAACGAAGCCTTTAAAGAGTTCACAATCAGTTTTATTTGTGGTATTTCTATAGTCCGCCATTAAAATAAGAGTGGAACGTAGGGATACACTGTGCAATTTCATTATCTATTGTCTATAAAAATACCTTTCAGAGTTGTATTGAAATAAGAAAGAAGAAGTTTACAAATGTTTTTGACGGTAACAAATATGACAAATAACTCGGCTTGTGAAGTCCCTAGAACTCGTTTTGCCCTTGCCGTTATAAATTACCTGGAGAATATCCTCCTCGAGCAGAAAATGAGCCTTAATATGAAAGCGATGTTAATAGAGGTGCTTGAACTGGATTAGGCATAAAGTCTGAAAGATAAATTGCATCAAGTTTTAACAATCAGATGGCAATTGTCCATTAATCGCAAGGCATATAATTTATCAGAAGGCTTAGTAAAAGAAATTCATAGTTTTTGTAAAGAGGCTATAAAGGCTATGTCCTATAAAGATCATTTAACTTAAGGCTTTAATTTCTTAAAGATTGCGTTTTATTCACAATAAGGAATAATTCTGCCTCGCTCAAAACGGAATGGTATTTAATTTTTATTGAATCATTTCTTTTTTTATTGAATGGTAATATATTAATATTTAATATTGGTCTCAAACAGTGATTAAAAATAATTTTATTTATGCAGGTGCATTTGCTTCTGTTATATATATGTATATTGGTACTTGAAGTATAAGTTATTTTGTATGTTTGACAATTTTTTTTTTTTAAAAGACCAAGAAATACATACATATGTATGTACATGAATTACACCGAATCGTTCTCTTTGTTATATTAATGTTATTTTGTAGTTTGTATTTAAAATACAACGATTGCAAGCGTGTTAAATGTTTTGATAAATTAAAAATTGCAAATCAAAACGTCGTGAAATTCGGGATCCCGGGATTTTGTTTTCAGATCTCGAAAATCCCGGGATCAATAAAATGCCCAAAATTGGCATCTCTAATATGTATGTATGCATATGTATGTATTGTATGTGTTTGTAACAGCTGCATGTGTTCATACACATGTATTTAAATGAGGATGTCCGTATTTACTTTATATGAATGTACTTAGACTAATTAGTTTACTTAGCAAGTCACAAATGTCAGTAAATACATACACTCATATGTAGCAGAGATAATTATGTAGAATAGTTTGCTTTTGAAGTATGCAAAGGATGGAATATAAAAAAATGAAAATACAGCTTCATGTTTGTCAGAATGAGTAATTTATACGTAGTTTATATCATACATACATATGCACATTGTTGACCGTTGTGGCCGGGTGTGTAGAGGTGCGTGCTATAACTCGATATGCCGCTAAGTTCGAGGTTTGTATCTCACCTAGGGCAACTTAAATTGTAATCATAAAAATAGCTTTTTTTTAATAGCGGTCACCACTAGGCAGAGAATGGCAAACCTCCGAAGGCATTTCTGCCGTTGTACAACATAAAAAAGGAACACCACAAATGGTAGGAGAAGCTCGGCCAAACATTGAGCTATATAGTGTATGCCCCATATTATATTATTAATATCACAAATGCACATACAGATACATATGTATCCAAACATTGACATGAGCAATTGCTTCTAAATGAGCATTTCGAACACAAATCGACAAAATGAAAGTTGAAACTGCATACAAATATACTAAACACTTTTTATTTACATTGGGTTAATCCTAGATTAATATGATTTAAAAAACAAATTCTTTTGAGTCAATCTGAAATAATTATACGCTAGAGTAAAAGAGGGAAAACCACTTAATACTTATAAGATGTTAATAGGTATGCGACGTTAATCATACTAGTATTAAAGTACTTTGCAAATTTTCCTTGACTACATTTTTCAGGTTAGAGTCATTGGATATTCGATGATAATTGGCTCTCCTATTCTTAATTCGTTCTCCAATTATGAACCTAACAAAGTAATTCGCCATAAAAATTGTATTGAGAATTATTAACTGCATGTTCTTTTTATACCCGAGCGTACTTGTACACAAGGGTATTATAACTTTGTTCGCATAACGGTTGTTCGTAACAGCAAAAAAAAGTCGAAATAGATATAGACATATATGTATATACTAAAAGGATCAGAATGAAAAGAATAATCGATTTAGCCCTGACTGTCTGTCCGTCCGTCCGTCCATCCGTCCGTCTGTCCGTGCTTACAATAACTTGAGTAAAAATTGAGATATCTCAATGAAATTCGGTACATATGTAGATTGATCTTTGGACAGGCTAGGTAGGTATTGAAAATAGTCAAGATCGGTCAATAACCACGCCCACCTCCCATATAACGGAAGTTTTGAAAACCAAAAACTTCATTTTTCCTGTATCTCTTAAAGCAAATTGGGTGAAATTTGGTATATGGAAAGATAATGAACTAAGGAATTAAGTATTTGTAAAATTTTGAAAAATGGGTTTTGCCACGCCCACTTATGAAAAAGTTTATGTATCTCAATAACGGTGTAAGATATCGTCACAAAATTTGGTGAACAAATTTTCCTCAATATCGCTGTTATCGTTACAAATCGCCCACCTCCCATATAACGGAGTTTTAGAAAATGCCAAAACTTCATTTTTTCGTTATCTATTAAAACAAAATGAGTGAAATTCGATATTTGGAGCGATTTTGAACTAAGAAATTAGGTATTAATGTACTTTTGAAAAATTGGCGTTGCCACGCCCTCTTAGGAAAAAATTTCTGAAATCGGACAATAATCTCGCCCACCTGCCATATAACGGAAATTTTGAAAAATGCAAAAATTCGTTTTTTCTTTATCTATTGGAGCGTATTAATTAAAATTTGATATTTAGAGAGATAGTTAATCATGAAACTTGATTTTTATGAAATTTTGAAAAATGAGCGTTACCACGCCTACTTATAAAAAAACGTCTGTATGTATCTCAATAACGATGTAAGGTATCGTCACAAAATTTGGTGAACATATTGTCCTTGATATTACTAGTATCACCGCTAATAAATTTTGAAATCGGACCATAACCGCGACCAACTTCCATATAACGGAAATTTTGAAAAAATGCAAAAAACTTCGTTTTTCAGTATTTATTGGAAGAAATTGGGTAAAGTTTAATACTAGCTGTGATTTGAAACAAAGAAACGGGGTTTTATGAAATTATGGGCACCGCCCATATAAAACTACATCGCGAGGGTATATAAAGATCGGTTTCACCCGAATTTAGCCTTTCTTACTTGTTTTTCTCTAAAATTGATTTTGAATTACCCAGCGGAAATTTATCAAAATTATCTATCAAACCGAAAAAAATTAACTACCAGAAAAAGGCATTTTACTATAATAAAAGCAAAAATGTAATTATCTCTAGTATCATCGAAGAATTAGTTAAATGAAGTTGTCAATGTCACAATTCAATTTTTGTTTTGTAATATGATTTACAACCAATTTTGGTTATCATGTATCTTTCAATGAATCTTTCAACGCGTTTTTCTCAGGGCTATTGCGTTGGCCGCTGTGTTCCAGTGTGGCCGCTGTGGTCGAGTTGGTATCGGTGCGTGCTATTACTCGATATGCCGGTGAGTTCGAGTTTCGAATCTCAGTCAGGTCAAGCAAAATCTTAATCATAGAAAAAGTTTTTTTCCAATAGCGGTCACCCCTCGGCAGGCAATGGCAAACCTCCGGGGGTATTTCTGCCATGAAAAAGCTTCTCATTAAATACATCTGCCGTTCGGAGTCGGCACTAATTTGTAGGTCCCTCCATTTGTGGTATAATATAAAGACGCACACCACAAATGGTAGAAGCTCGGCCAAACACTGAGCTATATAGTGTAAGCGCCAAAATTATATTATATTATATTATAATTTGAATAAACTTTTTAACAAAGTAAAACCGTCAATTTATTGATTATATCCTTTAATTTAACTTTCAAAAAGTCGAGTTCAAAAATATTCAATAGTCTTGTTTTGAGAAACACTATAAAAAAAGGTAATTTTTGGTCTCTAAAGTAGAATACCCACTTAAGTATTAATCGTCGCTCTAGGCTTGGTTTGCCAGAAAATCGTATGCCGAATTAAATTAAACAATTACTTTCCGAGTTTTTTTAAGTCCAGCGTCACCTGGCAAGCATATTTTTGAGAAAATTTATCTTCTTTATCATCCAAACGCTTGGTATAATTAATACATATGAATAATATTGAAGGAATATTTTCGAAGGTCGCCTTTGTGTAATTTAAAAATAAATACAATTAAGCTATATATTAGTAAAATTTTGGTGTGACTCGTACCGTCTAATTTTTGGTTGAATTTCTGGGCTAGCGAAAAAGTTCTTAAGTCTTAATTTTCCCGCATTTTTTCTACTATTTCTTTCACAAGTGTACGTATTTCTTTCTTCTTGTTTTTGACCTGTTAAATATGATTATTTTATTTTTAAATGAACTGAAGGCCAAATTTTGTTCTGTTTATTTAAATTTGAAACTACTAGTTAAAAGTAAATATTACAAAGCATTAAAGCCTTTCAAACGGATTTTTTGTATATACAATGTGCATTGTGCATATGTATGTGTAAGATAAAAACTAATTTGTGTAAATTTTTATGTAAATGTTTTCATTTAATTTTTTTTTGGTGTCCGTCAAACACCAAACGCCTTTGAAACACGAACGTTAAAAACAGCTGTTTCACAAAAGTAAAGAGTTTACCCTTCTTTCCCGCCATCACGAAGAGGGAAGGGCGAATTGCATAAATATAAATATTTTTTTTTGCCGATAGCACGGTCTTTTTTTTGCTTGAAAGTGAATCCGAGAATTAAAAAGTTGGCGGAGTGAGTGTTGAAATCTTGACAAAACCAACGAAAGGACTCAAATAAATAATTACTGATTTATTTATCTCCTTTTGAAAATAATAAATAATAGTAAGACTCAAGTGTCTGAGTAATCAAGAAGGAATGCTAAGTATTATTTCGACTAAGTAAACATGTGTGTACATGAGTCATTGAAAATTTCAAAATATATATACAAATTTGTTGAATTGTTTTTTGGTTTTCTACAAAGGTTTAAACTTGGATTATATAGTTTATTTTGGGGATTGAACTGAATTTTAATTGAAAATTCATAAAAATATATAAATGAATATAAGTGTTAATTTTCAATTTGATTGCAAATCATATGGCCACTACCGTATATATTAAGGCCATATGCTTAGAATGCGGATAGAGTAAACAAATACACTAGCAACAACTTCGTTGTCACTACTAATTTGATATTTCAAAGTTGACGAATACATTTCTCTCGACTGCGTGCAATATTACATCTTTCACGTGGACAAAACTTAGTACATATATTAACAGCCCAATCACATATTCCGAATGAACTCCCGTCGTGACGAAATCTCCCGTCACGTATTCGGGAAAAATGCTATCAGTAATTCCGACGTGATCACGAAATTCTTACGCAATTTCGAAATTCGGGAGATTGTCATCACGGATTCCGAGTAAAACGCAATTTTGACATTTATTCGTGAGAATAATCTACGAACGCTTTCCCTTATCGGGAGAACTGAAAATAATAACTAAAACGAACAAAAAAATGCAAGTGAACTAGAAACTAAGTGGACGAAATGTTGGGAGCTCGGACGAAATTCATGATAAGCCTGTAAGTCATTCCTGCTGCGAAAACCTTTATTTCATTCACTACAAATCACAACTGATGTAAGTACTATCCAGTACATATTTATAAAAAAAAACTATTTCACATTTTTGCAGCACTTTCTCTGCAATTAAGTCTACCCTTTATCAAGGTTTGGTGTAAAAATATTTTGGTCATATGTATGCATGACAATTTTAAGTTTGAATAGTTTACTACTTAGTATTGTCAAACTCAAATTTCTCGTATCGTATCAGTTTTTTTCTGGATTATATTAGTATTTTTATTTACAGATTTCAGAAGAAATTAAAAACTTTTCTTTGCTTTACTTTTGTTTAAAAAAAATATTTTTTCCAGTATCCAATTTCGCACAAAACGCACATTTGAAATATAATGTAAAATACTTTTGAGTTCTAGCAAACCGCTGCATAGGGTTACCATTTATCGGGCAATTAAGTTTGTGCCTTTGGTTTGTCATTGAACAACTTTACTTTTGTTCCACTGCAACCGTGGTCAATTGCTTAGTGGTTTAGGTAGTTTCTATGCTTTGTAGATATTGGAAAATCGCCGCGGTATTTCTAGCTTCAATGCATTCGATGCAAGTGCACATCAGCCGAGCGATTGATTACAATGTGAGCGAGTTAAAATTGATAGATAGTGTAGGTTTGGGCTTTACATTTACATTACATAATTAAGGCAAATTTGCAACTGCACAATTTCGTAGAGATCAGGTGATTTCAGATATTCTCTAAGATTCGAGCTTGGAGTTCCAAAATTTGTAGGAAAGATTTTTACATATTAGTGGTTTCATTTACTTGGTATATTCGCAAGCGGCTTTTTTTTAAATCTTATTATTTTTATTCGAGTATATACATACTTACGTATGTATATACATAGTTTTGTCATAGGTAGGTCAACCAAAAACTTGCACGAGCAATTATTTTATTTTAAAACACATTAGAACATCGGTTTATGGTTTAATGAAATTTCTAATATTTTAAGCGATATCAGATAAGGTCCAAAAACTAAAATACTGGTAAAATAAAATAATTTGCAAAATATATTGACAAAGTTCGACCAATAAGATATAAATTTGTTGAATTCAAAATTAAAGCAATTACTAACCGAAACCGAAGCACAGCAAAAACTAGTAACCATTGATACTAATTATGATGAAAATCTTAGGAAAAAGTTGTTTCATTGAACAATTAAATTTTAAACTATAAAATTCACCTTTTAGCAATATAAATTAATTCAAAAAAAAGTAAGATTGATTTTAACGAATCAGTGGCAGATTTATTTAACAAAGCTGCCCATTTTTTGTAAGTAAGATTTCGTTATGATAATAAAAGCCTTTAAAAAATGTCATCATAAATGACATATTATTGTTGTAATTTCATTTTAATTGTCTTTATGTTCTATGTACAAATAAAATGCAGACTCCCTGAAGAAGGCGCGCATGACGCCGAAACGCGTAGGAGAATAACAGAAACTTTGTTTACTTTATTAAAAAACTACCGGCCGAAAAGCTCCAAAAACATCCCAACAGGAAATCAACATTGACCAGAAATTAAATGTAACATCCATTCAAATTTAGTAAAGTAATGTGACAATTGATCTGGACTAAACAAAAATTTCTGAAAATGTTATTTGAAGTTCGTAAGGGATAAGACAGGAGTACAAATTAGCTCAAATGTTTGTAATGAATTAGAAAGCCGCCACCAATCACTATAGATTTCTACCGGGAAGTGGAGGAAGCCCTCAGTAAATCATACTGTGACAATCTACCAGGTCTGGAGCACTCCAAATCTCTTTTGGGTAGCTACAAACAAACAAGATTTAGGGAATGGGCTTGTTAAAGAACAATCTAAGAATGATCACAGGAATTCTTACAGGATACTGTAGGTTAAATTATCACCTAAATAAGCTGGGAATATATTCGCAAGATCATTGCAGATTCTGAAACTTCTAAACACGTCCTGGAGAAGTGCCCCGCATTGGTGCATAAACGCCATAACGACTAGGCGAATATCTGCTTACGGACGGTGGCATAGCTTCCAGAGACTTAGGCTCAATACTAAGATTTATCTCGGGAGTTGGACTAAAGGAAATTCTTTAATCCAAGTAGGGGGCACAGTAGATCTCAAGGTCGCAGTGCTATTTTCCCCTAACAACAATAATATGTCATAAACATTTTTTTTTGGACTGTCAATGAATACATCATAGTGCGAATTTTCGTGGAATCTAAGTAACACTCTCATTTGATCGTAGCTGCTTGAATTCAGAGATTGCGTTTTTGCTCATTTTTCGAAATTCTAACTACGATGGATTCAGCCATAGCCCAAATAATAATATGCAATTGCGATGTTAATAATACAATTTTTTGCATTATGCGAGAAAACGCGGAACTTATACATTTTTTTAAGCGAAGGCAAATACATTAGTTCCATTATATGAATATTCCTTTTCAGCGAGCACTGCGAAACGAGTTGAATATTAGTATTAATTTTAAAACAAAAATTTGTATGTAAAATTCATATGTATGTTCTTAACATGAACATGTTTGGACATACACTCATTAGCAAAGTTGCTCGAAAATACAAAAAATCTGCTTATATTTACATATGTAGTAAAAGTAGTTACATACATACATATATATCTGCGTACTTATTTGCCCACAAAAAATCTTACTACAGCAATTAGGCTGTTTAGTATAAATAAAGTAGAATATTCTACGTACATACATTCACTTAACTCCCATCGTCGTTTTGAATGGAATATTCTAAAGAATTATGAAGCTGCGAGCCCAGGAAATGAGTAATGCTGCATACAACTCTGTCAAATACAAAAATGCTGGGGAAGCATTGCATAACCAACGAATAGTAACTAACCTTAAGAATTTGCATTCATAACAAATGTACTCCCACACAAAGAAACGAAGCGAAATTTGCTTCACACAGTTTTGCAGGATACGCGCACCTTTGACAGCAATAAAGGATTATGAATTACATGCGGAACTTGTCACGAAAGCTTGCCGCAAATTGATGCACGAGCTGCAGTTAGTTTGTGGAGTATAGCAGCAATCAGATAGACGTTGTCAATGGTTTTGTGAGTTAAAAAGAATGAAATAAATATAAAATATAATTTATACTAAAAAAAATTATAATTTTTTTTAATCTTTTGAGTTTTCTGTAGTGGAACAGAGTTTGGCCGAGAAAAATATGAATTTTCATACCATTACGGCCACCTGTAAATTTTTTTAAATTAAAAATAAATTGGCTTTATTCTACACATAATCACCCGTGAGTTCTTTTTCGTCCAAAATCATTTGCTTTTTACTGTGCGCTTAGTACATGTATACTGGGGTGTCCGTTATTTCCCAAACTTCATTTTGTACTGCAAACGCCTCCCAATTTTTTAGGTTATGACTTATAAAAATATCAGAGAAGCCCTTAATATTCACATTAACCCGTGCCTTAAACCTGATACATTTCACATATAAATAAAATGGGATTTATAACTGTTTGCCACTGAACTTTTTTGCTTTTTTCGATAAACTCTAGCGATTAGAAGTTAATCAACGATAAAGTTGTATTCATTTTTGAGTCCATTATTTTCCTCGACTCTGCCGATGAAATCGCCAACTTCTACAAATCCAGAAAATCTTTCTTGAAACTTTTCAACAATTTGTGTTTGTTGACGGGTCATGTTTAGATAATTCAATACTTCCAGATAAAGATATACACAATGTCATTGAACAGAACATGTGATTCTTCGTCAACTTGCCAAATAAATACTAAACATAACGCCCTCATCTGTAATGAGTGAGCAAACGTTTCCCACATCTAACTACATTCCCTAAGTTTTCCGGTGCTTGGCGTTATTGTTGATTTATATTCTAGTAAGATAACTCATTCATTTTTATAAGAGCAGCAAATAAACACTGTAAGACCGCGACTTTTTGTTAAATGCTATAACTCGTAAACAAGACCTTTTTAAAAAAAAAGTATAAATTTAGAATCAGCGACATCAAATTAGTAAACATCATCAGACCAATCATTTATTCCATCAGAGATCTCAACGTGACAACGTCGTAAAAATGCTATTTTCAATTGTAATGGCTGTATTTCATAAATTTAAATCTATTTTTCTCCAGGTCAATACCATCCACAAATCGGAGTTACTATGATAAACTGGTGAATATGATAGAGGAGTGGGCAGCCATTGCCCAAGGTTTCCCAAAGAAAATGAGCATGGGAGGAAGTTGCCCTGCAGCTGAACAGCCTTGGGTCTCCAGATAAGGATGCGACTTTTGTAGTGAACTTATTGAATAAATATATGCAGAAGGAAGTGCTGTTTATTTGAATTAAATGTTTCGATCTAAACACTAGTATAAAGTGCCGAGGTACATTCACCTACATATAATATAACGTAAAAGCTTCAACAGCGACCATCTCGAAAAAAGTAAGTAGGCAAAAATGTTTGCTAATTTGTTGAGTTAATGTAGAAGGTAAAACGATTTTTTGCTTTTGTTATTTCCTCATCTTTTTACAGGATTGGTTGGACTATAAAAGCTATGTACAACGTAAGCTATCTCTGCACAAAACTGAGACCAGAGCTAGGGGAAGTTACTTATTGAAACATCCTCAGACGACAAACTGAGAAACCTGATCCAATTAAGAAAACCAGAATGGAATCCAAGAGCTAATTTCTAAACCTGCATCGAATCAGAAACTGTGTCGAACGCTTTGAAGAAGTCAGTTTATATGCAATTTACCTGAAATCCACCGATAAAAGACGCAATACAGTATTCACTAAACTCCGTTAAGTTAGTAATTGTGGAACGATAGGGTACATAGCCGTGCTGATTTGGCATTATCACGGTTTTGGATGCAAAATATATTTTGGCGTAGAACACGTCTTACCTTACGGTATGGGCACCCATGTCAGATTGTTATTGTTGTAATCTCTATTTCTTTAATTATAAGGAAACGGCGAGATAAATTTTTTTAAAAATTTTTTTGTAGTCAAATGAAGATGTTAGCTTTCGTTTGACATACATTTCATATTGGTTGATATCTTCCTAATATTTAAATTTCTCAAATGAATATTTTATAAACACATCCAAACAAATATGTGTGTGGTGTTTGGTTGAGTGTGTACTAGTGGTGGGTAACACAGTGCTGCACTGTGTTACCCACCACTAGTTTGTAGCGTGAATAGACGTTCATTTTATTGCATAATTTTAGGCGGGAAAATTTAAGTAGAGTAAAGGCAGAGAAAGTGCTGCCAACTACTGCTTATTGGTGGTGATTTTAACACAGAAATCACTTCAAATACTAGATTGGCGAAATTTATGAGCGATACGTTCAATTTGGATTATATTCGAAATGATGCTCCCACAACTATTGATAACACAACCATTGACTTAGTTTTTGCGAGAAATTTAAATGTTAATTTAAAAACATATTTATCCTATTTTTCCTATCATAAGCCTATATTCTCAAAAGTAACTTTCAAATAATCAAATAGATTTGGGTCTGTTATTTATCATTTATCTTTACTATTGATAACCACCATTGACTTCGTTTTTGCGAGAAATTTAATTGATAATTTAAAAACATTTTTATCCTATTTTCCTATCATAAGCTTATGTATGTATATCATCAAAAGTAACTATCAAATAAAGAAATTCATTTGCTTGCATTATTAATCATTATAAATTATCATTATACATATGTTTTCTGTCTTATCGGATGGCGTATTCTACGTTAAACTTAATGGCCGTGTCTCTGACACAGCCTCCTTCTTTTTTCTTTCACTATCGTTTCAAAGAGCTTGGTGACTATATATAGCTTCCAAAAACCCAAAACTAAGGAATGCGTTATCTGAAACGTCTAACCCGTCTTGAGAGAAACTATCCTCTTATAGGAAGTTCCAAAAGATTTTGGATTGGATTTAATACTTGACTCAACATTAAGTATGTAATTCCTACAAAGAAATTTGTCTAGACAATTAAACTCTTTCAAGTATTTCTGATACAAGGCAAAGAAAATATCATTATATGTATGTAGTCTTGTATCTTTTAAAAAACGTATTTCTAATATTCTTTAACTTTTTAAAAGTAGCTTATATGGTTTTTTTTTCTTAAAAACAGGTACATATGTGTTTTATACAAATTTCGGATAAATTGCATTTGAAAGTTTGATAGCATTCTGAAACATCAAGTGAGGAAAGTAATTCATCCCAGTTACGCTCCGATAATAGCGAGTTTATTTTTGAAAAATCGCAGACCCTCAAATTAAATGAGGTCTGGTGAACAGGATAACTTGTTGAAAAATTATAAAACTCAAATTTTAAAACTAGGGTTAAATGATGCATATCAGATGGTTACAGTGGTGCATGGCATTTTTCAATAGAACAATTAACATTATCAGTGAGAACTGATTCATGAGTCTTATTAAAGGCGTAAGACCAAAGTTCGAATTTGAAAAGGATTTGGACCACCGCACTTTACCAAGGTTAAAGTCCCCCAATACACAAACATGGGTTTCACCCATTTTACTTAAAACTAGAGCAGTGATATTACCACTTCTTGCGGTCAGCTTCTTCTAGCTCCGAGTTAGAGTTTAAACCAAACACCTTTAGATCTTTACGTCTTTCTTTCTTTTCAACAGAAGCCGGAAACTGGATTTTCTCACCACCAGAAGTAGAAAGACCATTAGCAGAACCCACATTTCTACCAGTAACAGCATGAGAATAAGATGTACATACATATAAGAGTATGAGGGTGCATTGACAGTACGTGGATTAATTTTATCGTCGTTGTTCATCAAAAAATAAATTATTAAACTTGTTAGTGAAAACTACGGATATATTTTTTAAATATACATATGTTTGTACAAACTTCAGATTCATTTATTCAGAATTTGTAAATTATTAGCATACGTACGCGCATGTAGTATGTACATATGTAAAAATATAATAATATATGTACGAGTACATAAATCGTAAAAAAAAATTAATAAAGTAGCTTAACAGTCTGTTGATGTTTTATATATTGGATGGAATGTAATTATTTTTTATCGATTTTTTTTATAGTTACTTAGCATAACATAATAGTAGTATTAACATAATATTGTGCTAACACAAAACTGAGCTTATGATTCAACAATGGTTTATTTTTAAATTACGTAAATTTTATAAAAACAAAGGTGGTCAAAATATTTATAAAGAATAATATAATAATTTGGCGATTACACTATATCGCTTAAGAGCTTTTCCTGCCATTTGTGGTGTGCGTCTTTATACATATTATACAACAAATGGAGGGACCACAAGTTTTGTGCCGACTCCGAACGGCAGTTGTATTTATGAGAAGCTTTTTTATAGTTACTTAGCATAACATAATAGTAGTATTAACATAATATTGTGCTAACACAAAACTGAGCTTATGATTCAACAATTGTTTATTTTTAAATTACGTAAATTTTATAAAAACAAATGTGGTCAAAATACATTAAACTATAAACAAGAGATTGTGATTTTTTAAACATAAATGCCAATTACTTAGTGGTGCAATAAATTTCCAAGGATTATGAATGATGATAATTAATATATACATAAATATCAATCAAACGACATAAATGCAATGTGCAAGAAAAAACAGAAAATACTTGCAAAAACGTGTACATGTAAAAATAAAACCAATTAATAAACGTAATACATTGCTAATAATTAATATTATTATTATTATTATTATTTTTTCCTTAAATGAATAACTTTTCATCAGTCTATAAAGCTGGTCTTTTGTTTCGACCTAACTTACAATAATATCTAATCAAATATTTTATTTTTGATTAAATATGTATTCGCTAATGCAGAATTTTTAAATACATTATAACAAAAAAATTAAAGTCTTTAAAGCATATTAGCTGAAGTTACTGTGGCAACGACACAAAGCCATACACAGATTTGAACTATAAAAAAGATTAAGTGCTTTTGTTGTCCATTGTGAGGTAAGCATAGTGAGCAATATCAAGTAAATATTCACCCTTATTGTGAGTTTCGTTTTCGCCCGAAATAGTTCACTTTTCACTGTTCGCTTATTATAAATTTCGGACGGAAATTTTCCGCTTCGAACAGATTCAGACGCAGATTCAAAATGTTGAATACTTTATTTAAGTTTTTGTACATATAATCGCTCATTTCAAGAACAAAACAATTATCTGAGCTCAAAGAGAGATACTATTAAAAAAAAAATGTAGCTGAGTAATGAAAACAGCTAAGAATGGAGCTAAATACTTGGGGCCTACGATGAAAAATGAGTCCAAATGAAAAGAGTTAAACAACTTATAACTTAAATGTGCGCAGAAATAATTTTTTGTATGCAAAATAGGCTTGGACGGGCACAAAGCGGTATGTGTTTAAGCGTAGGCCGTTTTACCCACTGCGGGAGTAATATATATAATAATAATATAATTTTGGCGCTTACACTTTATAGTTCAGTGTTTGGCCGAGCTTCTCCTACCATTTATGGTGTGCGTCTTTATATTTTACCACAAATGGAAGGACCTACAATTTTGTGCCGATTCCGAACGGCAGATGTATTTTATGAGAAGCTTTTTCATGGCAGAAATACCATCAGAGGTTTGCCATTGCCTGCGGAGGGGTGATCGCTATTAGAAAAAACGTTTTCTATAATTAAGATTTTGCTTGCCCTGACTGAGATTCGATTTTGACAATTTCTTACAGGATCTGACTAAAAGACGTTTGCGCCAGTCCAATTTCAAAATTGTTACCTACACCATTATAGTATCCACCTTCAGCTAAAAATCGCAGGCACGCGCTAAGCTTCCCAACTGGTGGTATAGCAAACTGTAATCGTCAAATATCTGGAAAATTGATTAATGTGATCAAATACTATTTAATTTTAAACTTCAAGTATACACATTTCAGAGTTGTTATTTCCATGTTCGAATTTTCGAACCGAAATTATTTCGGGTGAACCGAACAATAGGGTATTCAAGGCGGGCGAATGAAAAGATTTGGGGTAAAAATTTTTTCGGGCGAAACTCCCGATAACGTTGATTCAATTCAAGAATTTAAATAATTTTAGTGTTCTTGCATTCAAACGTTGCCTAAATCATTAGTTCAGAGACCCGATATGCAATGATTAGGGAAATCGTATTTTGAACTTACAAAAGTAATAATTGTTTATCAGCGAACAATTTGAAGACTATCCGTTCGAGGCGAATTAATTAGCGATTCTCGTCGTGGGATGCAGTGTGAGAATATCTTATAGATACATACATATATATGTAGGTATGTTTATATTATGGTATATGTATATACAAATAATCCATCGACTTTCCGCAAATCGCGATATGAAACTAAAGCAGTGCTTTCAATATTAACTTGATAAAAATACAATGATAAGTTTCTTTTAGTGCCTTAGAACAATATACAATTTCTTTTGCTTTCTCTCTTTTTTTCTTTTCACTTAAATTAAAGGTTGCAACAAATGGCAAAGAAAATATATGCTTCCACACCGTTTTCATTCAACTGCGTTCAGCGTTCGTGAGGGGCCTTTTCTCGTTCTTTCGCTACAATTATATCCTCTTTTATTACACGAGACACAAAAGCTTCTTCCATAGCGGTGTTGTAGGCGTAGATGGCAATGTTGTTGGCGCAAGCCCTTCCCAAATTGCAGTGTCGAATACTTCCTTGACTTTGTCCTGTAACAAATAATTGAAAAAAAAAAATGTAAATATACATACGGTATCAACGGCCCAAATAAGATTATATGTATATACATATATCTATATATACATATATATGTTAAAAATAGTGGATGAGAACAATGAAAATATTTTCAAAAACCAATGGCAATTCCAGCCAATCACAACGTCCCTTTGTTATGCTTAAATTTAAGGGGCTATAATGCTCGAACAAATTCTAAAATTTAAGAAAATAATTTATTAACGTTTTATTAACGCTTGTTGATTTTTTTGCATCATATACAAAGTTTAAATTCTAATTCAAAACGATAAATAAAATATAAATCGTATTGAGGTCGGTTGTAATTTTGAGATATACATATACATAGGTTATATAGTAAAAAGATTAAATTTTGTGTCTGCAAGCAAACAGCCGCTTGAACTATTGAGAATATATTCGAGACTAACTACTAGAAACCAAAAAAAAACAAAATTAAAAGCATGTTTACTACAAAATGTAGTAAAATAAAGTCAGATGGTGCAGTGTTCCTCATCTCGTCCACGACAACTGTCGGAGCTATTAAGCCACCAACGAAGTCAGGAGCTAGTGCGGAGGAGGGCGAAAGGGGCGTCAACTCCGTTTATAGATCCCGAACCTTTTTAGGGTTGGGGAAAGGGGCATTAACAGCCTCAACAAGGAAAGAGGAGGAAGCCCTCAGTAAATCATACTGGGACAATCTACCAGGTCTGGAGCACTCCAAATCTCTTTTGGGTAGCTACAACCAAACAAGATTTAGGGAATGCATGGGCTTGTCAAAGAACAATCCAAAAATGTCTAGGCGAATATCTGATTACGGACGGTGGGATAGCTTCTAGAGACTTTAGCTCAATACTAAGATTTATCTCGGAATTTGGACTAAAAGAAATTCTTCAATCCAAGTAGGGGAACAATAGACCTTATGTTCGCAGTGCTATTTCCCTTAACGACAATAATAACGAACCTGCGCAAGGCGCAATATCATATTCATCAATCTTTGTTAACATCTACATATGTATGTATTCTTTTCTTTCACTCGCAGAACTTTTTACTACTGGCAAATTTTGACAATTTGGCGATTACACTATATCGCTTAAGAGCTTTTCCTGCCATTTGTGGTGTGCGTCTTTATATTATACTACAAATGGAGGGACCACAAGTTTTGTGCCGACTCCGAACCAAAGATTATATGATACGAAACTCTCGTTCTCGTGAGAGCGCTCTCAATGTGTACATTTTTTATAACATTTTCCAATGATGTCACTATGAAAGAAACCAAATGTGGTAATTACCATTGCATTTTTTGGAGATTTTATGAATTTAATACGACCATTGCGTTATGCAGAAGTAAATAATACAAATACAATGAAGTAACAAGTAAAATACGGGTATTAATGAAAAAAATTATAAATTTATGAGTTCTGGCTGAAAACTTTAAAGTATACCAACAATTTTAACTGAAATAAAAAAATATCAATTTTAACATAATCAATCAATATCAATCCAATCGAAATGTGTATATGTTTGTATTTATATACAGTATGTAGTTAAAAAGTATTTAAAATAGTAATATATAAGCAGTTTTCTTTGAAAAATATTTTTATTAGCAATTTCAAAGACGCTTTTTCTAAATAAAACGCAACATTTTTGTGAAAAGTTCTAAATTTTACACATTGCTCTTTATTTTGAGATTGTAACACTTTTATTTGCAAACAACAAACACTCAATATCTTATTCTGCACAGTTAGAAAGTGCACTGATTTTATTGATAATTTACACATTTTGACTCTGGCATCTAGCTATTTTACTTGTCAGCTGATAATAGGGGGACTCATTCGGTTTGTTGCCAGCATGAAAAACGAGATCAGTCCCCCTATTTTAATAGCGGTTGAGAGAGTTTCGTATCATATAATCCTTGTCCGAACGGCAGATGTATTTATGAGAAGCTTTTTCATGGCATTAATACCCTCGCATGTTTGCTATGCCTGCCTAAGGGCTACCGCTATTAGAAAAAACTTTTTTGTGAGTTTCAATCCCCGAACTCAGGGACGTAGGTAGTTTTAGCACGTACCGCTACACACTCGACAACATAAGCCAAAAGTCTTGATATACAATACCGCAGTGCTGCTTAAAAGATTTTAATGAAGATGTATTAAAGACATGGTCAAGTCCATTAGTTTTTCAGCAAAATATTAAAAAATATGTTAAAAGTTATGGTGAAATGTATAAAATATGTTATCGAAAATTATTTTCACTCTAACTTTTCGTATTTTAATCACATTTGTTATAGGTGAGTCTGCAACCTAAACGTACATACATATGTACATAGGTAAATATGCTTAAAAAAGATGAGATTTCTTTTCACAAAATGCATATGTATATTTTAGGATACCATAACAAATATTATTAAATATCAATGAATTGATAATCGCTTCTGTTTGCAAGGAATGTTTATATAAAAAAAAAACATTTTGCTAATCTTAGAAAACAAACTAGGCTTCTAGTGATTCGTATTATACTTATGTCATGAAATTACATGATATCAAAAGCGAGACCATGAAAGTATCGCATGGTTTTATAAATGTAGAGGTTATTAATCTATCGGATATACATACATGTGCATGTATGTATGTCTATAAATAATTTTATTTACTTACTTGTGTTGCTGATGAAGTCTCAATGTATTTCGCGCCAACTGACGCTGCCAAATCCCAGGCATCAGCATATGAAATCGGTTTTTCGCCATTAAGCTGATAAAATACGGGAATAAAATGTAAAAGCGCCACGGTAACAATGCCAAGATGAAGATGAGCGTGTTGAATTCGCGTTGATTGTTCAACGGTTTTATTAAGCATGTCCAAAGGAAATAAAATAAAAGTGAGTTAATTCATAAATATTTTAATACAAGAATATATAATTGAAATGGTAAAGCTGTAAGTTGGCGATTTTAATGCCAAACATTTTATCAAAGCCTAGTAAAGAGCGGATGCGTATACGCAGTGCAGCGCCTTTTTTCCACATATTTATGTACACTGATCGCTTTGTCACAGACGCGTGCCAACAAATGAAATGCGCCTCTTTTACACATACATATGTATGTATGTGTATAAAGAAACAAACAAATACACATGTACACAGACAAGCATCGTGCCCTTACCTGCAATTTATTCAACACTTGCGCATCGTTGCGCAAATCCGCCTGCGTTCCGACGAGAATCAATGCGACTTTTGTCTTTGAGAATTTCGGTGCCCATTTCGCTTTTACAGCATGAAAGGTATCCGGCTTCACCACAGAGAAGCACAACAGGAACACATCGCTGTCTGGATAGCACAACTGTCGCAGCTTGTCCAATGTATCCTGGCCGGCGGTGTCACAGATGGTGAGGTGTACAGGGCTGTCGTTAACCAATACATCCGCTGAATGAATATTTAAGTATAAAAAATAAGAAAAAAGTAAAGACCTTTTGTAATAAAAACTGAGGATGAACAATGAACTACTTAAATATTTATGTAGTTTTTGACTAAAAATCTGTACAAAATTTACAGACTGCATTTGTCGTGAATTCAAATTATGTACTTATACATACATTCTAATTGAAAACAAAATCACCATCATATACAAAAAATTAAGTGAATGTCAATATTAAATTTCACTGATTTCCCCAGATAGTTGGCGGTTGCTATGACTAAAGTACAATTAGTTATATTAAATTAAAACAAGGTAAATCAACAATTTAATTTGAGAGAAAGCCACGGAATATTTTAAGCACAAATATTTAATTTAAAAGCTCGTGTGCCGCCTGTTGGGGCAATTTTTCGCTGAAATATGTATAAACTTGAAGTTTATTGGCATGGTTGGCGACTATGTTTTATGTGCCTTTGTATGTATGTATATAAATTTATGTTTATGCAGTAGCTACCTTGCAAATGTGGCGACGAATCTCTAAAGAGAGTATTCCGGAAATAGTGTCAATGGGCTACAATTGGGTATTAATTAGTGTCAACTAGACCCAAACCGGTATAATTGTAGGTTAGTCCTATGTTAATTTCTTTCGGCTATAATAAAAGATGTATTGATAACATATTTGCACGCACTTAGGCAACGAAAGTAACTATAACCTTGAACAAGTATTTAACTTTGTTGACCTAGCTATCACAATGGACCCAAAACTTAACTTCAATCTTCATTTCAATGCTCAGTCAAAAAAGCTAAGGCTGTTTTTGCGTTTATAAAACGATGGTCAAAAGAATTCAGTGACTCCTATATTACGTAAGCCCTTTTCACAGCGTTAGTGTGGCCAATACTATAATATGGTTTTTGGAACAAGTTCATTCTGACCGGATAGAGTCAATTCAAACACAATTTCTGCTTTTTGCTTTAAGGAGTTTTCACCGGGATTCCCAGTACAATCTGCCAACATACATATATTAATCATTTAAAACTTATTAATCTTCTTACGCTTGCTAGGCGCAGAGAAATGTAACGCTTAATATTTTTGGTCAAGTTACTGACAGGCTTGCGTCTAGCCCACCTCTTCTGGCCGAAATAAAGTGGAATTTAAATTTAAAATCAGTTGACGAACTTTTATTCTGTAGATGAACAGTTTTAGAGTCTCGACACCCAACAAACTCCTGCCTTTCATGACTCGGCACTGCATCTGCAAAAAAAAAATTAAATCCGTGTGTCATGCGGATGCACCTCTCGCGTCGGTTGGGCGGTAAAAACCGTTGAGATTATTATTATTATTATAAATTTCATACGCGCCGTTGGCATGCAAGCAGAGCACTCTTCATAAAAAGTGACTAGCCATTCATACACGTTCGGCTATAAAAGGGTAAAACTAGTCTCTTCATAGGACATGGTCGAACAAAAGGCAACCGTTTGTTCCATATAAAGAGATGAGAAATTGTATTAGTCCCATGTTTCTTTGCGACTATTCTTAAACTCATAATAGACTAATCGCATTTTTTGCAGGGTAGCAAAGAATTTTTCTTCACTTAGAACTACAAACACGCTCAGGCTTGTTGATTTTTAATAGCCGTAAATTTAACTTTGCTTCGATAGGAATTTCTTGTCATCTTTTTGCGGTTCTCTTTCGACAACGAGGTTTGTGAGCCATTGGAGTTTACTTGTGCGCTTTCAGACCATATTAATACTGACGAAATGGACCGATGCTTACTTATGAAAATTTGCGAATATTTTTATCTCTTTCAATGAAAATGTTAGCCCTTTATATTAATATTAATGGCCTTCGGTGTCTGAAGATTTCCCATATAAAATACACGTTAATTTGAAATATATTTTATGAGTTAGAAACTCAGCGGAATTTTATGCTATTCCAACGTATTCAAAGCAAATTAGTCAGGAATAAATAGTCAATAGAAGTGCTTATTGCGGCATAAATGTAATTTGAAAACTTGCAAATACTTTCAAGTCCAGTAGCGTCAGAATGTTAAAAAATCAGTCGTATTTCCTAGCGACTTGAAATTTTAAAAGGGTATTCCGGTTTTTTCGGTTCACTCCACAACTATCACTAAATGCGTGGAAAAAATGTCCTTGCAATATCTATTGTAGTTCTGGAGATATACCCGTTTTCACCCATCTTTAAAATCGTTTAGGCGGTTGATGCGCCAATTAAGTAATTAAGTAATCTTTCAGCACATGCAATCCCGACTACAAAAAGTTTCATTTGTGCAGTTCAGATACGTGAAACTCATACAATCTTGCCACGAAACAGGAGGTGTCGTTTGTACAACGTCCACTTTAAACCCATCATGGAGGCTTATTTTTTTATATTTGTTGATGAATAAACCATTTCTGTAAATATTCTAGAAAAGAAACCTTGGAACAAACAATATGAAATTTGAGTTTTGATATAAAAAAAAAATATTGAAAAAAACAACGGTTTGAGCCACAAAAATCGGAATACCCTTTAAAATTAATATACTTAGTTTGAAGGTTTAATAGCAAAAAAAACTTAAATACATCTGAGAAAAGTTGAAATTTTGATGACAATTTACTGATTTTTTTTACAGTTTTTTTCGAAGTTTCAAACTTGAATATATACGATTTTTCAGAGTATGGAGCTGTATTTAAATTTAATAATAATGGAAATAAAATAAGATAAAAATAAAGTAAACATACTTTATATATGTGTTTACATATTTTTTCTACACGGTGTAGCAAATATTAAATTTCATAGATTTTGTAATACGACTGCTGGAAGTTAGAGACGATCACATAAGTAAAACAAAACCATATCGACGTCCGCACGCTAATTTATTTGAACCTGCCAATAATTTATTTTGTATTGAGCAGAGTGTGATAAACTGTCTAAAATTGGTGAAATTACCAGCATTATATCAGCCGAGCGCTGTCAGGAAAAAAAATTTGAATTTCTGTGTGATATGAAGGATAGTTAATCTAAAAAAACTAAATTAGTACGCAGTTCAGAAAGTTCATTTAATTAAGATAGTTCAACGAACTGTGATAAAGATGAGATAATTTGTTGGCTATCGACTAGTTGAGATAAAGTAGTTCGTAACGGTATAACCATAAACAAGCTGACTTAGAAAGATTTTGTGTGGAATTCCTTCGGGAAATCTAGATAATTAGAAACGACTTGGTGGCATCCTGAACAATTAAATTATGGGTAAAAATCAAAAATAAGACAAAATTAACCTTTTTCAAACGCATATGTGCCGACTTAGGTTTATAGGATTTGAAACACCGTAGGTAGGTAAGTAGGTGTGACTGATATTCAGAGTGCATTTACTTTCAAAATTTTCCAATATAATGAGTTTTGAAATATAAATTTCGAAATTATTTCATTTATTTTAATTAATCTAACATATTGTCATCAAATTAAGATTAGTTGAATTTCATTAAAAAAGGTATTGCCACACGTCCAATCGTTTTAAAGCCGGTAAATTATTGATTAAAAAAAAATGTCATTTGGTCCACTGTGGAACGTCACATGGCTAGTTCCCACACAAAAGTTTACTTTGCTAACTTCTCACATTCAAAAACCTTTTCTTTGATTTATGTATACGCTTTATATACCGTATTTTCGTACTAGGACTTACGCTCAATAACTCTTCTCTACTAGGCTAGATCCAAATTTAAAAGCAGACCTACATATATTTTGAATATGCATATAATATTTAAATCTATACTTTTTGGTACATACTCGTATAACCAGTGATCAAGAATGACAAATACTGGCGATCGTGAGAGTCATTTCGGTTATGACACCACAACAGTTTCGCCATGCCAGAGAATTGAGATCCAACAATAACACTGTTTCTAGAATAATCTCAGTTAACAGTTTAAAACGCTTTAGAAAACAAAACGTAAATGGTGTAAAAACATAAAAAAGTGGTAAAATTCCGAGAAAAAATAAGAAGGTTAGATTAGTACAGATTAGTACCAGTTAAGGAACTAATAATACCTTTCCGCTTTGTTATATATGCAAAACTGGGCAGTCCTGTCGGATGTAAATACAATCCGTTATGACGTAGAAGTCAGATGATGCTGTCGAAATTTCCAAAAGCGGATTAGCTTTACCCTGATCCGCCACCTTCTGTTCACTGTATCGTGACTGAAGATTTTGTTTATTAAATTTAATCTTTACATCACATACAGAAAGTTTTTTTTTATTATTTAGCGCAAAAAAAATTAAGAATTTTATCGATTGTGTGACAACACAATTGCATTGATATACTACAAAGGCATTGTGTGGCTTTACGTCTTTTGACTGTCTGCAATTACACATGTGTCTTCCTAACAGCAAGCTTTTCTATCATTCGTTTTAGATGCTTATCCTATAATGAAAGTCACAATCATTGGGTTGTCATTGTTGCGTCAAGTTACTGCTTTTAGGAAAAAAATTGCTTAAGTTCGTAACAAGTAACAATTGGAAATTTTTAGCTTGTGCCAGCATAGCGTTTTCAATAGGAATTTTTAAAATTACTTTCTTTTGACCACCACCTTCATATGCTTTAATGTCACAGAGGAAATTGAAAAGAAACTAACTGTCTGCAAAATTGAGAAACGGTTTAAGTCGGTTACAGACATGTTCAATTAGATGCTTCTCATTTCATACCACTTGCACATTTAAGCATTCAATCGTGTTCATTATTTCTTTTATGCATATGTATGTGTGTGTGTGTTTCACCCTTTGCACTTGGTTGCTTTCACTTCCTTTTTAAGCACGTTGATACGCCAAATTAGCCAAAGCTGTTTAGAACTGTTTAGAAGTTTCGACGTATGTATGTATTAGGGTGTTCGATTATTCTTAAATCAAGAAAAACCCGAGTAAACCGGTTCTAGTTCCAAGTAAGAAAAAACTACATCAATGTACATATTTACATGTAACTAAATGCAATTATTTCTATGAATGAAATCTTTGGAAAATTTAATGTAGTTTAATGTCCGAGTTAAGTAAGCAGTATTAGTCTCAAATTTGTTGCACTTTGTGGTTACTGTTTTAATAAAAATATATCAGATATAAAATTAGTTTATGTGTTGCTATATTTCTATCAAAGGTTATATCTTGACAACTACAAAAAAACCGGTTTTGGAGATAAAAAAACGGTTTATTTGATATTCGAAAAATCAAGATTTCAAGAAAACCGTACAATAATGTATGAAGAAACCGAAGAAAACTATTTTGAAAAAACCGAGGAAAACACCCTTTGTACGTATGTATGTCATTATGGTTGTTTGTGCAATAGCGAAGTACAACAATATCGCCGATTCCATGGAGTACACAGAGAGAATAACGTGAGTTTAACACTTGAAAGTGTTAGCTCAGCGATTCGATTGAATTAGTCGATTGAAAATGGAAACACACTAGCATTCTTAGAAGAATTTCTTACGTATATTAGTAATTGTAGCGAAAACAGTATTTGAATAAGTTTGAAGTTACTCAAATAAAACATACACATATTCAAATACGAACTTGTTTTTGTCCCTCTTGTGAAAGACTTTTTGTTCCGCAAGTTTTACAAATCAATTAAAAATATTTCTGATTTATAAAACAATCATGCAGAGAATATAATGAATGCATTATTTGAGAAGTTGTTAATAGTTTTTATGAAGGTATTCGCAACATAAGAAGGACCGGCAGACGTCTTCGCTTATTGCAACACTTACTGGCTATAAGTTCCTTGTCGATGGTTTTTAATAATTTCACATCTAGAAGAAAGCTGAGGTCAACTAATATCTGTTCGAATCTCAAATTTCTGACAAGTTTCTAAAGCCTGATGTTAATGAAAGATTTGCCAAAGTAACATTACTGAAAAAAGCTTTTGCAGCTCGGCATATTTCAGGCAATCTTGAATATTAAATTCCGAACATTTCAACCAATTCGATATGCATTTGAAATTGTTTCCATGCAAGCCATACGTGTAATGTGAAGCTGATTTTCAAATATTGAACTTCACCTTAGTTTATTGAAAAACGAGTTTCAACAAATTTTCGGAACAAAACGCCGCTTTACTCACAAATACAAAGAAATTAACGAAAATAGTTGTGTACTCGTATAATGTTCTGTTGATTTTTGTTCTGCGAAAGTAAAAATAAAAAATTTTGGAAAACACATATACCATATGTGTCATTGAAGTCAGTTTTTTTGGTAAAAGATTACTTATTTATCTATATTTCTGCATAACTTTTGATTTTGTGAACTGATTTCGATGTGTTATTTGGAAGGTGGTGAAGTTCCGATCATTGTAATCAAGAAGAATGTTTATGAGCAAACAAGTTTGGAAGTCATTAAACTTTCATCCTGGACCCTTAACTTAAAGCTATTTTCAAACATTTATAATAATATTTGATTTAAACATAAAGCCAAATAGCGTTGGAAATTCGTATTGAAAGATTTTACAATGAACTTGTCCACGCATACTGCAATATAAAAAGCTCATATTTTTACCAGAATTTCAATGAAAAAAGTAAATTTTAAAAATTTTCCTGCTTTTATTTTTCTTAGTGGATATCCTTTTGTCCATGGCATAAACATGAAATATTTTTTTAATACCGGGACTTAACCGAAAGTTTAAAATGCAGATGAACTTTTTTAATTATAGTATAGCGTGCATAACCACTCTCTGTTTCTATTCCCTTCTTTCCCTTTCTTTCTTTCCTCTCATACATATATAAGTTAACACGCACCTATTGGACGCTCCCACGGTTGCCCGTTACACGTACCGCGGTGTCAACACATTTCCATTGCACCATATAATGCAACTGGAGCCATTGCCACTTGCATCCAACAAATGCACCGTGGGAAATCAAGGCCAGGTCAAGACAGTCAGTCGAGTTCGGGACGGACTACTTAAAAGTTTAACGTAGTATTTAAGACCTTCTTAAATAAACTCTAATTGTTATATCCTTTAACTAGTGTTCTTTCTTTTTTTAAGTGTTATTCTTAAAAAATCCTTAACTGGCGCCCGAGCAGGGACCCAGTAGTGAAAACACAAAGAGTGTTTTAAGAAAATACGAATAATAACTAAGGAAAGTGAAGAAAGTCGATAAAGTGAATAAAGCTCTGAATAAAATAAAATACGAGCTAATCAGAGAAAAAACCGTGATGAAAGTGAACAAAATCCTTAACCAGTAAGAAATAAAGAAAATTAATAAATAAAAAAAAACCAGGAAAATCAAAATTGTAAGTGTGTTTTCCGAAGTTCAGGTGGATAAAGTCCGACACCTAAGACAGGCGAAAGAGGACAAGCCATTTTATGCGAAATTTTGGTTTTTGTAAGTTGAAAACTGTCTTTCTTCCTTTAAATCTTTATTTCCAGAATAGAGGACCTGAGGACCACTGTGACGAATTTGACTGGGGCCGTCAATGCCCTTCTAGATAAAATGAACACTCTAGAAAGGCGTGTGGCGCACATTGACGCGGTCAGGTCTATGGCCGCAATAACACCAACGGGTGGCCAAATTGAACCTGTAGAGGAAGTGGAGGCTCATGCTCCCACATCCGAAGCAGATATCAAGGATATAAGCAGGCTTTCTGACTGTGTCAAGGAGCTGCAAGTTTTTGATGGAAACCCAGTACAATACGTTTCCTGGGTTCATTCGGTGGAGGTGATTCTTTCTGACTTCGTAGTCATAAAAAGACGACCTCTCTACCGTGCAATCCTGCAACATATAAGGCAAAATGTGAGGGGCAACGCTGATTCCGCCTTAACTTCTTATAATATTTTTAATGGCAGCTGGGCCAAAATAAAGGACTTCCTCACATTGCATTATGCGGATAAACGCGAAATCCGCACACTTGAGCACCAGCTGCACCAATTACAACAGAAGGGTTCAAGAATCGACGAATTTTATGCGAAGGTTAACCATCAGTTCTCGCTTATAATTAACAAAATTAAAACTGAGTCCTACACGGACGAAACGGTGAAAGTTCTGGTGAAAACTTATCGCAACCGTGCCCTCGACGTATTTATTCGCGGCCTTAGTACGGAAATGTCTATAATGCTTTTCATTCAGTGTCCGAAAACCTTGCCGGAGGCCTACTCCGCTTGCTTAGAAATCCAAAACGTTGCTTCCGGAACTATTCGCTGCTTCTAGCAATCGCGTGTAGGTATCAATCAATAATCTAGCAAACGTTTCATATCTGCCTGGGAGGAACAAAACTCCCCAATTACCCCCTAAACCCAATGGAGATCTCAAGAATACCGTTCGCAATTTCCAAAGAATAAACGTACGGTGCCGCGGGAGGATAACCAAGCCAGTTCTTCACGTGATCCAGTGGGAAAAATGGAGGTAGGTCCTTCCGTGCAGACGCGAAAGGTAAATTACATGAACAGACCCAACCCGTTCAAACGCAGTGCACGGTCGGAAAATGTACCTCGCAAGCAGCAACGACTCTATCATACTGTTCCTGAAGAAGGTGAAGTGCAGGACGATGTTCAGGAACGACTGGATGACAAGAAAGTAGACGATTTTCTTTCCTCCGGCCATCTAGCGTACCATACTTAGAGTACACTCTTCCATATGGTCGCGTGCTAGACTTCCTGTCGCGACAAAATCAATTCCGGTAGGAAAGACATTCAATGTGGTGTCCGTGGGGGGTCCTGTGGCTATAAAAAAGAAAGTACAGTTAAAGTTATTTGGAGGTCAGGAATCGATAATAGATTTGAGTTTTTCGTTCTTCCTACTCTTAGCGGATTTTCCGGTATCATCAGAGATGATACGTTGAGAGAATTAGGAGCAATAATTGATAGAAAGGATAATTATCTTAAGATTGGAGAGTTCAAAATTCCTCTTAAGGCGCGCAAATCGTGTGCAGTTAATTTTACAATAGGAAAGGATGTGCCTCTTGAAGTTCATGAAAAAATCGGCGGTGTGTTACGGAAGTACTCTGAGCTTTTCAAACCAGTAAGTGGGAACGAGCTTATAACACCAGCATCCGCGCCGAAATAAAAACATCCACACATGAGCCTATATACAGCAAGAGCTACCCGTATCCTGCTTGTATGAGAGAATGAGTTGAAAGGCAAGTTAATGAGCTTCTTGAGGAGGGTGTCATCCGACCATCCAAAAGTCCTTACAATTCCCCAATTTGGGTGGTACCAAAGAAACCAAAGCCAAATGCGGGAAAGCAATATCGCATGGTGATCGACTATAAAAGACTAAACCCAGTGACAATATCCGACACGTACCGAATCCCTGACATAAACGCAACACTCTGCAGCCTTGGACAGGCAAGCTACTATACCACGATTGACTTAACATCTGGCTTTCATCAGAAACCGATGAAAACCACAGACGTACCAAAGACAGCTTTCTCCACGATGCACGGAAAATACGAGTTCCTACGCTTACCTTTTGGACTAAAAAACGCGCCCGCTATTTTCCAAAGAATGATTGATGATGTATTAAAAGAATATATCGAAAGAATATGCTACGTCTATATTGACGATATTATAGTTTTTGGAAAAGATGCGCACGAACACCTTGATAACGTAGAACAAATTTTCACAAGGCTTTTAGAGGCAAACTTAAAAGTCAATTTAGACAAAACATGTTTTTTTGAGAGGGAGGTCGAATCCCTTGGCTATGTGATCACATCTGACGGCGTACGCGTAGACCCTAAAAAGGTAGAAGGCATAAAGTTAATATCACCTCCAGAGAATTTGAAGGACTTGAAAAGTTTTTTTGGGTATGACTTCATACTACAGAAAATTCATTAGGGACTACGCAAAGGTCGATACACCTTTGACTAATCTAACTCGGGATGAGAATGCGCAAGTAAAAGCAACCGCGTCTAGAAAAGTAAGCAGGCCTTCCGTGACTTGAAACAGCTGTTGGTGTCCGCCGATGTCCTTGCTTTCCCTAATTTTGAAAAACCTTTCAACCTCACCACTGATGCATCAAACTATGCTATTGGTGCAGTTCTTTCGTAAGGTACAATCGGGGAAGACAAGCCAATTGCCTATATATCGCGATCCCTTAACAAGGCGGAAGAAAATTATGCCACCACTGAGAAGGAGCTCCTGGCCATCGTGTGGGCATTTGATAATCTCCGATTCTATTTATATGGTGCTCGGAAGATAAAAATTTATACTGATCATCAACCACTAACATTTTCCATGAGTAACTGCAACTACAATGCCAAGCTAAAGTGATGGAAAACGAGGATAGATGAGTATAATTGTGCAGTAATCTACAAGCCAGGTAAGACGAACGTGGTCGCTGATGCTCTCTCCCGCCTTAAGTCGGAAGTGAATGCACTCAATGAATCTATTATTGCTCAACCAGATTGTACCATTGCAGATGCAACATCTGAAACAGATTCAGCATCCGAAGGTACAATGCATTCAGCCCTACAAGACAATTCTGACCTCATACCACACGTGGAAGCTCCTAAAAATGTATTTAGGAATCAATTAATTTTCAGGGACGGAAATAATCCTCGATGTCTTGAGGAACCTCATCAGGGATACTGTAGATTTTATATCTCAATACAAGATCACAACAGTGCTGCACTAACCTCAATCCTGAAAGAATGTTTGAATCCAAATGTCTTTAACGGCATTAAAATTCCAAAGATATCGGATTATGATATCGCAGAGAATTGTAGAGGATGTAAAAGTGATAGATAGAGTTTTCGAAATTATTGAGAACGAGCACAAAAGGGCTCACATGAATCCTCGTGAGAACAGGTTACAAATACTTGAGAGTTATTACTTCCCCGCCATGGCTAAACAAATTAGAGATTATGCTAAAAATTGTATTATTTGTAAATTTAATAAATATGATAGGCATCCATCGATACCCTTTATCCAGCCAACCCCTATCCCAAGTTATCCTTGCGAAATTTTACATATCGACATCTTCGATATTGACAAACAAAAGTATCTTAGCGCAGTTGATACATTTTCGAAATTCGCTAAATTATTCTCAATAAAAAATAAATCATCAATTCATTTGCGGAAGAAACTCACAAGCCTCTTGCACTACTTTCCCGTGCCTAAGATACTAGTCATGGACAATGAGAGAGGACTTCTAACTCCGTTGGTTTTGAATTATATACGTTCACTAGGAATAGAAATTTACCAGACTCCAACGCAGCGCAGCGAAGTCAATGGGCAAGTTGAGCGCGTATACTCTACACTGATAGAAATAAACTGTATATTGTATATTGTATTACAGATGAATTCAGTAGACTTACACCAAAAGAGCGAGTTTCAATCGCTGTTGACCGCTACAACAACACCACTCATTCTGTTACAAAAAGGAAACCAACAGATATTTTTTTCAATAGATCCAGCAGAATAAATTATCAGGGGTTGGTAAACTTAAGGGAAGGCACTTACGAAAATGTAAAAGCACTATTGCATAAGGAACAAGATGAAAGAAATGCAAGAATTAATGCTCGCCGCAGGACACCACGCAATTTCGATACCGGCAATAACCTTTATATTGCAAACAAACAAATAAAGGGCAAATACAAGCCTCTATACAACAAAGAAGCAGTAGCCGAAAACAGAAATGTAACAATTGTTACCGAAAGTGGGAACAAATTCCAACTGACGTGAAAAACGTCTAGCATTGGTCAGAAGGCTAGCTCATGCGTATAACCTCATATGCCCCAGCGGTCTGGGTACAGATTTCTGTATTTGTCCAAATCTTGTTGGTTCAATTCCAGCATACTCGGTGGTCTGAGGGATAACAGTCAACTCCACCAGAGGACTATAGCTTTAATTGGCGTGAAGTATCTCGTGCCATGAGTAGGCCATTTGCAATGATTAACGCTTCTGGTTAAAAGGGATCAACGCGAGCCTTCCAATGCCATCTGAGAAAATGCCTATATTCCAATGCAGAACCTAAATGACAAAAGATACGAAGAAGCAACAATACGCAAGGAAAAAAAAATAAAAAATTTAAGTTGCTCAACTATACTTAAAGACAAAAATTAGATTGAATTAGAGCAAGTATTTGCTAACTAAAGTAATAAACCAGCTATTACAGTTGGAGATAAATTTGTATAAAAAAAAAAAAAAAATAAGGAGGAAAGAGTTCCACCCAAAAAAGAAAAACTATACTAACGAAACACTAACACTTACATAATAGTCAAGATACTAACCTTTTAACTAATTTTAACTAAGTCGACAATTTCTTCGCATATAACCTAAACTAACCAAAATTATCGCACCTACAAATGTACAAAAGATTCCACTCTACACATCACTTACTGGGTTCCCTTCAATTCATCTCAGCCTTATCCTCCCGAAATCCTCTAACTAGCAATAAAATTAGGAAATAAGAGATAATTATGACTAGACCATTATAATATAAGAATATACACCCTTGATAAATTTTCGCATCCAAAATTTTATATAAATAATTACTCTAATAAATACTAACCTCAGAATTATTATATGCGATAAGAACTAATAATTTTATTATAAAAGGTAATATTGTATTGCTCCTTTAAAATCATTCAGAATTAATAATTTTGTTTCAAGATGTAATATCGTGTTGTTCTTTTAAATCATGTAGAATTACTACCGCACTAAGAATTATTAGTTTTGCTGCAAAAGGTAAAATTGTACTGTCCTTTTAAAAAACTTATTTAGTATTTTTATTGCATTAAGAATTAATTTATTGTTTCGAAATGTAAAATTGTAATGTTCTTTTAAAATCATTTTGAATATAGTACGGCCGTTCGTGATGGGTACGGCTGGATAGTTAACGGATACTTCAAACTAGTCCGCACAATCGAATTGACACGCTACGAAAAAATTTTACATCGCTTAGAGGACGACGCCACCAAAATAAATGAGACCGATGCCATAAAAAACGTTATCGCATATCAGCTGATGAAAATTCACTCTCAACTCGACGAGCTAAGTGGCCCAAAGCTCAAAAGGTCCAGGCGTTCTATCAATTGGATCGGGTATGCTTGGAAATGGATTGCCGGCTCACCTGATGCATCGGACTGGGATGAAGTGTTGCGCAGCGAAAACGCCTTGGTTTCTAACAATAATTTACAGTACAAGGTTAACTCTGAAATATTTAAGAAGACTCAGGAGTTATTGCAGACTTTCAACGGAATGGTAACGGTCACAAACGACATCTTGGGTCGCAACCACCTAGCAAAGTTTTCACAGGATTTAGAGCGCAAGGTAACAATTCTGAAGGAAGACATCAGCGAGTTGGTTCGTGCCTGTCAGAAGGCCAAGACTGGGGTAGTGAACAGTAACCTGCTGAACAAGGAAGAAATTAACCAACTAATAAGTGAAATCGAGGTCCTACCTTACTGCAACGTCATCGAAGCCATGGAATATAGTGAACCGTCAATATATACGAATGGCACTCTTTTGCTTTATGAACAGCACCATGCCAAAAGTATCAGAAACGAGATTCAACCACTTAATCACACGTGCAATCATAAAAAATGGTCAACGGTTGGAGCTGAACTATAAAACCATCCTGATGAACAAGCGACAAACCTATGGAGTCAGAGATAGCTGTATTTACCTTTCAACCGTCATGATGTGGAAAAAGGAAGCTTACTCAAGGGAGGTCAAACGAGTGCACGGACTCAACAGTTGAAGTACTCAAGGATGACACCATATTTCTTGACAACTTTAATAGCAGCGTTTGGTCAGGTAAAGCTTCTACTAACCTTAACGGTTCTTACATTCTACACGGTTGCCCGTTACACGTGCCGCAGTGTCAGCTCACCATATTATGCAACTGGAGCCGTTGCCACTTGCATCCAACAAATACACCGTGGAACAGCAAGGCCAGGGCCCGTCTCAGACAACGAGTTGTAAACAAGTTATACCACCATTGCGACGCTGCCAGGTAGCCGAGGTGAAATGTACTGAACGGACACAATGTAAGTGTAATTCTTAAAAGATCTATAACTTATATATAAGTATACATATAAAAAAAACAAATATTGTTTCCTTGAACCCTTAATGTTTTCAACAATGGAATATTTTGTTTGCGTTTTATTGTTAATTTTTATTTTTAAATAATTTTGTTGTATACATTGTTGTGCAAAAAAAGATTTTATCTTAATGCACTAATTACCACAATTAAATAAATGAAATAAATTAAAAGCATGAGTTTTTAAAAAGCACATAAACTAACTCGTCCTTCTACTCAATCAAAACTAGGGGTTTTTAGTTCAATTCTATTTTTTCTTATATTGCATTTATTTACATACATACTCTTATTTAAAATTACTATAATTTTTTTATTTATTCATACCCTTGAAATGTAAAAGGCCTTAAAAAATTTTCTGACGTCAGCGATAAAAAACAAAAAATGCTGTTTTACTATATTAGTCCCTTGTTTTGTGGGTACATTGATTTATTTATGTGTAAAATTTCATCTACACCGGTCTCGAGCAATGCTAGTTTAATGTCTGAAATGTCAGTATCACGGCTGTAACTACCATTGTATAAAATGTAAATGTACCTTAGCAGCTGAGTACAATAAATGTAAGACTATTTGCACACGCGTGGTGTTGTAGGCAACAGAGCGGGGACTATTGGGTACCTTAATATAATAATATTTTGAAAAATGACAATTTGGATGGAATCTCACAAAATATCTACATATGTTCATATACAGCCCTGTTTTGCATGAATTTATGCATAAATCCTCTTTCCTCAATCTGTTGTTAGTTTCTTCAGTCCTGTGAGGATGAGAACTTATTTTTTATTTTCGGAGAAGCAAAGACAATACTTTAAATCAAAAATAAATGCTTGCTTTCAATGTATAGGAATGTCTTTCATTCCTATTCCGACAAAATTTGTAGGAATCAAAATGGATAACAGGCCTGATATATAAATACACAAATGAATTTTGTACTTACGAGTTAATGGCGCGTTGCTAGTTATAGTGAAGATAGAGTCGGCTCTATAGTTAAAAGTAGCTATTTCACATAATTGTCTACGGTATATAGCAAAAATGTTGCCTCTACTCGTAACTTAAAAGTTGACTTTAACTCCCCTATAACTACGCTTCATTGTACTTATTAATTGCATAAAAATAAATGTTATCGAAAAATTTTTGCAAAATATTTCGTTTTTGTGCAACTTACATTTAACTACGAAATAGTTCCCTTTCCCGTAAGGGAAACACATTATTACCCCTTTTCTATCCTTCGTAAAGCAAGGGAGTGTCAAAATTCGAATGTCATTATATATATAACTTTATTGAGGAATCAACGCTTTAGAGCATTATTTTTAAATAACTTAACAAAAATGGATAGAAAAAATTTTAAAAATCCATTACTCTATATTATAGACATTCTTTTACTCGTAAATATATATTTATGCCTAGCAAGCGTTTCGTCAAGGCAAAATGATTACATGTCGACTCGACTTATGCACACTTGCGACTCATGAATAATTAAAATAACCAGTTTGTTGTGTGGTGTCCAGTGTTTGCTATTATTAAAAAAAAAAAACAATTTTCGGACAAATAAAAAAAAAAAGGATTTTCGCGTTGCCCTTGTGGCTTATGCTGCAAGCTCTTTATCTTTGGAGTCGTGAGAAGAAAAGACTAATGAAATGTTTGGTAATTTTAAACTGTCCATAAAGTTTTTTTTCTTCAAATTGAAAAAAATGTTTTATACATACACATCTAGCCAAACATTTCGTTTGACATCTCGGACTTCGGACGGCTTTTTCATCATTCTTTTAAAGATTCGTGATTCATTAATTTTTAACGACAATGCTAGGCGTTTCGCTTCATGAAGCTTTTACGATTACTTAGGTGAAGAAACAGGTCGAATCTCTTATGAATTTGCGCATATTTTCATAAAAATTTAGAGCACCAAAATATTTAATTAAATTTCTAACCAAACCTACACTAATTACCGATCTTAATTTAAAGTATTTTATTGTTCGTCAACAAAATTACCTTCATATCTCCATAAGCGACAATTACAAGTGCGCAAACATGTGAGCAAACCCTGTAGGAAAAGTCATACTTTCCAGTCAATGCAATTGTAGTGAATTTAAAAGCAAGACAGTTTAACGTTCCCTTACTTTGTTACAGAAAAAGCTAACGAATTGTATGTACTTAGATAAAATTTCAATTTAATTTCAATCATTCTTTGCTGCAAAATTTTTTTTTTAAATAAATGTTAAAAGGAGTATATTTGCCTACTAAAGAGATATGCCTATTAATTACATATCGTTCGAAAAATGTTTCGAGAGGTGAATATCTCCTATCTACTTTTTCGCTTACATAATAACGAAATATACTAATTTTCAAACAGTTATCTTTTTCACTAACCCAGAATTTTTCTCTATTGTATCTGCAGACGATGAGTTGATACGTATATACCTTTGTTGAAACGAGTATGTATTTAGATATGTATGTACATTCATATGAGCTGATGAGTATATACGAGTATATGCTAGTTAACGAATTAATTTTCTGTGCTTGACACAGATTTCAAGCGAAGTCGCTTAACAAAAGGCCAACACTCACAAATCTACATTTGTACGAACACACACATTTTGCCAGTGAATATTATGCGATGACAGAGTATATATGACGAAACGCGTTGACACTTTAAACGCATAGAAATATATACGAGTATGTACACACGTATGTGAGCTATAAATTTCCACAAAAGCAGCTAAACTGGCTAAAAGCGCTGCCGCCATACGCAATGCAATTGCGGTTGTATGAAAGTGTGGATGGGTGCGGTACGTATGAGGACAGTCATCATCGTCTGTATACGTATGTACATATGTCCTTCAGTTGCCTGCCTTGCAGCGCTTTGATATGTGAGCACATCATAATAATTCAATCACTTGCAATGGCAGTAGTCGCAGCAAGCTGGATCTCAGGAGTTGTGGTGTTTGAGATATGATATGCTCACCCAAAACAAAACAGCTTGCAGCGTAGTCTGTGTGTTCGCTCATACATAGTACATACGTAGCGAGTAAGGCGGCTAAAATATATGTATGTATATATACACCCGCTTATGTCGCACTACTATCGAGTCATTTATTTTGTAAATCAGCAAGTCAGTATATCAGTAAGCCAGTTCAGGGTCTACATAGTTTACATAAGTGTATATTTGAAAGAAGTGCTATTAAATTTTTCATTCATAAAAATACTGCAATAGCACATAAATGGAATGTGCTTAGGCAGGAAGTGATCCTAAAGTAGGGCACAAACAAGAATGGCGTAGGAGCAGGAAAAGGAAGTGAGAAAAAATTGGCAAGCAAACAAAGTGTATATTTATATGATTGTGGGTGCTTGCTTACCGAGTAAGTTATTCCTTTAGATAGGGTAGAAAGCAAAACTAACTCGAAAATGAGCTTCACTTTTACAAATTGTCATTTAGTGAGTAAGTTTCATATACTCGTATGTACATATGTAATATGCAAACAAATGTGTTCTTTGTAAAGATAATTGGATAAATCTAGGTTAAAATAAGAGAAATTGTATAGGTTATAAAAAATGTTTTCAGATATACCCTGATAGTATTAAGGGAATCACTACTTCCCTTCCCTTCACCTTTTAAGTTTCTTATTTTCATTACTATAATACTTTTGCATCTTTCAATAAGAGTTTCCAGATATAATCAGGGTTGTTGCAAAATCGGACTGCTATTAGAATGATAGTCGAATTCAGTCATTTGTTTGCAACCTTATCGAATTTATTTTATAGGAAATAGTCAGGCAGAATGCAAAAAGGATTCGTATCAATTCTGAAACTTTAATATCATGAACACTGGGAGAAAATTGAAATCGAATCTCTAAGAAGCGGTGTCTTTATTACAAGATATATTCAGATTGGAATAAAAGCCTTTGGTTATGTATGAACGAAAAACTGTACGTGGTTAGAACCGACATTTAAAGGAGAAAAGTATACAGGCACCACCTCAATTGAATCTTAGAAGGCAGACATAGACAAAACGTGATGGCATACGATTAGAAAATGAAGAAGTGTGATGATAAAAAAGGAGCGAGAGAAAAATATGTATAACTAAAGCAATGCTGAGTCATTCATACATTCCATCCTGACAGTATTCAAGTCAGCAATTGCTTTTAACTGATTTCCTTATCATAAAATAATAGCAAATTAGTGCATAATTTTTACTATTGGTACAAATTAATGAAAGGAAATTCTTAAATAATTAAAACTGCACATGGTACAACTAGGCGTATACTTTACATTCAAATATTTATCGACCTGCATGCAAGCGAAATCGTACGAAATTCCAGAATTACAAGCACTTACCGTTATATATATCAGATGCTGTCGGCACGTGTTCCGCATTAAAACGATTCTTCAGATATGTTAAAATCAAATTAGTTTTACCAACTGCACCATCGCCAACAAGAACGCATTTTATGGAAGGTGCTTCGTGTTGTTTTTCTTGTACTTTCGCTTGTACGCCGGTTGTTTCAGACTTTTTATCTACAAATACGAGTATGCGAAAAACGAAATTGGTAAAGAAGAAAACTTTATTTTTAAGTGTGTAAAATGAATAATGTAATTATATTCTTATGTACATAATAACTGAACAAGCAGCCAAATATCTATAACTAATTAAAGCAGTGCTTGAGCATTAACCTTTTCGTGCACGCGCTTAAGTCCACTATTTTTATTTTGTTATAATAGCTTTTCATTTTACCTACGATTTTTTCTATTGTATCTTACAACGTCTTTTATTGCCGCAATTACCCTTTGATCAAAGGCATTTCTTTTGATTTTACTCACATACATAACATACATAACATATGTAGATATGTACGAGTATATGTATATAATTAGCATGTGCATTTAGTTCGTCAAGTTTTGTATTTAAATATGTATGTTACTTCACTGCACTTATATAGCACTCACCTTTGCTGTTTCGTTTTGATTTGCCTTTTCGCAACAGCAATTTTCCGCCTTTATTACTACTGCTATCGCGTGAGCTGGAACTGGTATCGCTGCTCGACTGCTGTTTAAAAGAAAAAAATATAGATAATCCTTAGAAGGAGCTGAAATAAAAATATCTGAGCGCTATAAAAATACTTATACAACTATTAAATATATAGAAAGAGTGTATGTATGTATGCTTATTTTATTTACGAGTACATATTAGTACAAGTGTTCAATAGAACACTGCCAATTTTCATTTCAACCCACTTAGTTTCCCTTCATATGCTTTTTTGATGTAACCGTATAGTATTTTAAATATGACGATTTTCTTAAGCAGACAATTGTCTGCGGCTGCAGCAGCTAATATCAGTTAATATACCAGTTTGTTGAGATAAGAATTGGGCAAAAAATGTAGTTTCATATGAGGTTGTGGATTCGAGTTGACGCGTATAAGCAAAACATTTTTTTAATTTTTAAAAAGTTTTTATACTTTTTTATATCTTTTATTAATTTAATTATTATTCTCTGAAAAAAATCGGTTTTTTGAAGAATTTTTTTTTACAAAGACGCTATTTGTTTTTATTAATCAAACACTGCGTGTTCGTTTATACGAGTATATGTCTGAAGATGTTTAATTTAATTTTTGCTTTAAAAATGTGCACATTTTCTTACACGCTTTGCGATGAGCACGAAATGGATCATCTGCAATAAAAAAACAACAGTTTTCTTAAGTTTATATCATAACGCCGTACTTGAACGAAGCGAAATACAAGTTTTCCCACAAAAGGTGATGGTTTTACTGAAAAGTTTGATTTTCGAAGGTCTAAAAATTCAGTTTTTTTCATCCCCAAAAAAAAAACTTTTGTTTCAAATAAAAATTCCTTTGTTCAAGTATGAGATATTGCAGTTGTTAAGTAGCCTGCAAAAAATTAAATCGATAGGTCAAATGGTTCTTAAAAAACCTTGCTCACCGCAACGGGACTTTTTAAAAAACATCATTTTGAGATAATCGCGTTTAAAGTTTTGCACGTACTTGGGACATTTGAGAGGAGCGCGCTGTTGATAGCTGTAACTTTGGAAATTTGGGAGGAAGTAAAGGATATTCTTTAAAAAAATGAAATAAAAAATTTTTAGATTTTTTCGACCAACACAAGTGTATATAACCCCTTAAATAAATAAATATATAAATGATTAGTAAAAATCACAATGATCGTGTTAAATTAATTTGTTTCAAGTTAAGTAGATAGTGTTCAAAAATATACCCTTCTTCATTGATTTTCAAAATTATTTAACTTTTTTGAATATACAATTACTTGTACCAACAAAAACGATTATTGTTTAAAAATTAGACGATTAGGAAATTTTTTTCGAACTTTATCATAGATTTTGTAATTTAAAAAGCAACTTTGATATTCACAATAAAAATAGGAACGAATAAAGCAATTTTTTTTATTTTCTATAAAAAGTTAGCTCATACTTATAATTTGTATTATTTTTCATTATAAAAAATGCATTTTATGTTAAGCAAATAGTTCGTTTAACTTGATTTTTAAAATATAACTATAAAAATTCGTGCCAAGATTTGAATTGATTTTTTACCTTGCGGTTTTTAACTGCGGTAAACTAGTACTTAATAGTTAATTACAAACTGGTATGATTTCTCTCTAAATACATGTCTATGAACTAGAACTTCTAGCTACTAGTTTTAGTTTCTCAGTGATAAAAATATATAATTACAGTCCATAAGGCAATGGTACTTTCACATACTAATCTAGCTATTCACTGCAGGGTAAAAACATATACATACATAGTACTCGTACATACTTCGCGCAAAACTATACCAGTTATTTTGTGTGTGTAAATTGGGTTTCTCCTTCGCGCAATGCACGAAATATTTAATGAGAACAAAGTTGTATTCTTTGGTGGCGCTGGATTCATTGTATAAAAGAAAATTTAAAAAAAAAATTACACATGAAATGTGCCTAGTTTTATGAATTGAATGCAGCACGAGTTTCTATTGCATTTTTAAAATCAATTACATTTTAATTTCAACGACCAATTGAGCTTACTTGCGTCAAAAATCCTTTTCCCTTGTGATGTTTTCACACTCGATGGGTGTAAAAGATAACTTATTTTTGAATTTGCAAATATTCTAAAAAGCTTTTAAAGTCACACTCAATGCAATTTCAAATCTTGTTCGAAAATTATAAACGTATTATTGTTTATTGTTTGGTATTTTATTAAGAACTGAGTCAAGTATCAGTTACTTAGTAGGTTTTTTGTTATAAATTTTGATCAAAAATAAAATATGTAAATATTACTTTGATCTCAAATGTATGCAATTTAAAAGGATTTTCCGCCTTATCAAATTTGTTTTTGAGAAAAATCGCTTTCGGCTATGTGCCAAACGATGCACATTGATGTGAATAATGCCTTTCCTCTACTGTCTTTGTTAGGAACTAGAGTATGCCTCGATCATATGGTATACCATGCATTATTTACATGCTATTAGCATTAAAAGAACGCAACGAAAGTTATTTCGCTTTGGGCTTGAATCTATAATTTTCTAGAGTCGTTTCCCTTATATAGTGCAGGACATGGATGTTCAACTGCTGTTATAAAAATTTTGAACGATGTACGATTTTGTTTTGACAAACTTGAAATATCCCTAATGCTTACTTGACTTTTCTAAGGTTTGACTCAATTGCTCTGCCCTAAATGGAGGAATTACTTCGGGTTAAGTAAATCGGCCTTGTCACTTGGAAAAAACTACTTACCAGGCAGATCCCAACGAGTAAAGGTCGGATCAGTAGTTTCACTAACAAAGACTCAGACACGAGGTTTTCCAGATCCAATACAGACCCTTTGTTATAACGGTATATTTTCAACTGTTCAATATTTAAGGACTCATGCATAATGGCATGCAAAGAACGATTAGTGCCTTAAACCTGCAAAATCATATGTTTTACCGCTTTGCAAAAGGAAAGGTGAGTGCCAGTAACACGCCATCAATTCAAATAAATAATAATTCGCTAAAAATGGTTGTAAAGTAACAAACTTTACCCCAAAGCTCGGTATTTAATTTTCCCTCTAATTACCTACTCTAAGTTGGTGTATAGCAAAGCTTTACTACCAGTCCACATTGCGAGATATGTTTTTCGGTTACCTAAATTCTACCATGCCCATATGTGTCCGGAAAACTTTGTTACTGTGGTGTGAGATCTCTGATGTCCCAATGACAATGAAGACACCGAACTACTTGAATGAAAAATTTATTTTTCCAAAGTCAGAACGTTCTTGTGACTTACCTAATTGTGCATTTGTTAACATTAAAGAATTCCCCAATACTAATTTTCTACCATTATTTTGCTATAAATAAAAGCAACTCTAAAAAAGTTTTTTATATCTATTCCTCTAAAAATTTATGAACCATCTAAAAATAAAAATATTTTAATTTTTCAATAACTTTAATGTAAAACTTTACCACGACTATTGTCTAATTTAGTACGAATTTTACTCAATTGTTATGTTAGAACTTAATCTCTTATAATCTGTTGTACTAAAAAGTGATATTATATCTATGTTAGAATTAAAGAAACTACATTGAATTGAAATATATTACACGTCGTATGCTGCCATAAGTACTTCAAAATCACTCGATAACAGGAGAACAATCTAGTATCTAAGCGCATTGATGCCCGACAGCGCTGGTCCCGATTAACTATGCAATCTGATTCGAAAATAAAGTCATCGGCCATTGTTTTAATATCTCTTTAATCGAAAAAAATATACTCTAAAAGAAGCCACATGCACAAGAGAAAATACAGGACTGGACAGAATGGTCGGAATTTATCTGCCTACATTTTCATCTCTATGTTTTTAAATTTACATTGAATTCAACTCTGTAGATATTTGTCTCCACTTTTTTTTTTCCTTTTTATATGAAAAATCATTTTCTCCAATAACTGCAGATCCTGAATTTTCGTCAACCATAAAAAGGGTTTGGAATATAAGTAGAGACTATAGCGGAACCTGGCACGTGCTCCTCAGACTAGGGATGTCAATTTTGGGCGTCTTATTAATCGCGGGATTTTCCAGATTGAAAACAAAATTCCGGGATACCGAATTTCGTGAAGTTTTGATTCGTAATTTTTAATTTATAGAAGTATACTAAACAATATTAATATAACAAAGAAGAGCGATTTGTTATAATTCATGTAAGTATTTATTATAAATCTATTTTACCAAGCCTTTTGATAAATTGTATGCCTTTCGATTACACAGGTCTGCAACAAAAATGCTGTCTGGATATTTTCAACTGATTTCTATGTATGTATTTAGGTGTTCTGAAAACTTAGAAAAATATTCAAAAAATTCCAGAACGTAAGGTTATTTTACTAAACTCAAAATTATATTTAAAAAAAGGGTTTTTTTGGGCTAACTTGTAGGCATTAATAATAGTTACAATTTTGTTTTGATTACTGTTTTAAATGTTTACCATATGTAACTATCATTAATTTCTAAATAAGGAGCACCCTGTGTGAGCTGCATTAACAAACATAAACATGTTTTAACATGAACGTGCGCGCTCCGATCAGGATAAAGTTTGGGCAAGAAAAAAGCTTTCCGATATGCGATTCCTATGGGTGGCACGAGCAAAAAAACCATAGCACTACGTTACAAAAACGAACTTTAGTTCTGTCCTATGAACCAAATATACTTTTTCGGAAAGGGGAGAAAAAATAAAAATACACTTGTATCGGCGATTTTCATGTACACGCAGTGTAGTGATGATTGTTACTTTTGTTCGTGTAATAGGAAAGGGTATACTTCAAAACGGAAGAGGTCAATTTCATACCCCAATCTGCAATCAGCTACTCGTCCCATTCCTCATGGGACCGAAATACCAGTGCCCAAGGTCCCTGCTACCTTGGAAGAGATTCCAAGTTCTGACGACGATGGTGCTGTACCTGAACCCGATGGCATGTCAAGTTTTGAATTTGAAGATGACATTAGTCCGAAATTGTTTTTCCAAGGCGAGCTAAATGATTTTGTAAGATACTTGAATCTTCCCAAAAACGCTGCTGAGTTGCTTGGATCAAGGCTCAAAAACAGGAACTTACTTTTGCCGGGAGTGTCTTTCTACTGGTTTAGACATCGTGAGAAGCAGTTACTTCCTACTTTGCCCAAGAGGACGAGTTGGTTTATTGAACCAATATTGAAGGTTTGATGGATACATTTAAGATTTCATACGACCCAGCAGAGGGGCGTATTTTCATAGACTCTTCCAAAAGAAGCCTTAAAGCAGTTCTGCTTCCCAACGGCGGTTTCTATACATCCATTCCTGTCGGTTATTCCGTACACCTCAAGGAAACCTACAAGAACTTGGAATTGATTCTTTGCAAATTAAAATGTAAAGACCACGGTTGGCAAATGTGCAGTGGACCAAAAAGTGTTGGCCTCCGAGGGAGCTTAAAGTTGGCGAAAAGAATGTCCTGCATGAAACTTTGGTGCCTCCTCATTAAGCTATTCTACCACCGCTTCACATAAAGCTTGGATTGATGCAATTTGTAAAGTCATTTCCAAGAGCTGGAAATTGCTTCAAATACTTAATATCAAAGTTTCCAGGCCTCTCGGAGGCAAAGTTGAAGGAAGGTGTTTTCGTTGGACCAGACATTAGACGGCTTATGGCTGATCCACTATTCATCACAACCATGACTTATCCACAAAGAGAAGGGTGGATTGCCTTTAAAGAGGTCATAAAGAAATTTTTAGGCAATAACAAAGATCCTAACAAATCGTCAAAAGAATGTTAATAGCATTTCAAGCTTTAGGTTGCTTGATAAGTTTAAAAGTACATTTTCTTCATTCCCACCACGACTGCTTTCCAGAAAATTTAGGCGACGTGAGTGAAGAGCAAGGTGAACGATTTCACCAAGATATTAAGGAGATGGAAAAAAGATTCCAGGGCAGATGGAGCGTTAAAATAAAGGCAGACTACTGTTGGACGCTTCAAAGAGACCTTCCCGATGCTTCCCACAAGCGAAAATGTATCAAAAGCAGTCTCACTGAGAAAAAGAAATGTGTTTAATGCTTACTAATTAATGTATTTTAAATAAATAAATTAGTTATGTTAATGTTACGCAATTATAAATTTAAAAAATTTTTTTTATCTTTTATATTTTATTTTAAGATGATAACTTGTTTAACAAAGACACCTTTATTGTCAGAAAACGTGACGTTGTATAACAAAGTTAAAGTTATTTTCGGATTCAGCACCCCCACAAACATAAGAATTACACAAAAAAACCAAAACAGCTCACAATTATTTTTATTTATTATAAGCGGTTTATTGCTGATTAATTGCCTGAATACCACATACAATAATAAACGAAATTCCACAGTGCATCCTTATGTTCCAATATTACGACAAATAACAGGGATTGTGAACTCTCTAAAGGCTTTGTTTTGCCTTTGAAAGGGAAATTTTTATGAATGATACAAAATTTAAAAAATAATTAAAAAGAAATCTGTTATTCCGTTAACTAAATTGAATATCTTTTTTATATAAGCAATATGATAAAAACAAGCAGATTACAGTAAGCTCCAAGATATACCTAATTTTTACTACGTCGAAGCTCTTACAAATTTCTGTAATGCTTTTCAGCATGGTTCAAAACATATACACCGTAGGCGGTTTATGATAAACTTAATTGAACATGATGCCATCACTATACGAAATGAATTGTATTTTCTTTACCAAAAACTCTGGTCAAAGGCAACAAAGAAAATACGTTCCGTTCGTATAATAAAATGTAATTTGGTGGGAATTCGGCAGGTAAAAATAGCCTCTCTTCCAGACAACTTCACCAGAAAATCACTTTTTAAACTTATGACATACATACATGCATACATATATCTATCATGTATGTATGTATATACATGCTCGTATAGTGCAAAAGCTAAAACGACAACTGCAAAAACATTTTGCTGCGTACTACTAGTTAAGAAGCACATAAAAAAAGGAAAAATCTTCTTATGTGACACACAAACACACACACACTCAATCACACTTACTGGGCAGGTATGTGAGTGTAGACGGGGTGTCGCTCGACATGGGACTTTCGACCATATGGCCGAAAGTCCCCAAAGAAGTGGACATTGTATGCTGGTGACTTTCGACCAAAATAACAATTGCTTAAATTTAAGTTTGCCCTGTTACAAAATAATTGCTAAGTATGCATTTAATAAAATTCAACAATAAGAACAGGGCACACAGTATTTCCGCGCAGAACTCCTTTCTGCGTTAGCGGCCTTTGGCCGCGCTTCAAAAAAATAACCATGGCCGGACAAACTCCGGCTACGCCATCAACAGTATTCCCGTGCAGAATTCCTTTCTGCGTGAGCGGCCTTCGGTCGCGCTTCAAAAAAATAACCATGGCCGGACAAACTCCGGCTACGCCATCAACAGTATTTCCGTGCAGAACTCCTTTCTGCGTGAGGGGCTTTCGGCCGCGCTTCAAAAAAATAACCCTGGCCGGACAAACTCCGGCTACGCCATCAACAGTATTTCCGCCCAGAACTCCTTTCTGCGTGAGCGGTCTTCGGCCGCGCTTCAAAACAATAGCCCTGGCCGGACAAACTCCGGCTACGCCATCAACAGTACTTCCGCGCAAAACTCCTTTGCATTTTGTAAAAGGGCAAAGTATTGTACCAAAATAACAATTGCTTAAATTTAAGTTTGCCCTGTTGCAAAATAATTGTTAAGTATGCATTTAATAAAATTGAAAATATGGTCGAAAGTCACTGTGCGCCAGTATGCCATATGGCCGAATGTCCATTTTAGAAAATTGAAAATATGGTCGAAAGTCACTAGCATACAATGACTTTCGACCATATGGTCCAATGTCCACTTTTTTGGGGACTTTCTGCCATATGGTCGAAAGTCCCATGGTCGAGCGACACCCCGCCGTGAGTGTATATACATACAAGTGAGTGGACGCAGCTCTTCATAAGGGAACGAAAAACAGCAAAAACCTACGAAAATACCTGGTGTTTACAAATCAAAAGGCGATAGTCAAATCCTGAAGGAGTTCGGTGAGTCCGTTCCATGTTGGCGTCGTCCAGTGCAGGCTCGTTTTCCTCACTTTTCATAATTTTAACTTCTTGATATTAAAGGAAATTATAACTTTTCTATATTTTTACTGGAAGTAGCAAGCGAGGGAGATAGAATAAAGTCGCGCGATTGTAGCAAACCCTGCCATCAGTAGCTGATCTCCTCTCCCGAAAGTGGGAACAGATCTGCTTTGCAAATCTGACTGCAGTAAGTGATCCCACTTAGTGTAGTCCCAAACCCATCAAAGTGGTCTTACGTGGGGTGCACACTTTACACTTTTATAGCTTCATTGCTTAAATATGTACAAATAAAAATCGCAAATAAAATAAAAGCAATCAATAATAATATAAGTCAAATAAAACAATATAAAGTAAATAATTAAACTTAAATAATAATAATACTAAAAAATATAAATATAAAAATATTCAATAAACATTGTACAAACTGAACTGAAATAAGAATAAATATTTACATCTATAATAATATAAATATAACTCAAATAAATTAAATAATAAAGATTTATAAATAATAATATGAAAATATTCAATCAACACTGTACAAACTAAACTGAAATAAGAATAAATATTTATTTACATCTATGTATAATAATATAAATAAAACTCAAAAATTAAATAAATAAATAAATAAAATAAATAAATAAATCAAATAAATAAATATAAAATAATAATAAATATAAATATATACAAAGTTTAATAAACCACATTAATAATAGATAAATAAAAAATTAAATTAAATAAATAAAAACGAAATATAACATTTATAATATGATAATACCCTAAATAAACTAAATTAAATCTGATTTCTGGCAGCAAGGAACATGTCAGAAGCCCTTTCCAAAAAAGCGGCAGGACCCAGCGTTCTCCAGTGCGTAGTGCGCCCTTACCTAAGGGACCGCAAAGCGAAAGAGAAGTCCTCGTTCAAGCTGATGGCTTGGTGGAGATCATCTCCTCACCGGCGTCACCGATGAACAATACGAGTACAGAAGAGCCACGCAGTATTCAACCGTTCGTGTTCTCTGGCAACAGGTACAAAGAAGCTGCCCGCATGATGGGCGGAAAATTAAGCGAAATGAGAAGGATGATGGACAGTCAACGGCACGTAAACCAGCAGATGAAGAGCATGCTGACAAGTATTTGTAAACTTTTTGAGGAAATCGAAAATAGCGATGCAGGGTCAAAGAGAGCGAGCTTCTCATCAAAAGCTACGCAGACAGCATCGCCACTCAAGGAGGTCACGCAAGGAAAGCGGGGTAGACCAAACAACGGAGGTGATACCACTGCATCGAACAACTGTCAGCCACTGGGAAAGCGTACAAGAGTCCACTCACCGGGAATGCAAGATCGGCGACCCGAGCAGCAATACTCGAAGAGCGGCCGGGAGAAACCGATTGCCCGCGCGGCCCTAGAGAAGGGGAAAGAGCAATCTTTTATTAACACCGACATTCCCGCAACTCAAGAAGCAGCGTGGACTACAGTGTCGAACGTAAAGCGCCAAAGGAAAAAAGCCCCTCGTCCGGACGCAATCGTAATCAAGTCCTCCGGGGAGTGCTCGTATGCGGAAATCCTCAAACTTGTCAAAAGTGACGAGAGACTGAGGGACCTTGGTGAAAACGTCCGCAAGATTAGAAAAACTGCCAAAGGAGACCTCTTGTTCCAGCTCAACAAGGCAGAGAGCACAAATACCGCCAAACTGCAAGCCGCGGTGGGAGAAATGCTATCGGGTAAAGCGGAAGTTAGAACCCTAACACAGCAATCCTTCCTGGAAATCTACGACATAGACGAAGTCACAACTCGCGGAGAAGTGTGCTTAGCTTTAAATGCAAAGCTTGATTCCATCAAGGTCCAAGAGTCGGACATACGATCCATGCGTAAAGCTTACGGAGGCACTCAAATCGCGTTGTTGCTTCTACCGGCGAGTAGTGTCAATAAGGTGCTCTCACTAGGCAAAATTAGAATCGGCTGGGTGATCTGTCGCATGCGAGGTAAAGAACAGCCAAGACGTTGCTACAAATGCCTCGAGTTCGGCCACGTGTCTATGAACTGTCGGAGCAGTGAAGACTTCACAAAATCCTGCTTTAAGTGTGGTGGCCCTGGACACATGGCAAAGGACTGTAGCAACCCCCCCAAGTGCTTGGTATGTGCGAAACGCGGCGTGCTCGCTACTGACCACATAACCGGAGTTTTCAAGTGCCCTACCTATCAAGCAGCTCTCAGAAAATATAAGACAAAATGAAGATACTGCAACTCAACCTAAACCACTGTCAGGCAGCGCAGGACCTCCTGTCGCAAACCATCAGTGAGGAAAACGTGGATGTCGCGTTACTCAGCGAACCCTATACAGTGAAACGGTCACAATGTTGGGCACACGATAAGAGCGGCAAAGCAGCCATATGGACATGCGGCAACCCCGCTAGCTGGATGTACGATGTCGTATCTGAAACTGGCTTTGTGGGTACAAGTATAAGAGATCTATACATCTATAGTTGCTATATACCCCCTAGCACCACTGTGCAAGTATTTGAACAGATTGTCGGAAAGCTCTCCATCGGTGCAAGAGGCAAAACAAATGTTCTTATAGCGGGCGATTTCTTCTTCTAAACACCGGCACCGAACATACCTTTAGTCGAAACGGGTTTGGGTCAATAATCGACCTGACCTTCGCAAGCGCCACATTATACAGATCAGTGGACTGGAAAATAAGTTCTCGCTTTACACAAAGCGATCACTATGCAATTACCTGCACGATTAATAGAAACAGAAGTACCCCAAACAAATTCCAACAAACCAGCATAGCTCGAGGTTGGAAAGCGCGCACTCTTGACCCGGACCTATTCATTGCAATGCAGCCATCTCGTCAATACAATGGATCCGCAAATAGTAGAGCCAAAGAGATCATGGCCGACATAAGTACCGCATGTGACGCATCAATGGCTAGAAAAGTCTTAAAAGGACATCATAAACCCGCTTATTGGTGGACATATGAGATCGGAGAGTTAAGGAAGCTATGCATAGGCAAGGCGAAAATACCAACGCGCAAGGGGCAACCCTTGCTTCCCTCAATACAGAGAAGCCTATAAAAGTGCACGCGACGATTTAAAAAAAGCTGTCAAATGCAGCAAGCGAAGATGTTTTCTGGAACTATGCGACGACGCAGATCGAAACCCCTGGGGCGCAGCATACAAAATTGTTACCAAAAAGCTATAAAGCAATGTTATGTCGCCGAGAAGCGCAAGGGATTTGAAAGTGGCTGTTGATACCTTGTTTCCTCCCCAACGGCGCTTAATTTCGAATATGAATTGGGGGGTAGAGTGCTCTTTCGAGCCCTTTCAATCGGATGAGGTTTTACTGGCCGTTAATAAACTAGAAGATAAAAAAACCCCCGGGCCCGAGGAGGTACCAAACAAGGCTCTTAAACTCGCGATGCGCTATCTTATGCCAGAGTTTGTAAAACTGTACAACTTATGATTTAAAGAAGGTGTTTTCCCACAAGTCTGGAAAATACAGAAATTGATCTTAATCCCTAAGCCGGGTAAACCACTAGATGATCCTTCTTGTCTTAGGCCTATATGCTTGCTAGACTCAGCAGGCAAAGTCCTGGAGCACATGATCTCAAAGCGATTAGAGCTTGAAGTTCAAGAAAGGAAAAGGTATCTCGGCAAACCAGTTTGGCTTTAGAAAGGGGAAATCTACAATTGATGCCGTATCAAGAGTGGTTGACATAGCAAGAGAGGCAATTAGTGGCACCCGATGGCTAGGAGGAGACAAAGAGTATAGCCTTGTCGTAACGCTTGACGTCAAAAACGCCTTTAACACCGCTAGCTGGGCGAAAATTCTCGACAGACTAGAACAGATTGGTGTTTCTTACTATCTTCGCAGAATAGTTCGCAGTTACTTTAGTAATCGTATGCTACTGTACGAAACAGAAGAGGGCAGAAAACACACGGAGGTCACCGGTGGCGTCCCACAGGGATTCGTTCTAGGCCCAATGCTTTGGAATATCATGTATGATGGAGTTCTGCGAGAAAAATTGCCCGAAGGTTCAAGCATAACTGGTTTTGCGGACGATATCGCGATAGTAGTCACCGCAAAGCATCTCAGTGACATAAAAGTTAAGGCGGACATATGAGTCAGCATAATAAAAGAACGGCTAAAAGCGTCGAGGCAGCTCTTGTCATCTTCAGCATGCCACCCGTTTATCTACTGGCCAAAGAAGCGGCTGAACTCTGGGCTGGTCCACGCCCAACAAAAGAAAGCGACAGAAAGCTGGCAAGGGAGAGCTATATAGCTGATTGGCAAAACCACTGGGATAATGCATCGAAAGGGCGCTGGACACATAGATGTATCCAAAGACTTGATACTTGGATAAAAAGAAAACATGGTGAAGTAGATTTTTACCTATGCCAATTTCTAAGTGGACACGGGTGCTTCAAGTCATATTTATACAAGTTTAAGCACGATGTCGACCCCTACTGCGACGATTGCGAAGACGGTGTTGATGAAGATGTTTACCACGTATTCTTCGAATGCCCAAGGTTCATCCGACAAAGAGATAAATTGAAAGCTGCGGTGGGCGAAAACTTTTCACCACCTTCGGTAGTAAACTGCATGCTTAAAGGAGAAAAGGAATGGACGGCAATAAGCGACATAATTGCCTCGATTCTGAAGCAGCTTAGAATATTAGAGCAGCAGCGGCGTCGCAGTGGAAATTAACCGTTTCTAAACAAAATAAAGAACCGCAAACATTAAGCTCGGAATCTCGTCTACCCCGACAGCTCAAGAAACCAGCGAACGATGCTCGGAACCCCGTCCGTTCCGACATCCTTCAAAATGTGAAGCTCACTATCAGGCTGCTCGGAATCTCGTCCATTCCGACAGCCCCCAGATAAACCAGGGAAGGTGCTGCTCGGAACCTCGTCCGTTCCGACAGCTCTTAGAAAACATGAGTGTCTTACTATTAAACAGTTATATAGACGTGGGATGCAGATATTAATAAATGCCACCTAGTGCACATCGGGCGAAAAGTACACCAAAATTTTTTGGAGAAAACTACACCCAAGTAGCCGTCAAACTGGTGCCCCTGGATCTTCAAACAGGTCTGAAGAGACAGCGGCGTTCGAAACATTAAGCTCGGAATCTCGTCCATTCCGACAGCTCAAGAAAACAGCGTATGATGCTCGGAACCCCGTCCGTTCCGACATCCCTCACTACCAGGCTGCTCGGAATCTTGTTTATTCCGACAGCCCCCAGATTACCCAGGGAAGTTGCTGCTTGGAACCTCGTCCGTTCCGACGGCCTCCTTTAGCAGTAGCGAAAAATGGAAGAAAGCTTGTGAGGCAATATCAGAAGAAATGGAGAGGTTGAGAACTCTCAACCGACAAAAGAGTAGCAGCGGCGACTAACCGCCTTTCCCCACCATGATGTAATGCTTGATGGCAGTCCCGTGGGGAGCGGAATTTCGACGAAAACAGGTTCATCCTGGTTTCAAAGGGCCACTTGAGGGTAGTGCGCTACCACAACGCCCCGGAAAAAAAAAAAAAAAAAAAAAAACTTATGGCCAGGTAAATATGCTCACGTGCATTTATATACGTACATACATATGTATGTAAGTTGTAGCATAGTAAATAGAAAGAATAATACCAAGTGCTTTACTTATCCGTATTTTATGACATCCGCAATCAATCATGAAAATGTTTGTAAATGAAAGCATAAATAGAAAGGGGATGGTGAAATGAGTTAATGAAATAAGGTAAAATACTCATGTTTGTACATATTAAGCATGTCAATCCCGGGATTCCTAAATGCCGGGATTCCGGGGTAAGTCTATTCAAATCCCTGAATTGCAGAAAACAGTGACTTTAATAGCCTTTTTTTTTTAATTTAGTATTATCACAAATTTCCCTTTCAAGGGAAAACAAAGCCTCGATTTATTTTTAAATTTATTTTTAAGAACCTTCGATTAAAAACTGGTCTATCTCAAACAAATTCCATACAAAACCCAAATATCAAACTTTGATGTAAAAAGAAGAAATTTACAAAAGTATGCAACCAAAGTTTAAACATTTTTCCAAAGCTAGTAGAATATATGTACGTAAGTAGTAAGGGCCCATTGAATTTATACATAAAGATTTATAAGCTGTTAGTCCCTAGAAATTAACTATTAATTTTGTGTACTTTATTTGCCACATTTGCTTTATATACAACGCGTAGGCACAAAAAAGAAATTAAAATTATTTATTTATTTAACTTCATACTCAAAAAGAAATTTTAATGCCTTATAGAAAAGTTTCAAATTTGGATAATAGATTATTAAATTTTCTTTAGTTTTTTTCCAAATTTAAAATTTTTAAATTGAAAAGCGTGAAAGTTTAAAGTCTTTCAAATTTTCTATAAATTCTTAAAATGTTTGCAAGTGCGCAACCCGGCAGAGAAATTAAGAAAGTCAGACCTTTTTAAAATTGCTAATTTTACTTTGGAAGTACAGAGCCGAAGGGGATACGTGATGGAATGGGTGATGCATTTAATTTATACTGGATGCATATCTTTTTTTACTGAATGGTAATACATTAATATTTAATATTGGTCTCAAACAGTAATTAAAAATAAGCTTACTTTATGTAGGTACAATTGTTCTGTATCAAATATTTATATTTGTACTTGAAGTATAAATTACTTTGTGTGTGTCAAGGTTTACGTTTATTTCTTTTTATTCTTGAAAATACCAATAAATACATAGATGAATTACAACAAATCATTATCTTTGTTATATTAATGTTATTTTGTATACTTCAATAATTCAACTATTACAAACGTGTTACATTTTTTGATAAATTAAAAATTACGAATCAAAACTTTGTGAAATTCGGGAGGCCGGTCCCGGTATTTTGTTTTAAGATCTCGAAAATCTCGGGATCAATAAAATGCCCAAACTTGACATCCTTAGTATTTACATATATGTACATATGTATGTGAGAAAACAAGATTTTGATGAAGTCAGCTTAGATTGTGTCCATACCATCACAGCTTTAGCTGTTCCAGACGCTGCTTTGTATACTAAAAGTAATAAAGCAAGTGACATGCAGACGAGATTATAGCTGACAAGTTGAATAAAAATACAGATAGCTAGACTGTGGGGATTTAAGTGCGGTAATAAAAGCGAACTTTCGTCACTGGAAGACAAACATACAAAGGAAGCAGCAACGCCTTGCAAAAGTGTTGCTGGGTAGCTTCAAGAGCAACTTCTCAGTTGTTGCCGCGATGAAAGTGAAGAATCAAGACTCATGTGAAATTTAAATTGGTAAAGTGTAGCGATTTTTTCATCGCCATTTGCTTTTATGTTTTCGCATTAATTTGAATTACAAGCGCGTGTAGCGGCCAATTACATTCGTATGTATGTACATATGCATATATGTATGTACATACATATGTATATGTGTATTTACAGAAAAATTATTATGCTGCCCGAATATGAAGAGGTAACCGCTCGACATCGCCGTAGCCGCCAATTTCATAATGATGACAAGCTACCACACAGCAGTCACGACTACTACTCGGAAATAGTCGAATTTGTGAGCACGCCCATTTACTCACAAAGCTGACTGCAGTTAAATTAACAGTTCCAAACTATGTAGTTTACTAACTGTCTGCTTTGCTACTCAGCTGAATATTATTCCCTGTTCTTTTCATGAACTAATTGTTTTACCCACTACAATAACTAAACAGGAATTTCGATTTTCCGTCTTTACTCTTCTTTAGTACTAACTAATGCAACTTTAAAACTGTTAAGGTAAACAAATTCAGGCAAATAAAAAAAAGAACAATTGTTATTGTTTTGATTAATCCAATTGCTGTGGATTTTTGACAAATTTTCTGAGACTCTTCCTCATTTTTTGCCCATATAAATTTTCATACTTTTCATGAATGGGCGAATTGTATGGAAGCCATATGTTATATTTATTCGATATTAATATGTTGACTGCTATAATAGTCCCAATAATAATTAATATTAGTGGAAAATTTTAAGTCTTTAGCCGCTTTAATGGAGGAGTTTTCGTACTAATTGCAATATCGGAACAATCGGCTGTATGGCAGCTATATGTTCTATATGTTCTATTTATACGATTTTAATGTTTATCACTGCTAAAATAGTTCTCACTACAGCTATTCTTTGTGCAAAATTTCAAGACTTTACCTATTTAAATGGATGGGTTTTCAATCTAAATGAAATATCTGAACAATCAGTTATATGGGAGCTATGTTATGTATTTTTGATATATAAGATTTTCACTGGTCTTATAGAACTTAGTATAGCGAACTTTCTTGCAATTTCAAACTTCTAACTTTTTAAATGAAGAAGTTATGAAGCAAAATATGATATCTGAACAATCGGCTCCTTTATACGTTATAGTCGTCCGATCTGGTCGGTCTAATAAAATGTAAATAGATCAAAAACTGAGGGACTATTTTGCGTTCAAACAGGCGGACAGACAGACAGACGGACAGACTGACTGACATACAGACAGACGGACATGGCTAAATCGATTCAGCTCGTCACTCTGGTCATATCGGTATACGGGTCTAACTCTTTCCGTTCTGGTACTTACGAACATCGGACCATAGTTAATATACCATTTGAATGAAAGGTATAATAAATTAGCTACAAACACATAATCAAAAATCAGAAATCCGTTTTAAAGGTTTACAAGTTTGTTAAAATAGGGTTTAATTACTTTAAATTGTGCATAGTGTATTTCTTCTTATTTTATGGCGCTACAACCGTTTGTCTGCTTGGGCCAAGAACAAGTTGTTTTTGATTTCAAAAATTATATAAATTAAACAAAGGAACAATAAATATTGAGTCACAAACCACATTCGGTGTTTTGCTATCTTCATTAATTTGATTTTACCCTTAAAATATTGACAAGTTTTACTTAAATAAAAAAAATTAAAACCAAGTACAGTATACAAAAATGTTGTTTCAAAATGTCATGCCTGTTTCTCAATAGAAAATATTTGTAATCATGTTTACTATGGCAGCATACTGTTCCCACTGTTGTAAAAACCACAAATGGCATCACTAGAATTTTACAACGCGAATGCTTTTGAAGTAATAACTTTGAAATATCTTCATGATGTGAATAAAGGCTTTGACAACCTAAAATCAATCAATTTAGATTAGTTTCCAATAACTTATAAGCCATAATAAATGGTATTATAATTTTTATTAATAAGTTAATAATTCCGTGAAAAGATGTCCCTAAAATCGGGCTATGCGACTTTACGCTATTAAATGGGAATAACTTATGTTTTAAACTTAAAATTAATTATTTTTCAAGCAAAAATAAAGTTTTTATTTAAAAAATGTTAAATTCATACTCGTACATACAAATGTCATTGCTCAGAAAATTATCAAATTAATACATATCTCTCACTGTTATTAAAAAGTGTTAGACTAATTTGTATAAACTATTTTGCATAAACTATTTTAAAATTTTAAATCATTAAAGGCATGGACTCCTCGGCTTTTCATCAACACTGGTGGCCCCATTTTTTTCAGGACATCTGAATAATCGGATTTCGTAAAACGATTTTTAGCATTTTTACTGCAAAATAAAACTATACTCTGTGAAACGCAATTTTGCAGAAAATTACAAAAGGAACCGCTTTTTTAATACCAGTTTTAAAAGTTGGATCGTGTAAATTAATGCCATGGCAATCAAAATCTTAATCATAGAAAAATTTGTTTTCTAATAGCGGTCACCCCTCTCCGATGATATTTCTGCCATGAAAAAGCTTCTCATTAAAGACATCTGTCGTTCGGAGTCGGCACAAAACTGTAGGTCCCTCCATTTGCGGTAGAATATAAAGACGCACACCACAAATGGTAGGAAAAGCTCGGCCAAACACTGAGTTATATAGTGTAAGCGCCAAATTATTATTATTATTATTAGGTGCTTCTCTTTTCACTGCTTGAACGTAAATGCGTGGTATGCCACGGAATAAATTTATCAAATTATTAATCATTCGCTTAAAAAGCTGAAGCACGGAATTAGCTCAACAATTTCCTCAGGGTGTTAATTGATGATAAAATGGCTTAGTGGAAGAAAGTTAAAAAAAAACAATTACAAAATTTTAAAGTGTTCAAAAACCCTTATTCTGCGGTAGGCTTGGAATTAGGTTCATTGTAAACGAAAAATGTACATAATTCCTTAAATGAGAAATAACAATTTTTAAGTAATAAAATATTTACATGTAGTTAGATAGTACACAAATCAATTAATAGATGTTTATCGAATACCAAAATCAAACCATAGTTTCAAAAGTCCTATGATTTAAATTTCACAGCCTTAAGAATATATATATGAGTCCTTAACATTTTGCTTAGACATCTTTATACGACATGCCTATTATCTGAGATACCACTTTTCAACTGCTCAATAATTTAAAAATATATCCCATACGTACCATATAATCAAAATTTAAATTATTACCCTATAAAATTTTAAATTTATTCTGGTATTTTTTATTTTATGAATCATACCTCCAATTCCTTGTTTAAATAAAAAAATCGGAATGCCACGGAATTAAGTGCTACCACGGAATGAGGTGAACATACCTTATATATTCTAAAAAATATAGCTTTCACCAAAACTTAGAGATATTCTTCCCGTTTCTGTGAGTTTCAAAAAGTTATCTATGCTGCTAGCTCGATAACGACGATATGTAGACTGGCAATCGAAATGAAAAAAAAGTTATTAAAGCCAAATTTAAAAAAAATTAAAAAAGCAACTATAATTTTAAGACATTATATTTAAATTATTGGTCTACTTAACTATGCACATACTCAAAGAATTTTGTTTTATTTTAAAAAAATTTAAATTAGTATGAAAATTTGATAAATTCTTGTAAATTTTGTACACATAAATAAATTTATGTTAAAACATGTATCATTAAAAACATAGCTCATATTACTATGAGTACTATCGTTTTTTGATTTAATTGTCTGTGAAAATTCCATTTTGGATATGTTGAAATCTTTCACCTTTTGTGATTATAGATAAGGTATTTTATTGCTTACACGTTTGGAAAAATAACATATACATATGTATATAAGTTAAAAAATACATTATATGTATATTAAACTTTTTTTTCGTTTTTTTATTTAGACTTGATGCATAGCAATACTCCTCTTGCTTTCCTTTTTCATATATTTTCGATTCGTATACACATATCTATCGATTTAAGAAACTCTGATTATCAACTTTTTTATAAAACCAATTCGAACGTTTGGCAATTTAGATTCGTCCGTTGTGGGCTCTATAAGCTACTATGGTAGTCACGTAAGAGTACCGCACTTATCTTCCGACACTTTCAAGACCAGTCTATAAACCAAAATTTTTGCTATCTAGTTTGACAATTTATTAAAGTGAGCTCATATGCAAACGCTTAGATAAATATATATTTCCACAAACATACCTTACATGTACGCATAAACTCCATATAAGAATTGTAACCGCGAAAAATATTGGCAAGTTTTCACAATTAATTTTTTTCTCAATTTTCATTATCTTTTAAATACCTCCAATTCTCTAACAAGAACTATGTACTATATATTAACCAAAGCTTTTTAGAAAATTATAAAAAATAAATCATACAAATTTGGAACATTTTTAATAATTTTTGTAATTTAAGTTTGGTAGCCCATTCATTTAATGTGGATTAAAATGGATTTTCGATATTTTTTTTCAGAAGGTCTTAAGCAATTGGAGTTGTTTGCGAAAATTTGTTCATTTTAATATTTGTTTTGTTGTCAACATATATCCAATGATAGAAACTCTGATGTTTTCGACTTTATTTGGAGAGCGCACCGTAATTTAATTGAAAAAGAAAACACACAAATTGAATGCAATAAAAATTAACTGTCATATGTAGTGCGATTATAATTCTGAGATGGGGTCTCTATGCATGTAGTAAATATGTACATTGTACATATGTATATCCATGCAAACAATATGTGTGTGTACATACATAACGATGCATTATAATTGCATACAGGTGAAGAAATTTATGCAGTCACACTCGTGGAATTAAGGCGTTGCTTGACGCCGACTAAATTAAAGTTATATTGCCCGCAGTAACGAATCGCGTCAGTGCATTAGCCTACCGTAAGAGTGTGCGATATTTGTATATATGTATTAGGCATGTCAATCCCGGGATCCCGAAATCCCGGCCTTTTTAACTTGAGAAACAAATACAACAAGTTAACAACTGTTGTATTACGATAACAAAATAAGACAAATAACAAGACTTGTTAACTCCCTAAAGGCATTGTTTTGCCCTTGCCATTTTAAATGAGCTGGAGAATATCCTCCTCGAGCAGAAAATGAACCTTACAATGAAAGCGATGTTTAGAACTAACGGCGAGATGCTTGAAGTGGATAAGAAAGTCTCAAAGATAAATTGCATCAAGTTTTAACGAGCAGCTCGCTAAGTCCAATAATAGAAAGGCATACAATTTATCAGAAGGTTCGGTAAAAGAAATTTTTGTAATGGGGGCGATAAAGGCTAATGCCTACAGAAAACATTTAACTTTTTGTCGACAATCCAACCAACAAGTGTTGAACAAGTCGATGCTTTTCCACTGCAGATTTTAAATGCAACAAATTTAGGTCGAGGTTAGAGGATAACACACTTAAGCTTTTATTTCTTTAAGATTGCATTTAGATCAAAATATAAAATAATTATGCCTCGCTCAAAATAGAATGGATGATGTATTTAATTTTTACTGGATGTATTTCCTTTTTTACTAACATTTTACTGGTAATACATTAATATTTAATATTGGTCTCAAACCGTAATTAAAAATAATTTTTCTTCATGTTGGTGCATTTGCTTCTATTCCAGATATGCTTGCATATTTGTACTTGAAGTATAAATTTTTTTTGTGTGTGTCAAATTTTACATTTATTTCTTTTTCATTCTTGAAAAAACCAATAAATATATATAATAATATAATTTTGGCGCTTGCACTATATAGCTACCATTTGTGGTGCGCGTCTTTATACTATATCACAAATGGAGGGACCTACAGTTTTTGTGCCGACTCCGAACGGCAGATGTATTTAATTAGAAGCTTTTTCATGGCAGAAATATCCTCGGCTGTTTGCCATTGCCTGCCGAGGGGTGACCGCTATTAGAAAAAACTTTTTCTATGATTAAGATTTTGTTTGCCCTGATTGAGATTCGAACCTCGAACTCACCGGCATATCGAGTTATATCACGCACCGCTACCAACTCGACCACAGCGGCCACCGACCAATAAATACATATGTACATGAATTACAACAAATCGCTCTTTGTTCGTTTAATGTTATTTTGCATAATTCTATAATACAACGAATACAGACGTGTTAAATTTTTTGACAAATTAAAATTTACGAATCAAAACTTCGTAAAATTCGGGATCCCGGGATCAATAAAATGCCCAAAATTGACATCCCTAATATGTATGTATGTACTTGCCCGGGGGTGTAGCGAAGCGAGTATGCGTGCCACAGAATTATGCCCAATTTAATATGCGCATATAAATTAGTAAAAAGATGAGCTACATAGAGTTGCATGCCACACGCTGTTGCATCAAATAGTCAAACACATGCACGTAAGTAGACTACGATTGTATGCTTGTGTATTTGTTATCGGTCGTGAGAAATTTTACCGCTGTCGTTTTTTGCTACCACATTGTTCCCTTTGCTTTTGGCGATAAATTTCAGCTTCTGCATAGAAAAATTGCTTACAACACTGAATCGAACACACATACCTACATACATACATAAGTATAAACATATACAAACACGCACTAACAAAATTGTACAACGCAAAAGTGCCAAGCATTGTAAATATGTTGGCAATTGTGGCAACAGAAGGTGGGAACAATAACAGCTGCCTTTATAAGTGTGTGTACGTTGACTGTTCTACTTTTTGGCGCCAGAGCAGTTTCATTAGTCAGCTACCATGTTTTTTGTCTTTGTTTTTGTTATTATTGCAAGCCCGCATTTGCGAGACAAAAAGCACAGCTTTAAACTGTTTGTGTTAAAAATAAAATTAGAAGTGCTTTCCAAAACTATGTCTAGCAAGTTTTTCAGTTAATTTTTCTTTACTTAATTTTAAAGATTTATAAAAAAAGTAGGATTGTGAAGCGAATGAAAATTAGAACGCAATATTTTGATAGGAATGACAAATCGAACGACGAAACGAAAAAAGAAAATTCAATATTCCCAGGATTTAGCATCATCACTGGAACAGTTTCGCCGTTCTCCTGCTTGCATCTTTCAAAATTGTTTGACCTTTTTTAATTCGCTTCGCCAACACATTCGCTTCGCAACTCATAATAGAGCCCATAAATGTAAGTTTCAGCTTAGCTCCAACATTGGTAAGAGTGCAAAACTGCCATACACTGTAAACAACCTTTTTACAAATTTTTGTATTTTAATATGCTTCGCAAAAAAAAATAAACAACAAATTTTTCACATTTGACTTTTCTTTATCTAATACCCTAAGCCACTATGTTTTCACTTCGTAACTTTGCAATGAAGACAGGCAATTGTTTTAGCACAAAAGCAGAAAAAAAATGTTTGTCACATATTTTTAGAGATTCATTATGGCTTCTTAATAACTCTTTACCAGTTCCGACAAATGTCTAACAAATTATAAAACGGCACCAGACTGCCAAGTTTTTTGTTTTATTTTAAAAAAAATTTTATTTGTATGAAAATTTGATAAATTCTTCTAAATTTTGTACATATAAATAAATTTATGTTAAAACATGTATCATTAAAAACATAGCTCATATTACTACGAGTACTATCGTTTTTCGATTTTAATTGTTTGTGAAAATTCCATTTTATTATTTTGGTATACATTTTGAGGGGTATTAACATTCTGTTACTTACAAACACCGGACCACACTTAATATACCATTTCTATGAAAGGTATAAAAAGAAATCATACAATAATATAAGAGGAAATAAATAGTCAAAACTTCCCATTATGTACATTTGCTTATTTTATATTTAACGTACTGATAACAAATTTTATTAAGACAAGAAATTAATTTTTTTATTTTTTGTCGAAAACTGCAATGATAAACACGCCACACTAATTTTCATTATTTTTCGTTTAAACGACAGTTTATTCTCTAACAAAAACTATATACCGGGTTTTAAAATTGATTTTAAATGTATTACAAATCAACAAACTTTTAAAATTTAGTTTTGCAATTCAAAAGCTATCTACAAACTCTGATTTGATAATAATAATAATGTTCATTTTTCTGTTGGCCTAGTAAATGTTAATATTTTACAATTTTATTGAGCTCAAGGTCAGTTTATGGAAGATTTTTTTGTGAAAAAACAACAACAGTTTTTAATGGTTGAAGTTATAGTACTATTTCGGAAATCACCACATTTCCTCATCAGACTTCTTTTTGATTATTAAATTAAATTAATTTTTAATTTAATTTTTCATAACCACTTCTCTCAGGCTTTGAACCCGGGAGCTCGGAGTTGCACAGCCAATACGCTAGTTAAATCTTCCATAAACTGGCCTTGAGCTCAATAAAATTGTAAAATATTAACATTTACTAGGCCAACAGAAAAATGAACAAACATTGTATTCAAGGATGAGCACGCCTTAAAAATGCATTAGAATATAAAGTAAAAAATACATTATACAGAATTTGCAAACAAAAAACACAAACAACAACCACACAAACAAGTTAAATAGCGGCAGATCAGTTGCTCTTGTTTGTAGTTGGTTTGTTTAAGGAAGATGAAATAAACACAACAGCCAACTCGGCTAGCGTAGCACAATAGGTAGCGTATTGGCTCTGCAACTCCGAGCTCCCGGGTTCAAAGCCTGAGAGAAGTGGTTATGAAAATTAAATTAAAAATAATTTAATTTAATAATCAAAAAGAAGTTTGATGAGGAAATGTGGTGATTTCCGAAATAGTACTATAACTTCAACCATTAAAAACTGTTGTTGCTTTTTCACTAACAAATCTTCCATAAACTGGCCTTGAGCTCAATAAAATTATAAAATACTAACATTTACTAGGCCAACAGAAAAATGAACAAACATTTATAGACAAGGATGAGCACGCCTTAGAAATGCATATAATGTAAAAATAAAAACAGAATTTGCAAAATAAAAACACAAACAACAACCAGACAAACAAGTTAAATAGCGGCAGATCAGTTGCTCTTGTTTGTAGTTGGTTTGTTTATGGAAGATGAAATAAACACAACAGCCAACTCGGCTAGCGTAGCACAATAGGTAGCGTATTGGCTCTGCAACTCCGAGCTCCCGGGTTCAAAGCCTGAGAGAAGTGGTTATGAAAATTAAATTAAAAATAATTTAATTTAATAATCAAAAAGAAGTCTGATGAGGAAATGTGGTGATTTCCGAAATAGTACTATAACTTCAACCATTAAAAACTGTTGTTGTTTTTTCACAAAAAAATCTTCCATAAACTGGCCTTGAGCTCAATAAAATTGTAAAATAATAATAATAATAGTAATAATTTATTTATTATATGGTTGATATATTTTATTTTGATTTTAAATTTCGAATTTTTAATGATAATGTTAATATACGCAGAAAATCGAACAGCCGGTCTCGATGCAATTAAAAGAGAGATGTGCCTTTATTAAAACAGTTTGCTTATTTATATGTAGCGGAAAATGTATGTACTTCAATACTTCTTATGTACTAAATAGAAACGTTATTGGAAAGTATGCACGAACGTACATATGTATGTATGTATGTAAATATATATACTAAGAATAATGAAATGGACATCGAAACATAAGAGGAGAATAAGCTGATATGATAAACAGTAACCGGCTCAAATATTGGCACGCTTAACAGATAATAATAATGCGGCGCTTACACAAGATCACTCCGTGTTTGGCCGAAATTATTTTATCTTTTTTTGTGTGCGTCTTGACACTTTCTCAAAATTTGATGATATTTTGGTTTTATATGGTTTTTGACAAAGGTTTGTGGGAAGTTAAATTCAAAAACTACCGAATTTAATAAGAAAATATTTACAGTTTGTTATAAATATAAAACACTGTTATTATTTGATTAATTAACCAGACATTATTTAATTTTACAAGTACACTTACAAGTATTTGGCTAGAAACTAAAATTTTGGCTAGTTCCGAAAACGCAAACTTGGAAATTGTACGATTTGTTAAATATTTTTGATTATAACCTAAAACGCGGCTAAATCTTTTGTGTGATAATTCTGAAATAAGCATCTTCCATGTATTGCAAATAATATCTTTAAAAAAAAAAGGAGAGTAAAATTTGTACTCTAATATAAAGCGAATGAGTAGAAATACATAGCAATATGCGAATTTGATAACTCTTTCTTATATACAAGCACATATGAAGTTTAAAAGTTCTTTAACTGTAAACCAAAAATAAATACAAAACCTTGTTTAAATACTACGTTATAATTTTTGATTTATGAAAACGACACTGAAGATGGCACAACGCCGAAACCGTTATTTCACAAAACCAAATTTGACATCAAACTACGTTATGACTTGCCACTATGTTTAACTTGCGTAATTTATTTCCAAGAAATATAATAAAAAATATGTTAAACTTTGGACAATTTTAAAATTTAAACATCCTGTAGAGAATTGGCTAATTTCGTTTTCTTTAGTTAGTCGCTTAACATAAAATCTGCATACAATTATTGAATAAGAGCAATCATCAGGATGATGACACATATAAGCCCTTATGATATATATCATCTGTCATCAAAAAAAAAAAAAATAATGGATGTGTGCTTTAGTATTTCGTTTATTTGCACATAAAAGCACAAAAGACGAACGCAGACAACAGGCGTAAAATGCTGACACATATACTATATATCAGAGCTCCCAAATAACAGTTAACCAGAAAAAATCATTTCGATTTATCACTTGGCATTGCATTTGCGCTACGGTGAAAAGGTTTCTCACTGTACGATATGCATATGTGTTTGCCTTTACGGTCTGCAACTGAGAGTTATGTTTGTGGTCAAATAATATCTCACGTTTAGTGAGATTAACAAACGTGATTTATTTTTGATGGTTGCTTTTCAACTGTTATTTGTTGAGCAAACCGAATTGTGGTTATCCTAAAAGGTCAATTGATAGTATGTTTAATAATGAATATAAAAACTCATTATTAATGTACAAAAAAATTTATTATTTTATAAAAATTAATAGTTCTTCATATTAAATTAACATATGTACATAATATTCATATATACATAACAACAAAAAATTAAGTATTTAACTTAACTAAAAGTAAATTTTCTACCGTTTTAGCATTTAAACTATATCTTCTTTCGCTTAATATAAAATTAAGTGCCGAAAAAGCCCTTTCTACGGATACTTGTGTCGCCGGTACGCCAAACACAACTAACGCTATGTTAAAAAGGTCTGGAGATTGATATTGAACCTTTTCTTCAAAATAGGATAAAATGTTTGTGCTTAATGGCAAACGCTTATGCAATAATTCAAAGTTTTCAATTTGATTGTATATACATACTTATTTATCTGGCGTATTACTTGTACAATCTAATTGGTCATTTACATTTTCACTAGCAATTTGATTTAGCAAGGCGTCAAGATATGAATCTTCTTCATTGTCTGTTATTTCGGTTGTTTCGTTTGAAATTATAACCGGAAGTGTTTCTTGGTCCAGCGAAGTACCTCGTTGATCCTACAAGTGAAATGGAAATATAAATATATAGCAAAATTTACTTGACATGACATGGAAATGTCGCGTTCCTATTAATTTGCCCGACACAGTATGTAGTAGACAGTGTGGTGGAAAACTTACTACTAATCGCTAATACTCAAATACTTTTCAAATACTTTCTCTTTTATTTAAGTAGGTACTAATACTAAATTTTTTCCTTATTTAAACCTTTTTAATATATATAATTCAATATAGTTACAAACATTAATGCTGAGAAAATATAATAAAAATCTATGGACACAGTAAAAATCGTATGTAGTTTAATATTTTGTCACATAAAACTGTTCTAGCACAATAAAATCAATACATTTAATCGTGCCTAAATACATACCAACATACATATTTGCAAAAAGACTTTTATATTTTCCAGTCAATGATATCTCTCATTAGCTGAGAACAACATTTATTTTGCGTACATAAAGATTTCTCATTGAGCGAAAGCAAAGCAACGCAGGCAAGACAGTGACTATCAATAAATGAGAGCAGTCGTTTTTCTCCATAATTGTGTGTTATTTTGCAAACGCTTCAAAAGGTTAACTATTATTTGGGAGCTCTGCTATATATAGTATATAGGACTACATTTAAATCCTACACACCAGTTGCTTTACGTTATGTTTCCCATCGCCACCATATTTATGAATGTTGATTCAGTTGTCACATATCATAAATTTATATACTTTGTTTTAATTGTTATACATTTCAATTATCCTCGCAATTATTCTGCTCATAAAAATCAATTTCAACTTGCGCACCTCACACAAAAGTGGCGACACATACTCACATAATATATGTGCGTAATTCCAATCATTTTATGTGGTTTTTTCTTTTGCCAAAGCCCTTTGTGGTTTTACGAGTACAGCGATTGCAGTTTTTTCATAACATTACCCTGCTGTTGATATCATATGTACATACATACATAAATATGTATATCCAAGTACAAAAAACATCCAAGTACATATACATACATATATATTATTTAATTTTTTTTTATTCATGTATGTCAACTTGTGTGTGCTCTCATTTAAATACATTGCTTTTAACGTGTTGCTTGATTTATAGATCAATTCCAGTCAGCAATACGTATACGAAATTTGCTTGGCCATAAATAATATTTAAACTTTTCATGAATTTCCCCTTTCGGTTCGTTTAACAAATAAAAGTTGTATGCTTCCACAATGAAATATAAGCCTTTTGGTTTTTAACAAATACATATGTAAAAACGAACCTATGAATACCAGTGATGTATAAAATTAACGTATAAGAAAATAAAATAATTAAGAGCATTACCATAAAGCTTTTCAAAAGGATATTTTATATTTATAAACTATAGATATTCTTATGTGACTGAAAACACATACATATGTATATGTATGTACGTACATATGTACATATATGTTTTGAACGATTATAATACCTTTTGCATTCTGACTACGATTCAATATAGGACACATACATGTAATAAAATAATTCAGAAAATAAATTGTTAAATTTGAGGAGCTTTCACTTGATACGATTGTGATATCGATTTTATCGTTAAATTAATTTTATTTAAGACTATTAAAATTATTTATTAGACTCATCATTTAGATTTGCACAATTGCAATGATAATAGTCACTTATATATGAATAACTAATGGAAAAGAAACTATTAAGGGGCTTTACCAGTGTGACACTTTCAAAAAATCGAATATTCTGGCTTATTTTAGCACCTCTGAAGACAGCGGAGAACTCCGTTATTTTTCAATATTTTTGTAAAAACAAAATCGTATAATAATAGCTGAAAATAGAACTTATTATGTCCAAAAAACTTTAAAACATTCTATTGAGTACTTTTTTTTTAATTCCCGAAAATCGCCTAATTTTTCATGGGTTACACTGGTATAGCCCCTTAAGGTCTCTGTGATAAGATGCAATTAATTTCTCGTTTACTCTTTTTTATTGATTTTATTTTCGTTATGCTTACATTACGAAATACAAAATTTTAAGGAATTTAATATTTTTACAATAATACAATGTGTTTCATATATCTAAATTCGATTTCGTTCATTTTTAATTAAATATATAGCGAATGCTTTGACAAAAACCATTTAAATTTTTTTTCTATTCGTTTTCTTCCGCATAATTTGCGAAAAAAGTTATGTATGTCTATACCAATAATAAACTTGTAACTGGCTGTACATTATAGGTATTGAAGAAAAATCAATAAGTGAATATAAGCCGGGGCAACTGCACAATCAAAATTTTTTGTACAAACATAATTTAAAATTACTTTACAAAAAATAGACGCCATTTTAAAGTTGTCTCAAAATCGATTGAAGCTGACTTTTGTGCCCGAAACGATTCCGGTACCTTTTCAGATTATTAACATAATTGCTGTCGTTCTTCCACAATTTCTTACACATAACGCATGTTCGACATCTTTTTTTTATTTGAAAGAAAAACTGTGAAATACAATTAGCAACAAATTTTACCAATATCAAAGATGATCTGTAGCTAATTTAAACTTATATTTTCGATATTTCATTTAACACAAAACAACTCACTAAATTTTAAGCCAAGCTGTTTATATAAAACGTAATACAAAAAAAAATAAAAAATTCAACAGTAATTTTTGGCGACTCGGAACTTAATTATTAAGCTATCAATAAATGTTAGCTCAGAGAAAAAGCAACAAAAATGTTAAGGGCTCAAGTAAATATTCGTAAGGCTGTAAAAATTTAATCGTAAATCTTATGGTTAGTAAGGTTTCATTTTAGTATTCAATAAATATCTGTTCACTGATTTGTGTAATTGCTAAATACATCTCAATATATTTAATTTGTTTAACATTGATCTTTCTCATTCTCGGAATTATGTACATATTTCGTTTGCAATGTACCTAATTCCGTGTGTATCACGGAATAAGGGATTTTAATCACTTCACAGTTTTATGAATCAGCTTAACTTAAAAACAAAAAAATCTCACAAAAAAGCAATTATATCATTTTTTAAAACCCTGAGGACGTTGTTGAGCTAATTGCGTGCTATAGTTTTATCAATCGAATCGTTAATATTTTAATTTTAATTTTCTGACCTGCACTACATTTAATGGAAATATCATCAATATATGATTTTTCTTATTTATTGATTTATAGCAAAATTTTTAAAATGTATCAAGTACTTACCCTCATTATCATTATTTTGAGTTGAAGTTGATAATTAAAAAGAAAAAGAAGGAGGCTGTGTCAGAGACACGGCCATTAAGTTTAACGTAGAATACGCCATCCGATAAGACAGAAAACATATGTATAATGATAATTTATAATGATAAATAATGCAAGCAAATGAATTTCTTTATTTGATAGTTACTTTTGATGATATACATAAGCTTATGATAGGAAAATAGGATAAAAATGTTTTTAAATTATCAATTAAATTTCTCGCAAAAACGAAGTCAATGGTAGTTATCAATAGTAAAGATAAATGATAAATAACAGACCCAAATCTATTTGATTATTTGAAAGTTACTTTTGAGAATATAGGCTTATGATGGGAAAAATAGGATAAATATGTTTTTAAATTAACATTTAAATTTCTCGCAAAAACTAAGTCAATGGTTGTGTTATCAATAGTTGTGGGAGCATCATTTCGAATATAATCCAAATTAAACGTATCGCTCATAAATTTCGCCAATCTAGTATTTGAAGTGATTTCTGTGTTAAAATCATTACCAATAAGCAGTAGTTGGCAGCGCTTTCTCTGCCTTTACTCTACTTTAACTTGCCCGCCTAAAATTATGCAATACAAAGAAAGGGCTGCACGAGTACATTTAAATCGCCCAACAGCAAACACTCAACCAAACACCACACACATATTTGTGTGCATGTGTTTATACAATTTTCATTTGAGAAATTTAAATATTAGGAAGATATCAACCAACATGAAATGTATGTCAAACGAAAGCTAATATCTTCATTTGACTACAAAAAAATTTTTAAAAAAAGTTACCGAGCCGTTTCCTTATAATTAAAGAAATAGAGATTACAACAATAAAAACCTGACATGGGTGCCCATACCGTAAGGTAAGACGTATTCTACGCCAAAAATACGAATACATGATTTGCTTGATATCTAAACTGCTTTCACGGAATTATGTACTTCAAATTGCTCATGTTCCATATTCTATTCCGTAATATACCACGCATTTACATACGTTCAAGTATTGAAAAGAGAAGCACGTAATTGTGTGACAATAATTTGCAGAAGTTCTTTGAAACCGGTAAATTTAAAAAAAGGATAATTTTGCAAGTAATTTTCTACTGTGTTCCAGTAGTTTATGATTGTATTGAAATAGTTTGGTTTTTCAGCAAAAATGATAAAGCGTCGTTATACAAAACAAGATTTAGCCACAGCCGTAAGTAATCTCAATGATCTCAAATTAAGTGTTTATAAAGCGGTAAAGTTATACAACATTCCTGATCAGACCCTACGAGACAGAATCAAAAAATGGGCCGGGAAAACCATCTGTTTTGACCGGAACAGAGGAAGAGCTACTTGTAAAATGGGTACAAAAAGTTTCTAATTCTGGATTTGTCATCAGCAAACACCAACTTTTGTTTTCAGTTTCGAAATTAATAAAGGAACTTAGTCGTAAAAGTAATTTCACCAACGGCGCTCCCGGAAGACAACTGCATGCATATCAGCAACCGAAGAAAAAATAAAAGGTTGGTTTGAACGAGTTCAAGCATACTTAAAAGAAAATGATCAATTAAAAATTTTAAATGATACGTCTAGGATTTTCAATGGCGACAAGTCAGCTTTTTTATGTGCCCAAAAGACCAAAGAGTTTTGACACACAAAGGAGCAAAAACAGTTTACATAAACTCAGGAAACGACGCGAAGGACGATTTGACTTTGTTTTTAGGAGCTTCTGCGTACGGAAAATTAATGCCAAATTTCGCTTTATTCCCATATAAAAGAATACCACCAAATATTTTGGCAAAGTACCCTAAGGGTTAGGCTTTTGGTAAGTCGGACAATGGATGGATGACTTGCGAAACTTTCTACGAGTACATCACGAATGTTTTTTATCCATTTCTAACAAAAGAAACCATAAAGCTTCCCGTGATGCTTTTCATGGACGGGCATTCGTCCCATTTGTCATTGCCATTAATCGAATTTTGTAAAGAAAAAAGAATTATTTTGATTGCTTTGCCGCCTAAGTTTACCCACATTATGCAGCCCATGGACGTTGCTGTTTTTCATCCACTTAAAGCTACCTGAAAAAAAAATTCACGATTGGAGAATAGAGAACAGTGGATGTAGACTGAAAAGCGATGATTTTGCGCCAATTCTTCAATAATGCATTTTCACAATAAAACTTGATACCATACAAGCAGGGTTCATGACATGGCACTGAAGGACCTTTGGCATATGACGCAATACTTATGGATCTACAGTATTCACTACAGCAAAATCAGATGAAGACTATCTGCGAAAGTTTGAGGACCCCTTGGGAACTCAGAAAGTAAAGTAATTTCAACAGTGTGTAGATGGAGTGTGGCTAGGCGACGTTAAAGTTGAGAATCTTTTTCATTTTTGGAGTAAACTATTCAAAAATAAAGGTAACAATGTTAAGGATGACTTATATTTTAGTATTAATACACTCACAGCAAACGTACTGATAGTTTACGAAGAAGAAAAATTTCCCGGTATAGTGATAAATACGAGTATAATCAGTGATCAATCAGAAAAAAAAATACGAAGTCAAAACTATGCAAATGAGCGAAACAAGATGGCACTGGCCTGATAGGCAGGATGTGCTTATCTACGATTTTTCAGATGTCCTAAAGAAATTGGAGGCACCACTATTGATCACAAGCCGTGGAGTTTATGCCTTTAGTGATTTAAATTTTCAAAAGTACGAGTAGTTAAAAAGTAATTGCATATAATTACACAGTGTGACACTCAAAAATACATGGGAAGTGATGTTATTTTTCTTGTAGGTCTTATCGAGTAGAGCGAGAATCCAATTTTGAAATTTGACAAACACCCCCAAAATCTCGACTTAACCTTAAAAAACAGAGTTTTCGTGCTTTTGCGCACTTCTTAGCTCATATCTTAGCTAATTAACAACCGATTTACATTCTAAGAACGTCTTAATAAAGCTAAATAAATTTACTTGTTTTTGCACAACAAATTTAAATTTTGCTACCCTTTTTCTTCTTTTTTTTACTTTGGCGATATTTTCACACACTATTTTATAAAAACACAAACAAGTTTTGATTAGATTCAAAGAGACCGAGTTCAACGAATGTTTCTTTTAAAAAATCGGCCAGAAAGTGACTGAGTTATTTAACTTTTTATAAGAACGAAATTTTTGCAAAAATTTACAACGAACTTAATTTACTAATAAATATTATTACATGATATAGATCAAAAGTGCTTTTTTGACCGTTTTTTCCTTAGGTCAGTATAGTCAGTTTCGCGTTGTACTGACCAGCAATATTCTGCTATCATATTTATTTTGTTTTTTCCTTCGAAACGTTTTTCGATCGTAGCTATTTCTTGGTGGAAGTGTTCGCCTTGTTCATCACTGAACTGGCCCAGATTATGTGGGAAGAAGTCCAAATGCGAATGCAAGAAATGAATTTTTATCGACATGTTGCAACCCATTTCACCATATGCACTTAAAAATTCGTTTACAACCGTGATGTAGTCGTCGCTTCTGTTGTTCCCAAGGAAATTATCACATAGCGCTACAAAACTCTTCCATGCACGTTTCTCAACACAGCTTAACTTGTTCATAAGGGTAACGTCGCTCATAATTTTGCAAATTTGAGGTCCAATGAAAATACCTATGTATATACACATATTATAAAAAAAATAAAAAACAAGTAGGTATGAAAACAAATTAATAAATACCGTTTTTCCTACCTATCTGCGTGGCATAGTCGATCAACCGTAAAATATTTTCCATCATTTCATACGTTTCTTTCTTGTTAAGCCCATACGCGATTGGAACTGACGGTGAAAGATTTTCATTGTGTAATAACACAGCTCTTAAACCTAAGGGTGACATTACAGACTTCATTAAGGAAACACGAATGTATTCTTTTTTTTAGGGTACATACTTTTACACGATCCATCAATGAAAAGTCGCCATTCATCTGCATTATTACTATAATTTAAAGCCGAAAATAATTTGGGTACATTTACACAATGTACTAAATCACAGTCATTGCCATCAGTTTTAAAACTTTCTCTAAGTATCAAAGTGCGGTCGCTTTTTCTACCCGATGTTATTTGAAAATATTTTGCCACTAAATTCCACTGCTTTAGTCGTGAAACGAGGACTTCAGATTATCGTTTCCAGGGACCCTAACAGTTATGACTTTTAAAATAAAAGTCGCTTAAAAACAGTTTATTTCTGACTGTAAAATTTTTTGTTTCAAAATTCCAGTAAAAAATTGACTTTTATTTTTTCAGTCAGATAATAACAGTTAAACCAAGCCAAATCTTTGTTGTCAAAAATAAAAGGCTTGGTCAAATAGCGATCAAACCGTTGAACCTACATATATAAATAAATTTGGTATCAATCGATTGGTGTTAGTTTCTAGAATTCAAAAATATATGGATATCAACAATTTCCTTTTACGAACATTTTAAGGCTTTGACTTAAAATTTTTTTGACAACAACTTAACAGTTATTTTAGGTCCCTGCTCGTTTCGATAAATGCAAATCACGCACGAGATCGGCGAAATCAGAATTTGAAACCAAATGCCTTTCCCATGATTTTGATTTACAAGGAAGGAATTCTTCCTCTACTAAATATGTTTCACCAGCATCAATTGACTCACTTTTTGTAGGCACTTCGGCATTTAAGTATTTTGGTTTTGTAACCGTAACAACATTCGCATACTTTACGTTTATTTGATATATTTTTGTTTATTTGATATATTTTTGTTTATTTTTGGAGCTAATCAATAGCCTAACAATTTTTGATATCCTTGAATGATTTTAATTATTATAAATAATAACAATTAAATTTGAAATTCTAATTAAAAAACATTATTATTTTGTGCTTGCAGAAATTAATTTATAATTTTAAAAATAACAATACATATTTGCATTTTTATAAAATGAAATCTGCTTATTTATTACATATCCCGGAATAATGGACATTTTTTCACGGAATTAGGTACAGCAAATAATTTTTGCCACGGAATTAGGGAGATTTGAAGAGGTCATTAATTTTATTTATATAAATTATAATTAAGGCTAATTTGGCAAATTAGTTATTGCAAACTATTCTAAATTGACCAATTTTATGGAGACTTTTTGATTTTTTAATTTGCTTTCGATTGTTTCAACGGAAAAAACATAAGAAGTCAGAAAAATCTTTAGTACCACGGAATTAGATGCACTTACCTTACCCAAAAACTGTGAGAAAAAATGTTAAATTTTTGATATTTTAGAAATTTGTTAAATAATTACAATAGTGATCAATGAATTTATTGTATTTTAATTGAAAAAATTGCAAGTATATAAAAGGAAAATCTGTTGCCAAATATGTCAAAGTTAACCACTACTATTTAACTAAACACAAGTAGTCAGCAATAAATCAATGTTATTGAGCTCCAAAGTATCGCCCCCTAGAATAACTGGGTCTTTACATTTTGAAATTACTACTAATATTAAAGTTTTTTAAAAGCATACTTCAGTTAATATTAATGCTTGCAACTTACAAATGTATGTACATCCGTAAATATGTATGTATATACATACTTGTATGTGTATAAACTCATATGTATGTATCTATGTTTGTACATTTACCTACACTTAAATCTTTTTATGTGAGTTGTCATTATTACAAATTGTTTTTGCAGTAAATACATAATGATTTTAGTACCACCAAATACGCAACGAAAGTTGATCGTCAGCTCGGCATAGCAAATACATTTTTTATTAAGAGCAAGATTGTGATTTATGACCTTTCGTATTTATGTGGAACTCGAATTAATGTTTCATATTTTTATACTATTTTTAAGCTTTCAAAATTTCTTCCTGGAATATCCAGGAGCAAATCATTTAACAATGGGACAGCTTTTATCAATGTTGCCGTTTGGGTTAGCAGAATAAATTTAAGCGTAGGGTGCACTTTAGACTAATTCAAAGAGATTAAAGATTTTGGGTATCTTATTTGATATAATTTATTAAGTTTATTTCATTGAAAATTTGTAAAAGTACAAGAGCATAGTTGATTGTACTAAGTACGGTTTGCCGGAATGGCTATAATTAAAAAGAGAGAAAATTGTGCTATGCGGTCGTGGCGTCGGTTGGTTTTAGACTACATTTTAAACTTTATTTAAACTTGCGGATACGGGTCGTCCCGTAGGCCACTTACAAATGCAAATTTTAGAATAATTGGAAAACATGGCAATGACAAAGCGATTTATATGTATTCATTCACAATGACATAGTTCTACAAATTTAGGGTTGCCAGCCGCTCGCATATTATTTAATTACCATACATTTTTAATCGAAGTTGATAAAAGGACCCATGCCAACAATTAAATTTTTTTTACTTTATATCTAGAAGTAATACCCACTTAAATTTGTTTATTCGGTTTAAGGGTTTAAATGATTTCTTCGATAAGCAATGTAATTAATCGCAGCCTGCACGATGTTGAGAGAACGACAATCATGTTGATTCTTCTTCGCCAAGCCGATAAAGAAAACAAAAAAACCAACAAGAATGCAGACTGCCATTGAAATGCATTGAAAGCAATAATGCATTATTTATCCAGAACTTCGATTGTCAGCAAATAATTCCTGAATTTTTAAGACTCAGAAATCTCAAGTACTTACATGTATGTATGTATAATAATAATAATAATTTGGCGCTTACACTATATAGCTCAGTGTTTGGCCGAGTTTCTCCCAACATTTGTGGTGTGCGTCTTTATATGCTACCACAAATGGAGGGACGTACAGTTTTGTTTCGACTCCGAATGGCATATGTATTTTACGAGAAGCTTTTTTCATGGCAGAAATACCCTCGGAAGTTTGCATTGCCAGCCGAGGGGTGACCGCTATTAGAAAAAAAATAAAAATTTTCTACGATTAAGATTTTACTTGCCCTGACTGAGATTCGAACCTTGAACTCAGCGGCAATTCGAGTTACAGCACCCACCGCTACCCACTCGACCACAGCGGTCACATGTATGTATATATGTATGTTATTTATGCCTATAGTAATTTAATTAACACAGACTTCGCTTACTTACAGCTTATTTATGTCACTTAACAGTTCTCCGTTACAAATGTTTTAATTAGTGATGGTTGCAATTGCAATTAAAAATATAATTATTTTTCATTTCATACTATTTGTATGCTTGAAAATACAATTCTCTGTTCAATTCTGTTAATGTTCTGGTATGTTCTCTTAACTAGCGCAATATTTTTATAATTAACATATAAGAGAAGTAGATTAAATAAATTTAAATAAAAATGTAATTATTTAATAATATCAGCATGCAATTTAGCTAGGCAACGCATTTACGATGTGTCAATGTGTATATTAATTTGATCATTTGATTCATATCTTGTAAATGCCACGTAAGGGGATATATTTCTTATATCGAATCTTGCACTATAAATAACGTTAAAATTGTAGATATCAATACCTTAATATAGAAAGTCAAAATTTGTTTTAAACCGAATTCAAAATGAGTTGAGACCGTTTAAAGTAACGATATACACGAATATAGATACATACTCGTATATGTTTTCATACAACTTATTAAACTTTGTTTAAGCCTTTTTGCTCAATTTTAACCATGTTTAAGCTTTATTGTTCAACTTTTACAATTTTTACCATTAGAGCTTTTACATAGAAAATTTTAGCGTGTGACTTTCCCAATTTTTGCAAGTACAAATTTGACTGCATGAATTTCATTGTTGGTTACAAAGTTTTCCTCATATACGTAACCACAAATCAAATCCAACAGCCGTTAATTTTCAGCAACTGCCGCTTAACGCATACACACACAATAAAATGGGAAAGAGAAATAAAAAAACATAAACTTTTGTGATATTTATGTACATACATATGTATTGAAAGAAAGATTTTTTAAGAAGTTTGCAAAGTGTGTATAAAGTGAAATTTTCTATTGACGATATATTTTCTATTTACTTTAAATAATATATTGTTTTCTTCTTTTTCTTGTCTGACAGGGTGAATTGTTGGAACGATTTTCCGTCATCCCTTGTCAAGTTTGGTTTAGAGACAAACCGGTTTCGGCGTTGTACCATCTTCAGTGTCAAATTTCGTTCTGAAATTCGTTCGGTTTGTCTTCAAACTAAACTTGACACGGGATGACGGAAAATCGTTCCAACAAATATTTAAATAATACATTTTTTTAGCTGTTTAGGTATAAATCTTTCGAATTTAGCCGTTTTATTTCAAATCTGATTAAATTATTAGGCCACATAATAAAGGATCGACCAAATGTTTCATTTTTCAAAATTCAAAGTTTTAAACTACGAAATTTAAAACAATTTAACAAAATTATATTAAAATTATGAACTGGAAAAAAAATTTGAATTGTATGTAGTATGCAGTGTCGTAACCAATTTATTCCTATAACTGTAATCTACAACTTTTAATAGGCTAAGGTTTACCAGTGAATTTTAGCGTAACTTTTATAAAATGGCGACACCGCGTCCGTAAAATAATCATCAAAAGCATAAATGGACTGTAGGTTTTTTATATTATATTCCCATCCTTGAAATTTCCTTTCAAATTACATATATGTTTAAATACATGTACATGCACTCATTTGCATGGAACAACGAGACGTTTATTGCCAAAGCATCGGCAACATAACAAGTTGACGTATCGCGAATAATTTAAATACTAATTTTCATGTGTTCCATTTTGCAGATTTTTGGCAGTTCAAAAAATTTGAAATGTTTTTGTATATCCACATAATATTTCTTCGTTACTCGTAACTTGTTTGCTTGACTCCAAACATTATTTTTAAAATGGAATTGCAAGTACATCAACCTTCCACTAAAGGTTGTTCTTTTCATTAAAAAGCACATTTAAAAATTCGCTCAAAGAAAAGCTCACTTCTAGCTTTTAAGAAACTACAAATAAAAATTAATAACAACTTAGCGAACTTAGCTTTAGAAGTCAACCTCTTTCTTGAGATGCACCAGTTTAGACATTTTTAGAAAACAATTACTTTTCTGATTATTGTGTTACTAATTCCTTTCCTCTGGGTCGCTTATTTGCTCAAATTATATTTCTTTAAATTATTTACTTTTACAAAAAACGAGGGTTTGTTAAATATATACATACTTTATTTCATTCGATGCAATTACGAGTATACCCAAATAAAAGAGTTTTATGAAAATGCACTGCTTTCAGCGATTCATGTTACTCATACACTGTGGTGTCTAGCAAAACTATTTCTTCAATAGATTGAATATATATACTTAAGTAGGTTCGTAAAAGCTAACATGGAAACAAAAGAGGATGTGAGAATAAAAAAGTGTGTATTTATATTGTAATAAGTATGTAACTTAATTGCAATACTTTTATATGTGCAGTTAGTGTATTTATATTAATATAATTTAATGTAAAGCCTTTATTGAGCTTTTGCGTAAGTTCATATTAATTTTAAGAGTTAAACTTTTCAGCTTTCGTGGTCAACTGTCAAAAAGAATATTGAAATAGTTATTTTACACAACCGCTTTTACGCGGTTTCTTCTACTCTGTACTTCTTGTATTAAAGAATTTTGCGGTCCCCTCAATCGCGTATTTCTCTCAATCTGGAATTTCCTCTACTTTAATCGACTGTGCATTATATTTGTATTTGTGTTCGTACATGTAAGCATGACTTATAAACATTTTCATATATATGACAAATGTGCTAATTCATTGCTGGTCGCCTTGCCGCGGCGAAGGGGCTTAAATGCCGTTCTCCCTTATCGGAATCCGGGATGTATCATCACGGAGTCCGATGAGGACACCCTGCTCGCCTCCAGTCAGGAGACGATAAGAAGTGCATCAGGCGTTACCACCCAAAGTAAGCCAAATGCACAAGCCGAGATCACACCCGAAAACGCTACCACCCAAAGTAGCCCTCCAGATGAAAAACCATCTACTTCGAAAGCTGCCGGCCTACCATGCACAGTACACCGGTGGCCGGAGAAGAGGATGACACTGCCAAAAAGGGTGGTGTAAGAAAGAAGCGGAAAAAGTCGCTCAACCAAATTCGTAAAAGTAGATACCAAAGGGCGGTATATATGATGGACAAACTGTCCAACACTGGTACCGCCTCCGGTTCTATTGAGTCGAAGGGGTATGAGCACTATAAGCAGGTGATAGAGGAATACGAGAACTTTTTGAGAGAGAAGCCATCTATTCCTCCGTGCACACCCAGCCAGCCTAAGATTACGGGATCTCAGAAGAGAAACCGTTCAACGAACGAAAGCGGCAATGGGAATGACGCGAAGAAGCTTAAAAAGGCGACCCCTGCGCGCTCAGACACATCCCATCGCAACTATTCCGCGGTAGCCAAAGATGGCCTGCAGGTAGCAATCGTCGACGATAACTCGATGTCGCCGGCGGCGATTCAGCAGCACTGGGTGGAGATTGACGTCAAATTGTCGAGCCTCGTCATGGATCACGTACTCGACAATCCGGCGGGTCCCCACCCGGAGTTTGACTCCTCCGAAACCTTCCGGGGTTATAGGGTGATCAGGTGCGCAAATCAAGCTTCCTTGGACTTCCTTACCGGATGCGTCACTAAAATAAGTGATGCATTCGTCGGCCTTAAGCTAAGGCGATTCCGGAGGAGCCGGGCGAGAAGCTGCTACGCTGCCTGAAAATTCAAAACGGAGGCCCTCGCCAAAGCGGACAACAAAATCCGTTTTGGGATCCGTATGGCCAAGATGAAGATCTTTCGAGGCGCCAAGGCTCCTGACGAAGACGACACTGAGGAGGTCGACGACGCAAGCCAGTTGCTGCGAGACGTCGCAATCACGGATGATGACCCCGGGCAAGATAAAATGCGTGCAGATTAATCTGCAGCACTCTAAATGTGCGACAGATAATCTGTCGATCTTGCTCGGTGAGGAAAACATCGATGTCGGCCTCATCCAGGAGCCGTGGGTAAAAGACCTGCAGATTCTAGGCCGAACCAGCAGAACACATAACCTCCTCTATAGTGGTAACACAGGTAAACCCAGGGCGTGTATTCCAATCAAAAAAGATTCAAATGCATTTCTCTGTTCAAATTACAGCACAGCAGATTTAACAGTGGTGAATCATCGGAACCTACATCTGGTGTCTGCCTACATGGCACATGACAGGGATGCTCCTCCAGACGAACTGAAGCGCTTCATCGCACAAAACCAAAACCAAACGAACATCATAATAGTAAGCGACGCTGACGTGCGAGTTTTATTTGTAGTCGCGGCGAACGGGTTTTTAAAAAAAGATTACAAAGTTAAGTTACAGCGAGGTGACGCTGATGGCGTGTAAAAACAGACTGCTTTATTGAATTTATCAAACTTAAAACGAAACTTATTCTGTTAACAATTATTGCTTACTCACTAATTTTCGGCATGGGAAATTATTAACTGTTTGCTAAGCAATTTGTATAACAAATTGAAGATTCCTGGAAATATGTTTAACTTTTGATTTTCACTTGTTCTTTTTACACATAAATTAATAAATAGGCCGGAAGGGGTTTTAGGTTTCAATTTTGCTTATTTGCTTATTTGCATTAAAAACTTGTCAATATCGTCTGCTGCACTGTCAGGTGTTTTGGCATAATTGCTTACATATGTAACTACTCCCCCCTTTAGACCAGAATTCTCCTGAATTCGTTTATTTAATTTGATAGTAATTTTTCTATGTTTGGTAATAATTACCATAGCAATTATTATAATTATAATCATACTTAGAATATTGAAGATATGTGATATTTTACTATGAATTTTCAATTTAAAAATGCTTTCTATATTTGACCTATGTTCCTCTATTATTTCATCAAATGTAATGCTTTTCGTAAAATTCCGAATATCTTCATATTTTAAGCTTACAACAGTTTCTTTTATATTTTCAATATAATTGGAAAAATAGTAGTCGTTAATTTTTATTGAACAATTATTAAATCGTATTAAATAGTTACCATTTATAATTGGTTGTTCTTGATAGCATGACTGATTAAGCTGTAAATTTATTGCATTTTTAACTATAATTGTTTTAATATTTATTTCTAATATTTCCAGTTCTCCATTTTTAGTAAGATGACAATTTCTTTTTAAAATACAATGATTACTAATTTTCATTTGTTTCAATGATTTATTTTCTTGAAAAGTTAATGTTTTATTTTCATAAGTGAATATTTGTTCTATTTTCGCTTCTATTTCATCTTTTTCTTTATTAGAAATTGGAATGATTGTTCTTATGTTTACCTTTTCAAAGTTTTTTGGTATTTTTATGCCGAATACTAAAAATGTGTTATTTACACTTACTGTGCCTAATTGTAAATATTTGAGTTTGTCATAGTCGATATTATATTTTACAATTTCTTCATTAGTTAATATATTTGGATGTAAGATCCCATATTTCGCTGATACAATATTTTTTTGAATGTGTTCAATTTTACTTTTTAATAATTGAATCTTTGTATATTGGTCTAGGTATAAATTTTGTTTGTAATCATCATATACGAATTTATTTATGGAATTAAGTTCCTTTTCTATCTTTATTCTATCACTTTTAACAATGTTCTTTAGATGGTCAATAGCTGACGCAAAATAATCGTTTACTTTTATTTGTCGATTAATTGTATCATTGGTCTGTAAAAAATGTATTTGTATATTTTGTCTGTCGTCCTCATCCATAGTTCCAAAGAGCCATTTTGATATATTGCCTACTGCATTAACTAATCCTCGTTTATGTCTTGTTCTAATGGGCATTAGTGTCAATACCTTATTCCTTACGTCTAACAATTCCTTTTGTAATATTTCTTTTTTTCTAGCTTCATTAAAATTATATTGTCCGTCATATCGTGTACTATATTTTCTAATTGTTGGACGTCAATCATGTGTAGAATTATGTCACTGTCGATAGGTATTTCCTGATTTCTGATTTGTAGGTCTATAAATCCCGTTTGTTCAGTTAGTTCTGTTAATGTCATTGTCGCCCTGCATTGTGGTATCGTCAATGTTATTGCTATTATCAGCATCCATATCTGTAAATTTTAATGGTCGTTTAATATTTCTAACATGAACTTTCTCTAATTTTTGTTTCCTATATTTGGGTTGCTCCTTGTTACTAACCGCCTTGTAATTTTTAATGAATCCTTCTGATCTTTGCCCTGTATATTCTTCTCTATTTTTGTTAAATTTTGTTATTGATTTCTCCTTTGCTTGTTCCAAATTTTTTCTTACAATTTCCTTATCTACTTTGTTATTATGTACTTCGTTAGGTGTGAATTTTATAGTAGAATGAAACCTTTCATTATAATTTCTAATAGCTTTTTGTATTAGTTGCTTGACAGATATACCTTTGTTTATTTATATAATATTCTAAACTTTTCTGAAATTGTATTGTGGAATCTTTCAATATCTGCGTTACCCGTGTGACTATTGGGTTTGGTTAAATGAAGTTCTATATTTTCATTGTTTAGAAATTCCTTAAGCCTTGTCGCGTTAAATTCATTATCTGCAATAAATTTTCTAGGTTTTCCTGTTTTGGTAAAGTAGTCCTCCAATTGTTCAATGAAAGTAATATGATTTCTGTCATTTAAAGGATATGCTACTCCATACTTAGAAAATTTATCTATTATTGTTAAGAAATGGAATCTTTTTATAACATAGGTACATATCTATGTGAATAATTTCATTATTTTCTGTAGGTGTTTCCGTATGCGAAAATTTTGGTTTAATTGGTCTCCTATCATATTTTATCTCTTGACATGTTTCGCATTGGGTAATAACAATTTGTATTAACTCTGCTAATTTCGGATAGTAAATTTTATTTCTAAGTTGATTATATGTTTCCTGTATGCCTGAGTGCATACTTTCTCTAACGTGATATAGCGAAATTTGTTTAACCGCTTCGACTTCAGTTTCGATGTCTTGTGCTCTGATTCTGCACTTTAAAAATTCTAATTGATTATCGTTAGAAAACATTTCTATGAGTTTTTCTTGAACTACATTATATTGGCGTTCAGAAAGCTCTGAAAAAATCCCAACTTTTCCTTTTGTTATATAATTTCTAAATATTTCACCTAGTCTATCAAAATCATATTCCGAAATGAAAATAATTATTTTTCCATGTAATCTTTTTAATTCTTCTGTTTTGTTATTTGTCAAAATAATTTGTGTTTTATATTTATTTAATATTTCCTCCTTTATATAAAAGTGATCCTGTAAATTTTCTTCCGCTGAGTGGACCGTTTGTATTGATGCATCGTCCTCTAAATTATCGATAATATTTGGGTCATATTCGGTATTTTCGACCGTATTTTCACCCTCCTCCTTGTCTTCAATAACGTCCTCGTTATTTTGTATTCTGCTAAGAAAATCCGCTACTCTGTTTTCTTTTCCCTTAATGTATTCAATATGAAATTGGTATTCTCCTAACTTTAATAACCATCGTTGGTGTCTTGGCGACATATCTTTGCCTCTATATTTTGAATGCAAGTATTTAATTGGTTGATGATCTGTAACTATTTTAAATTTCCTTCCATAAAAGTATGGCCTGAAGTAATTTACACACCATATAATTGCCAAAAATTCCTTATCTGTTGCTGAATAATTTTTTTCATGATTGTTAAGTGTTCTTGATTCATAGCAAATTGGGTGTCCTTCTTGAGATACAAATGCCCCTATTGCATAATTCGAAGCATCAGTTGTTAAAGTGAATTCTTTCTCAAAATTTGGATATCGTAAAATTGGGTGTGAACTTATCAATTGCTTTAATTTTACGAAAGCTTCTATGTACGAAGGATCTTTTGAGTTAATTCGTACTCCTTTCTTAAGATATTTTGTAATTGGTTGTGCTACCTTCGCATAATCTTTAACGAATTTTCTGTAGTAACCAGTTATACCTAAAAAACTCTTTATTTGTTTCTCTGTTTTTGGTAGTTCTAGTTCTTCTATTACTTTAATTTTATTTGGATTGGGCTTCATGCCATCTTTTGTTAAAATATGTCCTAAAAATTCTGTCTCTTTTTTCAAAAAATTGCACTTATCCATTTGTATTTTAAAATTTTTTTTCTCTAGTACTTTAAAAATGTCTTTGATTGCTTTAATATGTTCCTGTAGTGTTGTGCTAAAAATAAGTATATCATCTAAATATACAACACACGTTTTATTAATAAAATCTCTTAAAATTTCGTTCATCAGACGTTGAAAGGTTGCAGGTGCATTCTTTAACCCGAATGGCATCCTTGTAAATTCATACAGGCCATGAGGTGTTACGAACGCTGTTTTACACCTATCTTCCTTTCTTATTGTGATTTGATGATACCCTTTTGCTAAATCTATTGTCGTAAAGTATTGGGCGCGTCCCAATTTATCTAAAATTGAATCAATGTTAGGTAAGGGGTATTTATCATCTATTGTTACCTCATTTAATTTTCTATAGTCTACCACTATCCTGTACTTCTTTTTTCCTGAGTTATCCATTTTCTTTGGTATCACTATTAAAGGACTTGAATATCTAGAATTACTTTTTCTAATAATTCCTTGCTCCTCCATCTCTTTAACTTGTCTACGCACTTCCTCTTCATGTTGAGGTGGATACCTGTATAATTGAGAATTTATTTGTTCTTCTGTGGTAGTTCTTATTTCGTGCTGGATTTCTGTTGTACTAGTTAATTTTTCTCCTTCTTTAAATAATAACTTTTCATAAGTTTTAAATAGTTTCGTTATTTCCTTAAATTCTTCCGCATTTAAATGATCTAATTGCATTCCTTTAAATTTTTCATTTGTCACCTCTAGTGAACAAATTTCTTTAAAATTGAAGGGTTTATTTAAAAATTCTGACTCTTTTTCATTAAGAGTAATCTTACCATCTACCAGATTTATCATGGTATTTAGATGATTCAATAAATCAATGCCTATTATAAAATTATATTTCCTACCTCGCAATGGTGTTGATCTCCACCTTATGTATGCGTTATCTGGTAAGTTAAATTCAATTGGTGCTCTTGTATGCACTTTGTGGGTAATTTTTTCTTTACTAGTTACTGTGCTAATTATAATTTCATTTTCAATGGGTATTTTTTCGAATTCATTTAGTTCTGAATCGATTAAACTTATGCTTGCCCCCGTATCTATTAACGCTATGTACTTTTTATTTTCGATAGTTATTGTTATTCGCGGTAAGCTCTCTGAGGCTTCTTTATAAAAAATATAGCATTATTTACTTCACAATCATCAGCTTCCCTGTTGCTTTGCCTAGGCGATTGCAAGCGATTTTGGCTGCTACTGCTACTAGGGTGTCCTGCAACTCGAGTTCTGTCTTGATTTGCTTCTACGTTGTCTACCTCCATAGGTTCTCCTTTATCTACATAGCTTAAATTGGTTAGAATTACCACTTTTCTTCACTTGATTTTAATAGTTATCTCTATAGTTTAGGTTCCTTTGACCTGAATTATTATCTCCGTATCCTCTGTTATTGTAATTCTGTTTAAATTGACCCGAATTCTTTTCAGGATTTGTATTGTAATTTTGTTTATTTTGTCCTACTTTATTTTCTCTGTCTGGCAATTTATCCTTTTGTTTATTGTCATAATAACTTCTGTTATTTTTATAATATCCGTCCGTCTTCCTAAACTTTTTAAATTCCGACCTAATACATGTGTCCTCGAACCTTCTCCTTGTCATAATGTCTAAAATCTTATGCAAGTCCTGTTCTTCATATATTTTGTCTAACAAAGTTCCCTGAGTCATTTCTTTCAGTGTATTAACTAGCAAACTGTCCACATTACTAAGGTCAATTCCTACCTCGTCCTTGTGGTACACTTTTACTTCATCTGCCTTATATTTAATTTTTTGTGCTATTATAGCTAACTCACTCACCGTATTCGCCTTCATGTCGCAAATTCGTCTATATAATTCGTGCGGTTCTGCATCAGGCTTGTATCGAAGTTTAAGCGCCTTTTTTATCTCTGCCCAGTTGTCGGGATGTGGAATATTTATAATTACGTCTTTTGCCTCTCCTTGTATTGTTCTATAGAATACTGCCCTCGTTGCTTCTTTTCGTGTTTCCTCGTCTTTTATGCTTGAGAGTAAGTACTCTACTCCACTCATAAAGGAGTTTATTGTTACCTCCCCTCTTCGGGTGAATGTGGGTAAATGTTGAATGTTTTTCAGTATCCTTTGCAATCCGTTGTCATTTGTAGTTTGTCTTTGCTGAAGCTGCATGAAGGCCTGCCGAAGTTGCTCCAGTTGTTGCTCCCTCCGATTGAACTCTTCAATCAGCTCCACGTTCGGGATGTGAGTCTGTTCCTGCTGTGCCATCCTTCTTTCGTCAAACGCCTTCTGTCTTCTCTTCTTAATTTTGGTTTCTTTATTCTTTTCCGTTCACTGCACCTTGTTTGGTGAATAAGCGTCTTTTTTTGTTTTTAGATCGCTTTTCACTTCAAACACTTTAAAGTTGATTTAATTTATGTTATATTTTTGGTATATATCCCTTTGTGTTGGTGATTAAGCGCCTCTTTTTTTTCAGGTCGCTTTTCACTTCAAGCACTTTTTATAGTCAATATAATTTGCATTATATTTTGTTATATCCTGGAGGGTCCGGTCAGCTCCTGAGCTGGCTACAGATTCGCAGGATTAAATAAGGGTATTATAATACACGATTATTAAGAAAGTTACGTCACACGACCGTATTTCCGAATCACTGTCCAAGCCTTATTACTTTCTAGGTAAGGAGTACCGACTGCGCCAGTTTTATTTGTAGTCGCGGCGAACGGGTTTTTAAAAAAAGATTACAAAGTTAAGTTACAGCGAGGTGACGCTGATGGCGTGTAAAAACAGACTGCTTTATTGAATTTATCAAACTTAAAACGAAACTTATTCTGTTAACAATTATTGCTTACTCACTAATTTTCGGCATGGGAAATTATTAACTGTTTGCTAAGCAATTTGTATAACAAATTGAAGATTCCTGGAAATATGTTTAACTTTTGATTTTCACTTGTTCTTTTTACACATAAATTAATAAATAGGCCGGAAGGGGTTTTAGGTTTCAATTTTGCTTATTTGCTTATTTGCATTAAAAACTTGTCAATATCGTCTGCTTTTGGCATAATTGCTTACATACATATGTAACTCGCGCAGCACTATATGGGGCAGCTCCGAAACAAACGAAACAGGTGAGTCTCTCCTCCACTTTATACTAAATACCAATCTTTGTATTTGTAACAAGGGCAGGAAACCTACCTTAATTTTTCCCAGTTCAGAAAGGTTCTCGGGATGGGAAGAGGTGTTGGATATAACGCTTTCGTCAGATGGTGTAATCGTAGATGACTGGAGGGTGTCAGACAAAGCATATATGTCAGATCACTGTTTGATACTCTTCAGCATACGCGGTTAATCCTGCACCCCATCTCTATTTCGGAACCTTCGAAGAACGATTTGGGTTAAACTCAATAATATCACGTCGGAAAGTTTAGGAAGCGGTAAAATCAAAAAGATTATAACGGCAAGCGAATTAGACGAAACAGCTGGTAGGATGGAGAAATCTATCGAAATATCCTTTAAGAAGTCCACCCCTTTTAGTACCCGTACTCATTGAAACAATACAAGAAAGCAGTAAGGAAAGCCAAGTCAGAATCCTGGCGGTCATTCTGCTCATCTGTAGAAACATGCAGGAAGTCCGCCAGACTGAGCAAAATTCTGTCAAAAGAGCACTCAAATCCAAGCTTTCTCAGGAAGCAGGATGAAGTGTGGACAGATAATGCCAGGGATTCATTGGAAGCACTTACTAACACCCACTTCCCGGGGTGCGGCCAGAGACCAACTCAAACCAATCTTCCGGAACCCTCCGAGGTGGAACTGCAAACTGTTATAGACAGAACTAAAATAAAGTTCGCAATAAACAATTTTCAACCCTACAAATCCCCCGGTCCAGATGGGATCTTACCGATAATGCTGCAAAAGCTTGGGGAACCCATGATCATATGGCTGGATCAAGGCTTTAAAGCCAGCATTCGACTATCAAATGTTCCACAAAGCTGAAAAAGAGTCAAAGTTGTTTTCATTCCGAAGACAGGTAGAAGAACCCACGATGAAGCAAGAGACTTTAGGCCAATAAGTCTAACATCTTTTCTGCTTAAAGCACTAGAGAGATTGCTGGACATACATATCAGATCCATCATACAAGGATCAAAGCTATCGACAGCCCAACATGCGTATATTAAGGGCAGGTCAACAGAAACTGCTCTACACGAAGTGTTGGCCACCATAGCAACCAGTGGTTCATCAACACTCTCCCGCTATGCGAACAGAGGCACCCCGCAAGGGGGGGTTCTGTCCCCATTACTTTGGGTAGTGGCTATGTACGATATTCTACTGAAGCTCAAAAGCGATGGAGTAAAAGTAGTTGCATATGCAGACGATGTCGTAGTGGCAGTATCTGGTCTTTTTCCCTCCACGATAAGCGAAATTCTCGAGGCAGCTCTGCGGAGACTCCAAAAATGGGCCTCACAAAGCGGGCTGAGTATCAACGCCGACAAGACAGAGCTAATGCTGTTCACTAAAAGAACTAAAATAGCACGGTACTTGGGTGTCACATTGGAGCCAAAACTTAGCTGGAAGAGAAACGTTGAGAGGCATGTTGAGAAAGCATACATAGCCTATTACTCCAGCAAACGAATCATTAGTAAAAACTGGGGATTAAAACCAAAGCTTGTCCTGTGGTTGTACACGGCCATCATAAGGCCGATACTTACCTACGGAAGTACTCCGTGGTGGCCAGCACTAGACAGGCAATATAATATCAGGAAGCTAAGCAGCATACAACGTGCAGCTTGCGCGAGTGTAACAGGGGCCATTAGATCATGTCCCAAGGATGCGATCCTACATCAGCTGCCAATTGAGCTCCAAATAAAAGAAACTGCGGCGAACTCTGCAATCAGACTCCAAGAGTCAGGATGCTGGAGGCCAAAGCAGTACGGTCACAGCAGAGTTCTCGACGGGCTCTTGGGAGCAAACGAACAATCAGATTATCTACCTCCTTCGCTGGACTTCAGGAAAAGCTTCCAGGTGGTATTTCCGTCTAGGCGGGACTGGAGCAGGGGCAGACTGCCGGACGAGAACACCACCTCTCTCTACACGGACGGGTCAAAAATGAACTGCGGTGTGGGTGCTGGGGTGTTCTCAGAGAAGCTAGATGTGTCGCTCTCGGTCCGTCTACCTAACTTAGCCAGTATCTTCCAGGCAGAAAAGTGATGGGAATTGAGAGGGCCTGTCAGGTACTGAAAGATGGAAGCGAGGGGGTACGGAAGGCATACATCTTCTCAGATAGTCAAGCAGCTCTCTTGGCACTGGAATCACCGATAACCAATTCCAGAATAGTCCATGACTGCAAGTGTGCGCTTAGCTCAGCGGCTGAGTCGGTTGACATTTCTCTCGTTTGGGTTCCTGGCCCTAGGAACATATACGGTAACGAGAGGGCAGACGGGCTGGCCCGAGTCGGCGCCTTTCTTGAGGAATCCGAGGCGGAAGCAATACGCTGCCCGCTGGGAAACCATTTTTCACTATCTGTGTGAGTGCCCAGCTCTGGCGCGCCTTCGACAAGAAACACTTGGGTTTATCCCAAGAGGGCTAAGGGAGATCTCTAAGTGTAATATAACCTGTTTAAATAGCTTCATCCACAAATGAAAGTGGTTCGAAAATTAAAGACCGTAGGACATACCAGAGGTTCCACGAAAATAGCGTAGCAAAATGGTGCTTCCAGCGCTAATTGGGCCCTTGTCACTAAAGGACTAGGCAACGCTTCAACCAACCAACCAACCATGGCAAATGTGATACCGTAATATGTTAAGATAAGCGCACTTGTTTGTTATTCAACATTAAAGGAATTTCAAAGGATTGACTCATGTCATCACTAAAACACTTAAAATACATACGTATATGCAGATAAGCGTTAACTCAAGCTGGAATAAATGTGTATAACATTTCCTTTTACAGAACTTTTCTACAATGCAACTTAAGATATAAACAGAAGAAAATGGACGCATACACAAACTACGACATCAGCCTTCGCATTTGATTTTTATGCAAACTGAGAGTAGATAAAAAAACTGAGAGTAAACACATTTTAAAATATTCATTCTTAGCCTAATATGCTACATTTGGTTTGGTTTTGTCCGATTAAATTCTGAAAACAATAAAATTCTTTAAAATCTTGCAATCAAATTCAATTATTTGTTTTTATAAAAATACATCTAACCTTGTTGGCATAACGATATCCTTCGTACTGGAAAGAGGATGTAAGGATGCAAAAGAAAACATTTTTTAGAATTTAAATCATTTATTTAGATAATAATTTTGAAATTTCAATGTAAATAAACTAAATGGTCGTTTATTTATATTAACGTTTATATATATTAACGAGGTTTCGCGGATTGATCTATTTTAAAGAATTGCAGTTCTGAATTAACTTTTTTCCGTATTTTATTTAATAACAAAGATTTTTGTGAATATTAACTCAATGATTTTAGTGTACAAAATCAATCTCAGCAAGCACCTTTGAATATTAAAATCATAGAATATTTTCTTAATAAAGCGATGGTTCATAAGCAGCTAAATTCCAATCTGGTAAGCATAATGCAGACTTTCGAAGATTTTCTTCAATTAAGCCATGCTATCACCCTGCAGTCTTTAAACATGTGATTAATTTTAGGAGGGTCCTCTATTCTCGCGGAAAAAAACTTGCTTTTTTTATTTAATTTTAATCTATATGTATCCAAGAATACACCACAGAGAGGAATTCGTAGAAATCACATTAATTTACATGCTTCTGGGCTCCGTAATGTACCCGTCTCCTACAGCGTAATTTATCTTTAAACGCGTTTTCCAAAAGTAGTGTTCTTTTAGCTGCCGAGTAAGACTTTTCATAAAAGTATTGGTTCGATTTCAAACACTTTTTTATTGAATTATTCAGTAAACTACCGCTATATTTTCCCGAGAACGATTTGCAAAATTTTATTATGTCAAAAAATTACGAAAAATGAAAATTGAAAAGTTTCACAAATCGTTGCATAAATTTTACAATATATACAAAATAAAAAAGTTCTGTTTTGGGAAAACATAGCCAACTTAACTTTTGTTATAAATAGTATTTAATTTCTGATTACGGATTACCCAACTGGCCAGAATTTTACTTAAGCCGGACCCATGCAGTTTCAACATCAATTTAATCAATGACGTTTCAAGGTCGGCATTCCTTTTTTTTATGGTATTCAATACAAAACTTTTAAAGTCAAAACAAAATTTAGTAGATCCTTCGCAATTTGATTAAAAAAAAAGCTCAATTTCTGGACCCCCTTAAGCAATTTTGTAGTTTTGTTAAAATATGAATATAATTATTCTTTTGTAAGAAGCAATCATAAGTATCTTCCAAGGCGGATTTGCTCCATACTTTTTTAGGTATTTAATGTGTTTTTCGTTTTGTTTTGTTATTTAATGTACATATGTATGTTCATATGTTTGTTTAATTGCTACATCGCATAGTCTGCAGTTGCCAAGAGTTATTGGTCGATGCCCTACTTCCACCCATTTGCATTCACAATGACATTGATACTTTCGATATATACTCTAGGGTGACAATTAAATGTATGGAGTATTTTTTTTTTCTTTATTGTTTTGGTGTCAGTGTTTTTTTGTGTGTAGTTTTATTAAAAAAAATTCTAGTAAAATTTCAAGGTCGTAGGAAGAGGATTAGGGGGCGCGTCGGCCCCCCAAAGTTACACAAAATACGTTTTTTCACGCAAATTCTTACTTTGACTGCTTGTAACTTTCTTTGTGTTTTTTTTTTTAAACATTACTGGCGAAAGATGTTCATTAATATGTCTACAATAACATCTGTCAATAACATTTTTGTCTAATGTTAATATTTAATGAAAAAACTTAAATATAGGAGAAAAAGTACGCCTCAATGTCGATTTATTATACTTTAATAAAACTACTTATGTATGTATATGATTTATCTTTTTATTAATATTGTTTAAAGCACTTGAGACAATGTCTTTTTATTACAGTCCGGAAACCGATGTCGGTAATCGCTAACAATTTTTAAAACAAATTGTTTTTGGCGTTCATTTTTGGTAAATAGTTTATTATACTCTTCCATCAATTTAACCCCCCTTTCGGCAGTGTCATTTGTAACATTTAATTTTTTCATCAGTTCAGCCGCTTTACAATAAGATTGGTCCTGCTCCCATTTGTCTGGGTTTAATTTAAAAAAATCAGTATTTATTTGAAATCTTTCAAATAATGCTTTTGTTTCGGCAGAGACGAACTGTTCAATTCCGTCATGGAATATTTCAACGATTTCTCTATCATTTATTGTAGCTCGCTTTGTGTTTTGCTCTTGTTCAAAATCATTTTCCAAAGCCGCCACCATTTTTTGTTTTGAAAAAAGGGATACGTTGCTGTCAAAAAATGCAAGACCAACCGCCTCAGGGCTTAAATACCACAAGTGGTTCCTGAACTTTTTAAGAGCAACATAAGATATAGCAGCATCAATTTTTTTGAAGTTTTCAAGTTTTTGTAAAAATAAAAAATCTTGATATGGCGCTTTAATGGCCAAAGGAGCAGAAAACCACGCTTCGACATAGACTTCAGCAATAAAAACACAAATTTGACGAAGCCCATTTAATTCAGTTGCTGAAAGCTGGAACTCGTTACGGAATAAAAATATTTTTAGACAGTAAATCGCTTTTGCCATCCACCTTGCATGGTGAACAGCTCCTGGCGATCGAAACATTAGGCTGTTTGGATGTGTCTTTTCTGGTTTTTGACCCAGGAAGAGCAAAGTGAGTTCCAAGAATTCTTTATAGTCTTCCCTGGGTTGTTTTTCTTCCAAGATATTATTTACTGCACCGATAATGCGAACAGCAGACTCTTTCATGTACGTCTTGACAGTTGGATCGTTGATGCCATACTCATAGTTTTTAGCATCAATCTTAGCCCAAGCATTTTTAAATTTCTCAAACATTTTAACGTTTGGACTTCCATAACAGCTTATTTTTTCTTCGAAAACGCATCTTAAAACAATCTCGTATATATGATGACGGCATGGTAACCATAAAAGTTGTCTTTGTAAATTATTTTCAATTAACGTACAGGTACCATTGAAACGCCCAGTATTGACCGCTGTTGTATCAAACACTAAAGCTTTGATGTGATTTTGCAGACCATATTCATAAATAGCATCGCATACAGCGGATGCCTGTTCTTTTCCAGTACCGGAATCAAGTGCAGGTATTTCAAGAAGCTGTTCAACTTTACCGCTCGATATTATTATAGGCAACCTATCAACTTTATCATTTCCCGTCAGCGCCGGCAAAAGTTTACCATCCCAATGAAGGCAGATAGCGTCGAGCTCATTTAATTTTAATTTATTTTTTAATGCTGAAATTCTTTCTTCACGGATTTGTTCCCTTTCCTGGTGTACAGACGTTCGGTTTAAAATATAATCTTCAACATTATTACCCAGAGCTTCAACGACTGCGCTTATTAGATGAACCGCATGTCTGTCACTGATTTTACAGACATCGAGTGCGGCCGCCAGTTTTGGTGTTAGTATTTTATTTGTTCCCCTACATTTTTTGGCTGGAGGTTGACTACAACGTGGGTCACATTCCATATCTGGAAAACTGTTATCATTCTCTGAAGATTCAGATGACAGCAACTCTGCAGTTTCATCTAATAAAAACGACTTAATTTAAAGAAAATAAAAAATAAACAATAACATACAACGAACCAATTAATGCAATTTCACGATTATTCCGCTCCACTTGTTGTAATAAATTGTTGTTGCGTTCTTCAAGTCGGCACTCTCGGCGTACTTCTTCGTAATCGATACCATACATAAAGCCTGGGCGCCCCGTTTTTCGTTGACTTATCAAGAAATCAATATCTTCTTGATTCGACATTATTTTTAATGCACTTGCATGCGCCACGTCAAAAAGCATATCCAATTTTTCTTTCCACGTGTTTACTTTGCTCTTATGGAAATTAGAAGTCTTCTTTGAATCTTTTTGAAAGCTTTGCCATTCTTTATACAATTTCTCTACATTTGTAATGCAGTGTTGTTTATCCTTGACCGGAATGCGGGCTTTTTCCCAGAACACGAATAGTTCTTTTACAACTAAATCTGAACTTTCCCGTAAATTTTTTTTTACTACACGTAAATTGAAAAACAAAACTTTCAACACTTCTATATTGGAGGGTAGTTTACTTCCCGTTAATGAGTTGGTACAATAACCAATTAAATATATGCGTTCACGTAAATTTCTAGCATACATTTTCGACTTTTCACATTCAAATATTCACTTCGAATGATTTTTTTGCAAATTTAATGCTATTAAAAAATGTTTGCGGCTGCTGCATATAACTGTAAAATAAGAATCTATTTTCCGAGAAACATTGGTGCTGATTTTTTGTCGGTAGCATACGCAAGCATTGAGAATAATATTGTTGAGGTTGTAACGGGAATATTCTCGGTCACAATTGTCAATATTATAGATCGCTTCAGCATACAGGCAAAAAAAATTTGAAGCAAACTTTTAAAGACAATTCTTACACTTGAAAACAAAAGTAAACAAAAAAAGTCTGAAGTTCGGACTAGCGAGGTCTTACTGTATATAATTGTTGAAGCTACTCTTTCGTAAATCATAAGGAATTTTCTATATGAATCTTTAATTAAATAAATCTGAACAAAATCCAAAATTTGAATCATATAAGTAATTTTATTTAAGTATAATAAATCGACATTGAGGCGTACTTTTTCTCCTATATTTAAGTTTTTTTCATTAAATATTAACATTAGACAAAAATGTTATTGACAGATGTTATTGTAGACATATTAATGAACATCTTTCGCCAGTAATGTTTAAAAAAAAAAACACAGAGAAAGTTACAAGCAGTCAAAGTAAGAATTTGCGTGAAAAAACGTATTTTGTGTAACTTTGGGGGGCCGACGCGCCCCCTAATCCTCTTCCTTGAAATTTTACTAGAATTTTTTTTAAATAAAACTACACACAAAAAAATACTGAGACCAAAGAAAATATCACTTTCGAAATTAACTGTCACCCTAATATACTCATATCCTATAAGTAGTAACGCTCAGCATAAGCAAGTGGTGTGACAGCCACAGTGACTTCTCCTAGTAGCAGCCGGACCCCGGCAAGCAGTGAAATGAAAAGGAATCTGTCAAAACTAGCTGCCATTCCGAGATGAATTTAAAACAATAGTCTACCCATTTGTCAATAAATGTTTAGCAATAAATCGTTTTTTTTTTTTTAATCAGTCAATAGCACAGTACAACATTTTTCAGTTCATTTTTTATGAATTTAAAAACTGTTGCTTGAATAGGAAAACAATATATGAACAGATTAAGGGAATTGTAATTCTAAATTTTTTAAAATTTATTTCCACTAAATCGGGCTAGTGGCTGTCGCGCTAGACATGTCAAACAACAGGGCTTAAAACGTGATAAATTCCCCTATACGATAGTACTAACTTCAAATCGATATTAAAAATATTTTGGCAGGTAAGAAGACAAAACGAATGATGCAGAAATTATTCTTTTTGGGTCTAATTTCACACACAGTTCTCAGAATTGAGTTGGCAAATCATGTGTTGTACTGTGTAGTCAATATTATTGTATGTATATATGTATAAGTACATGTACTCGTATATCTGTGTTTTATAACGTCAATGCAAATGACAATATATGTACTTTCAGTGTATTTTTTTACCCCATTTTATGCCCTAAGTGTTGTGGCCTAAGTCGCACATGTACATACATACTTATATACGAATATATCCGTCAGAAATTTAATATACCTAATTCCACCATTGCTTATTGTTATAGAGTAAGCCTGAAGAAGAGCTGAGGTGCAGAGTGCAGCCGAATGACGTCGATAATGTGGTTTACCATTTTCGGATTACATTACCATTTACTCTAAGATCCTATGAAATACAAATTATAAGCAAATGTATTTTTATATATTCACATACACAATTAGATGGGTACACAAAAAACTGCGCAGTATAAAATATTTCATAACTACAACAGTTTTATACAAATTTTGAAACTAAAAAGTTGAAAGAAATATTATTTTGCTTAAAAATGTCTACCATTTTACATAAGCTTATTCCTCAATCATAATTCTTACTTCAAAAAGTTATCATCTCATTTAAGTGGCAGGTATGTATGTTGTCATAAGAAACCTAAATTTGCTTACAAATAATTACATCGCCTGCAAATATAAGTTGATGTATGTATGTATCAGGATTTACATATGTAGTCTGGACTGACAGTTAAATTTCCTGTGCGCATTTAACGCAAATTATGAGTCCAACTTGGAGGTTAAAACTTTTCTAGAAATAGGTCTGTTAAGCATTAACTTGACATACTTTTATGGCTTTAATTTGAGCCTTTGATGGTGAAAACTTTGTCTTTTTGAATAGCTTGTATGTATAAACGTAGTTATTTTGCAAGGCAGATGTCTATGTGGCCGCTGTGGTCGAGTTGGTAGCGGTGTGTGCTATAACTTGATATGCCGGTGAGTTCGAGGTTCGAATCTCAGTCAGGGCAAGCAAAATCTTAATAATAGAAAAAAAAGTTTTTCCTAATAGCGGTCACCCCTCGGCAGGCAATGGCAAACCTCCGAGGGTATTTCTGCCATGAAAAAGCTTCTTATTAAATACATCTGCCGTTCGGAGTCGGCACAAAACTGTAGGTCCCTCCATTTGTGGTATAATATAAAGACGCACACCACAAATGCTAGGAGAAGCTCGGCCAAACACTGAGCTATATAGTGTATGCGCCAAAATTATATTATAGATGTCTATGTACATAAAATGTGCATGTAGATAAAATGAAAGCAGTAAGCCATTATACAAATTACAGAAAACTACAAATGAGTTTTTAGACATTCTTTTTTAGGCAGTTTTATACACTCTAGTTACAGCAATAAAAAGAAAATTGGTATTGATGCTTGAAAAAACACGATCTGCAATAATTTCTCAATTGAAATGAGCTTATTTAGAAAAAATATAAATTTCATATATTAAATATTTTTTCGAAACTGAAATAAAATATAACAATTTTAGTATATTTTTTTTGATTATCCTTGCCTGAGTAGAGCTAAGAAAACTATTATTAAAGTGTATTCAGAAATAAACAACACCCAATTAAATATTGGCAAGTTTTGGCAGTCTTTTTTTTCTTTTAATATCTTTCAATAAAAACAAAGTTTATTCTGTAACAAAAACCATATATGCCCAAGTTTCAAGCTTTCTACAAAATGTATATTAAATTCATATAAATTTCAAAATTAAAAATTTAAATTCTTTCATTTCTATAGAACTTTTTCTTTTATTGCACTCCCATTTTGTTAGTCTTGGGATCATGTGAAAAAATCTCGCCTCTCTCTTCATTTTTAAAGAAACCTAATATCTACTTTTTTTAAGTGTTCCGTAGTCAATATTAAATGAAATTCTCTACAATGACTGAAAATTTTATTGAGCTTCGAGGCCAGGTTAGGAAAAATTACTTTGTTCCGAAAAATAACAAGACTTTTAGTGGTAGAAGTTATAGAAGCTATTTCGCAGTTCACCACATCTCCTCATTCGACTTATCTTTACATGTCCGTCAAGTTAGCATGGTAACCCCAGCAAAAAATAAATTAATTAAGTGGGGAATTTGCAGCTAATTTGTTGTCGTAATTTTATTGCTTTAGCCGTTTCTGATAAACTCCAAACTATGCTAACTTGACGTCAGGTTAGCAAAAAAATTCCAAAAAATGTTCGAAAAAGAAAACAATTTATTGGGGAATTTGCAGCTAATTTATTGCCATTTTTAAAATTTTTTTGCTTTAGTTCTTTTTGAAAAAATCCAATTATGCTAACTTTAAGTCAAGCTGGCAAAAAAAATTCCAAAAAATGTTCGAAAAAGAAAACAATTTATTGGGGAATTTGCAGCTAATTTGTTGCTAATTTGTTGCCATTTTTTAAATTTTTTTGCTTTAGCTCTTTTTGAAAAAATCCAATTATGCTAACTTTAAGTCAAGCTGGCAAAAAAAATTCCAAAAAATGTTCGAAAAAGAAAACAATTTATTGTGGAATTTGCAGCTAATTTGTTGCTAATTTGTTGCCATTTTTAAATTTTTTTTGCTTTAGCCGTTTTTGAAAAAATCCAATTATGCTAACTTTAAGTCAAGCTGGCAAAAAAAATTCCAAAAATGTTCGAAAAAGAAAACAATTTATTGGGGAATTTGCAACTAATTTGTTGCTAATTTATTGCCATTTTTTAAATTTTTTTGCTTTAGCCGTTTATGAAAAAATCCAATTATGCTAACTTTAAGTCAAGCTAGCAAAAAAATTTCAAAAAATATTCGAAAAATGTTCGTTTAGCTTGTCAAAACAACGATTTACCTCCCGGGGGACATAAATGCTTTCTGTGCCATGCCCCTATACACAATTTGGATGGCTGCTCAGTGGCGGTCGCAGGATCTGAAGAGGGCTATGGGCAAAAAAGAATATGCTACGCTTGTCACCAGACAAAGGATACAGATTTAGTTTCAGCACTGCAAGAGAAAGAAAACTGGGGAGGATTCAATAATAGCCCTTGCAGCAAGAGAAATCCAAAGAAGCAAGCTAAGTACCTGGGAGACTGCACAAACATAATAGATGAAATTGTTTGGGAGGGAAGCAAAAAGAAATTACTTATTCTCAGAAATGGCAGTCAGGACAACTTGAAGTCAATACAAATCGACGGGAAAATTATTTATGCTATCCTAACATGTGCTTTCGACAGCGTATACCAAATCGTTCTAGCAGCTTTGTGCGAAAAGAAATAAATACTATAACGAGGTGAGAAGCAAAATAGGTAACCAGTTAAGGAAGGTTCATAGTTTTAGTTATGAGCTTCCGTGTGGCTTGGGTTTTTTCTCTATTCCGAATGTGAGAAAAAACTCACTTAATAGGCGCAAAATTCTAAACACTTGAGGTTTTAATTCAACTCTAACTTTTGTTTTGAACGTTTCTCTCGGGGTTTTCCCAATATAATATTTTTAGTTTTATTCATGAAATTTTATAAGTGAATGCGATTCGCAATCACTTGTACGAAAATACACAACGATGCGAATTAAGAGAAAATAATTATGTTCGAAGAAAAATGGTAAAATATTTTATTTTATACTTGTTTTTCCAGGTAAGATCGAATCACCGTGAAAACGTTTTATACAAGATGGTAATAGAAGTATTGGACAAAGGCGTCAATGCATCGACGTACAAAGCTCGTACGGCGATTTTGTACTCGATGAATTTACCGTGCATTACTCAAGCAGATAAATCTTTGGTAATGAATTGCGAAACGAGTGCTGCACAAATCGTGCTAGCCATATTTAAAAAGAATTCAATGCTTTGTGTCAGTTCAAAGTGCTACATATGCCGAAAACGCCGAAGTCTAGATCGAGTTTTGATGAATGTTACTCTAAAGGAACACGGGGTTAAATTTCGAATCTCTTTAAAGGCTAAAAGAGCAACTAGCGTGCCTAAATCGTGAGTGCACGGGCAAAGAAGTGCAAGCAATTGAAAATATAGGTGAATAAATTATAATATAACGAAAGGCTTAATTTGAAATATCATTATAAATACATATGTATATTCTAGGACCACTTATTATCTTTAAATTGGCCGCGCAAGACGAAGGTGAAAGTATCGAACTGGAAAAAATAACTAAACAATTTACAGTTCAATGGAGCAGGCTTGAAACTTACAATTTAGTTGGTATCGTCCACCATATTCCATCACCACCTTCAACACGGTCCGTTGAATTCGAACCAACATCGCATTATATAGCATTTTGTTTGCGCGATCATCACAAATTGCAACAAATTAGCTGCAAATTCCCCAATAAATTGTTTTCTTTTTCGAACATTTTTTGGAATTTTTTTTGCTAGCTTGACTTAAAGTTAGCATAATTGGATTTTTTCCAAAAGAGCTAAAGCAAACAAATTTTAAAAATGGCAACAAATTAGCTGCAAATTCCCCAATAAATTGTTTTCTTTTTCGAACATTTTTTGGAATTTTTTTTGCCAGCTTGACTTAAAGTTAGCATAATTGGATTTTTTCAAAAAGAACTAAAGCAAAAAAATTTTTAAAATGGCCACAAATTAGCAACAAATTAGCTGCATATTCCCCAAAAAATTGTTTTCTTTTTCGAACATTTTTTGGAATTTTTTTTGCCAGCTTGACTTAAAGTTAGCATAATTGGAATTTTTCAAAAACGGCTAAAGCAAAAAAATTTAAAAAATGGCAATAAATTAGCAACAAATTAGTTGCAAATTCCCCAATAAATTGTTTTCTTTTTCGAACATTTTTTGGAACTTTTTTGCTAACCTGACGTCAAGTTAGCATAATTTGGATTTTTTCAGAAACGGCTAAAGCAAAAAAATTAAAAATACGGCAACAAATTAGCTGCAAATTCCCCACTTAATTAATTTATTTTTTGCTGGGGTTACCATGCTAACTTGACGGACATTATCTTTACTTATTTATTCTTCATCACCGCTTGCAGGGTTTGAACCAAGGAACCTCTGTTGTGCTCTTCCATCTTCCTTAAAAAACCCAAATTAAAAAAAAAATATATTTATTTACATATACATATGTACGTATATTTGTCCAAAACACTATATTTTGTAACGGCTGGTTACCCTGATTAACTCTTTAAACTGCGACATTCAACCTGCTTATTCTTCGCACTGCGGCATTCACCAACAGTAAAGCAAAATTTATGAAGTATAAATATCTTTGGTGCAAAATACCTGTAAAAAATACGGCTATACATGGAGTGTCCTATATGCACTTAAAAACAAAAAACTGTTGATATTTTCACACCATAAGAATTATTATTGCATACGCATTCATCACATTGCGCCCAAATAAACTTTTCTTAAGCATGTTTGTGCACCAAATGCATAGCTGTGGTATCAGATTGTTCTTTAAGTTATATTAAATTAATGATATCTTTTTGCCAGAGCATCCTCCTCTCCTCTTAACAATATTGTTATAAGAATTTTATTTTGAATTTGGCGGTAAAAAAAGAAAAAGAGTTTAATAAAGTATTAATTCATGAGATGACAGAAGCGTTCATATATATTTACATACATATGTACGTATACTTCTGTTAAAAAACCAAGCTTTAAAAAACTTCTTCACATTCTTTTTAACTGTAGATCTTGAATTTGAAACCAGCCAAAGAGTTCAACAGCACAAATACTGTATTTATTAATTTTTGTTTTCATTTCATGTTTACCTATGTACATACGAGTACAAATAGTGTATTTATTTATTTGTGTTTTCATTTCATGTTTACCAACATACGAGTACAAGTTTATGAAAACTCGCTTTGTAAATATACATACATATGTACGTATAATCGCATGATGTATCGCGGTGCATAAATTATGCTTTGCCACGAATTACGTAGCGATAGTTTTCAGCAAAGCATTAAAATGTCAGCGATACTCAGTATGCGTATGTTGCATCTTTGCAAGATTTCCCCAAAAAAACATATGGCTTGAGTAAATAAGTACATGCATATTCGTAATATCTATATTAGGGCACTCAAAGGTGCTGGAGAAAAAATTAAAGGTGAATTTTTAATGCTCCCACTCCGTAGGGAGTGCTCAGAATTTCCTGCAATTTACTGGGAACACAGTTTTTGGTAAAAATAATAAGTAACTTTAAAAACCATTTTTTTTTTTAACAAGCAAACTTTATTTTTTTTCCGGAAACTTAAAAAATTAATGCCCTATTTTTAATTTAACCATGCAAACAACTTGCAACCATACAAACAAGTTACAACATAAGCTGAGCGAACTTGAAAGAGATATAACTATTTCCCATATTTTAATGCACAAATTTGCTTTATATTTCAATAAACTGCCGTTATTCTCGACTAGAAAATGCTTTTTTAATCGTCGACATGTACAGAAAATAAACATTTGTTTACAGTCATGTTAGTATTGTACGCTTTGACGTAAAAATTTCGCAATCTTTTAATTTATTTTTTTTTGGGTACTTTGCCAGCATCTTTTAAATGTTTAGAGTACCCAGAATTCTTCGAAGTTTGTATCTTGAAGAGAAACAAACTTTACGGAAAGGAATATAGATTTTCAAACAAGCTTACTAATAGTACGAATATTTTTTCTCATGAAAAAAAACAATCCCATGTTTGCTTTGTTTTAGACCACCCTACAATACATACTTAAGTACAAGCAACTTTTGTGCGTAAATCTATACAGAACAACAAAATAAGTTGCATGAGGGAGCATAAAGAGATCAAAGGAATATATTGGCATAAGTTTTCAAAAAAAAAGCGGTTTGACTATTAAGACATACATACATATATGAAAATGCAAGAAAAACTACCACATAACTAAAAAAACTCAGAAAGTAATACCATGAAGCGTAAAACGAAATAGCTACATCTGTACCATCTTAAACTTTTAAATATTACATTGTCTGCACTACCAACGCTTTAAAAAATAGGAATACATGCAAGTACATACGCTTATAAATCCAAATCTAAGGTACACTTTTTAGTTTTTAATATGAAATAATGAACTAATCTAACCCTAAAAAACCCTGTTTTCTGTTTTAGAAAAGTTAAGTTCACTCTAAAGAGAAAAGCAATGAAATTTAAGTTCAATTTAAGGAGCTAGCTCTTTCGTTTTTAAGCTCAAAAGCGGAACAAGCCTAGTATGCAAGACAAAAATTACTCCTACCGTGCGTCTCTATGTGGTGCCGACTACAAACGGAAGGTGTTTGCAGGTAACAAGGATATGTTCAATTACCAGGACCTTTCGGGCTTAAAGGGTGTTTCCACGGCAAGTGAATAACGTATTTCACTATTACAGTTACGAATGGCGAATCACCCAGTTGACACGACACATTCGTAATTCGTTTGGCATATCTGTTGCTGTTGTAATACTTGCATACATAATCGTACTTTGGCGTCTTCATTCTCTCTAGGTTTGCCCAACAACCTGTTTGACATGAATATTTTCTTCACAAACTCAAAATTGGAACATTTTATGTATTTAATTATTTCTTATTTGTTTAATTTTTGTATTGTTTTGATATTTATATGCACTTTGGCAGCTATTTTCCATAAATTTCCGATTGAAATTAGAGACGGCATTGATTTTTTCGTGGTTCGCATGGTGAATCAGATTGAATCAACTACAAATGAGATGATTCCCTCACAATAATTTGTATGAAAAATCAAGTGCACAGCAAACAGCATTCTCAAAAATTTAACATTGCGATGATTTACGAACAACTATGCTGGTATTAATTATAAGTATTCGTGCACGCTTGCAGAAGTCCAGACGCTGAACCCAATTTTCGACAGTTTTTAAGCATAAATCGGCCGATACTGCTGTAATTTTACGTTCGATATTCGTACGAAGTTCATCAATCGTCGCTGGCTTGTTGGCATAGACCATAGACTTGACGTAGCCTCACAGGCAATAGTCTAACTTCGTTAAGTCGCACGACCGAGGCGACCAATTGACTGGGCCATTTTGTGAGATAACACGTTCACCAAACTTGGTTTTTAATAAATCATTTGTGGCATCCACTGTGTGGCTTGTGGCGCCGTCCTGTTGAAACCAGATATTGTCCAAGTCCATATCATCCAATTCGGGCAAAAAATATTCGGTTATCATTAAGCGGCAACGATTCCCATTCACAGTAACGTGCCGGTCTTGATAATCACGAAATAAGTACGCCGCCGGCCCATAAACCGCAGTAAACCGTAATTTTTTCGGGATGCAATGGTAACTCATTGAGTACGTGTGGGTTGCTGTGTGACCAATAAAGCATACTTTGCTTATTGACGAAGCCATTCAACCAGAAATGAGCCTCATCATAAATTGCACGTAGCGCTCTTAAAGTTGAGGCCACTGACTCCGTATTTCAGTAGTAATTTTAATAATTTCGACTCGTTGTTGGATCGTATATCTTTCCATGATGAAATGGCAAACCCTACTGAAGAGAAATGTCTAGAGAGCGGGAAAAAATATGGCGTCGTTTGCTGTCCCCATCGGTCTACTTTTGTAGCGTCCCTATTGAAAAACCCGTTAAATATGTATATATATTTATCACGATTCTTAAAACATAATGAGATGTTTATTAAAGTAAATCATAGAAGATTGCATGAAATTTGCTGCTGCTTTTTTCTCCCTAGCTGCGAGCTTAGGGTGAATAAAACGTCCGGCTACATTTAAGTGCAAACGCTGCAAGCTGCGCGTGGCCATATTATGACATGGACTGCCGCCTTTTCTTTATTTTTAGCGCATTTTATTTTGTATTACTTTGTATATATGTACATACATAGTTGCACCGGCAAACGCAGACAACAACCCACCAAAATGCCAACCAGGCAGTCAGCTAGCCAGCGTGTCTGTTGCCTTCATGACCATGAGATCGCGCGAGATAACTTCGGCTTATGAAGTTACTTGTAGTTGACCAAGCCAGTATGGTGCATAACTTGGTACATATGTACATACTCGTATGTGCATATACAGCAGGCACTGTTTTCGTTATTGCTATTGTTGTTGTTGTTGCTGAGGCTATTAATGCGATTTTTTATAAAACTAAATGCAGTGTTGTTATGTGGCATTTACTTGTGTGCAAATTTGGATGCGTTGAAACATAACAAAAAATTCACTTCGTCCTTGGGGTTAAAAATATGCAACAGCGACAACAAGAGTAAGAAAAAAAAATATTTTTTAAAGAAAAACTACGTACCGTGCTACATGGCTGGTGCCACATTGGCATAATTGTTGTTGCTCGCATTGCATTGCAGCCGAAAATGCCAGTTCGCAGACATTTTTGCGCAATGATGTTTTTGTGTTTTTTTCTACCTTCTCGCTCTATGGCATTTGTTTTATTTATTTATGTAGCTATGTTGCGGCGCACACTGGTCTGAAAATCGAATCTAGCTGGCCAAAAGTCGAAAAACTCAAGTCATTAAAAAATTTTTTTTTTGATTTTTTTCATGTAGTGTAGTGTAGTGTAGTAAGTGTAGCTAGACTGTTTTTTCATGGATTTACCAAAAAAAAAATGTTTGCACAACTTTATTAATGTTCTAACCTGCGGAGACTTAGGTACAGCTGATTTAGCCATTAAAATTGTATCTGCAATTGAATGCAACTAGTTACCTGACGAATCGTCATATTTTAACAATTTTTATATGAATTTGGTAGTCCATTTTGCACACTTTACGAAAGTTTACAGCACATTATTCTATCTTCAATGTTTACATTGGAGAATCGCCAACAAAGATTAGTGTATTCTCTACTTTTACATTCTGATTTTCAAAATGACGTAACTAAAAAGTTTCGACTTGTTTCGACCTACTATTTTAAAAAAAGTGTTTATTAGGATGTATATTTTCATAAAATATTTTTGGTTTTTGCCACTTTTTGCCACTTTTCGACTTATTTGCGTTTAAAGCAAGCGACGCGACGCGTCAGTTTAGTACAAATTAAAATAATCAATTATATTTCAATTACGTGATGCGTGTTATATTATATAAAAGTTGGTGCTGTGCATTCGTAAGATTATTTTAACAACGACAGGTGAAGAGGTAAGTACTTTTTGTAACTTTTGCATGTTTGTAAATTCATTCGTAACATTACGTAGTACTATGGCGCACACTACAACGGAATTGATATTGAAAAATCGTGATTTGTATGGTTCTCTGAAAGCTGCCTCTATTCAAATCTCAGTTTGCTCGGAATCATCCAAACAATGCGCTCTTCGTTATGTGAAAAACAAAATAATTGAATCTAATTTAAGAATAACTCATGATTCTTTTAATGATTCTTTAATTGTATACAACTGTACAAATGGAATAAAATGTTCGCTCACAATTATAGGAATTATTACTATTTTATTTAAGATATATTGTTCCTGAATTATATCCCATATCTATAACGACCTGAGGTTTGAATAATAACCAAAATTTACATCAAAATATTTTTGAACTTCTCTGCAATGCCATATTGAGTTGAACTTTCGAATTTTAAAATTTGAGTGTTTTGTACGTAATAAGCGACTTCAAAGGCCCATAAATGTATTTAAACATTTCCTGAAAATATGTCGCCATTTTACATCAGTCATTTAGAATTGTGAAATTTCGATATTGAATTCGTAATCAGCGACCCCAAAAACCCAATGAAAAATATTATGAACAATCATCACCAAAAATTTTATCAAAATTGTCGCCATTTTGAATACGCCATATTGGATTTTGCAATTTTCATATTTGATTTGAAATCAGCGACCCCAAAAACCCTTTGAATAATATTAACAACAATGTTAGTAAAATTTCTTTTGAAATTGTCAGCCATTTTGGATCCGCCATTTTGAATTTTGAAATTTTGATAACGGATTCGTAATCAGCGACCCCGAAAACCCCTAAAATGATGTCCCAGATGATTCAAAATCGAGAAGCCGACTTTTGGCCAGCTAGATTTAACTTACAGACCACTGTGCGGCGTAAAGTTTTTAGCATTTATTGTAGCGCTTTTTTATTATACCCGAGCGTACTTGTACCCAAGGGTATTATAACTTTGTTCGCATAGCGGTTGTTGCCACGCCCACTAAGGTACAAATGTCTGTATCTCGATAACATGGTAAGGTATCGTCATAAAATTTGGGGAACAAATTTTCCTCAATATGGCTGTTATCACCTTTAAAAGTTTTTGAAATCGGACCTTGACCTCGCCCACCTTCCATATAACGGAAATTTTGAAAAAAGTAAAAATCTCGTTTTTTCTTAATTTAAATTTGATATTTAGAGAGATAATTAATTAAGAAAATTGATTTTTATGAAATTTTGAAAAATGGGCGTTACCACGCCCACTTATAAAAAAACATCTGTAGGTAACTCAATAACGATGTAAGGTATCGTCACAAAATTTGGTGAACATATTGTCCTTGATACCATTAGCATTACCGTAAATAATTTTTAAAACCGGACCATAACCACGCCGAACTTCCATATAACGGAAATTTTGAAAAATGCAAAAAACTTCGTTTTTCAGTATTTATTGGAAGAAATTGAGTAAAGTGTAATACTAGTTGCGATTTGAAACAAAGAAACAGACATCGCCTATACAAAAATACATCGCGAGGGTATATAAAAATCGGTTTCGCCTGAATTTAGCTTTCCTTACTTGTTTTTTGCTTGTAGTTGCTATGGAATTGAGCTTGTGAAAAATTGCACAATCACAACACTGAATTTTTTACGATTTACTTGGCTTCTGCTATGTTTTTATCATTTTCTAAAAACAAGGTTTTTATTTGATTGTTTATATGTAGTTATTTTTTTTACACGGCAACATTTAACCACATAAAATTATACATAAATTACAGCATAGTTTTTGGTATTTTCTACCCTCGCGGAAAGCACCTTTCAGCATTGCGCCGAAAGAAGAATATGAAAATAATTTGAGACGCAAAACATAAATGAAAACCGACAGCCTGTATTTACCACCGCAGCTTACCAAAGCTGAGCTATGTATCTTGGTGTTGGTGTCGCTGCTGCTAGATTATGATGTTGCATCGCTGGGCGCACTGAGCCACTTCGCTCTTGACATGTTGCGCCATTAGCGCCGCAGAGTTTCAGCTTGGCGTTGCGGTTGTGGCAAGCTAGCGCGACAGACTGCAAGTTTTGGCGAAATGTTTATAATTCACTTTTTAATAGTTTATTTCGCACGGTGATATCATACAGATAATTAATTTGCAAATGTATTCTAAATTATTTAATTAATTAAACAAATAGAATTGCAAAAAAACAACAAGCAACATTCACAGAGGCAAGTTTAAATGGCGACAGATTAACTGCTCTTGTTTGTAGTTGGTTCCTTGGTTCAAGGCCTGGGAAGTGGTGATGAAGATTAAATTATAATTAAATAAAAAGAAATTTGATAATGAGATCTTGTGATCTCCGAAATAGCAGCTATAACTTCTACCATTAAAACTTTTGTTGTTTTTTCCAAATAAAGTCTTCCATAAACTGGCCTCGAGCTCAATAAAATTGTGAATTTCTATTTATATAAATTCATATAATGGCCAATTTTATAAGTTTGTTAGGATACTTTCCAGTTTTTTTTGTTTCGGAATAAGCCAAGTCAAAATTCTTAATAATTGAAAAGAAAGTTGAATTTACAAGTGGTTATCGGTATTTCTTTAAAGAGTATTTTATTTATAGGAAAATTTAGCATTAAAATTTTTCTAAAGATCAACTAAGTAAAAAAAGTCAAAAGATAATTATGAAAACTATATTTTTTAACCATTCAATGGAAATGCCGCTAGGCGATCAGAAAAAATCAAAGCAAATACTGATTCTAAATTAATTTCAAGGTATTGATGTAAAAAATTTTGGAAAAAAAAATATTCTGCTAGGTATTAAACTTTAATATCAATTGCACCTTTTTTTCATTGTTTAATAAGTTGTTTTGAAATCAAACTCGCAAGAAATGCAAATATTTACTCAGATAATTAAGAGGAGTTTACCTTATAAAATTTTTGCTTTCATCAGAATAAAAATCTATTTATACAAATAAATAAGGTTTCGCTTGAAATACGAAATATTTATATTTTCTTTTGTGGTTGTTGTTTAAGTAGGAATCTACTGGTCATTGGATGACGGAAAATCGTTCCAAAAGTATCTGCTTAAAAACGTACATATGTATATATGTAGAAGCTTAACTACATCGAATGCTAGCAAACTAATATGAAATGTAGGATGATGCGCGAAAAACTACCTTTGGAATAAAATTTCACAATCCAACAACAACTCCCTGGTTGCGGTTACTTAACAACTCGCCTAGGCCGCAACATGATGCCATGCAAAAAAAGCAAACAAAAAAAGTTAAGGCAACCGAGTAGAGTAGAAAGCAGGTTGCAACAATGGTAGGAAAAAAAAAGTGAATTTACTTAACTACGCTTCAGAAAAATTTTAACTGAAATTACAAAAACTCCATATCTCTAACCAGGCGGCCAAATAAGTGTAACTACGAGTATTAAAAATTCTTTGTGTCGCTGCAACTTTGATGAGACTTATCATATACATATATTTACATGACTGTTTTACCCAGCAAACCACATTGTTTTAAACATACCAAGAAGAAAAATTACCTAAAAGTTTCAGTACTCGGTTAAATTCTGAGTTTTCTTTGGTTTCAGTGGCAACATAGGTCCTATTTTGGCCGAAATGAAGAAAGGAGTTTTACGAAAGCATTTGTTTTCTGGATATTTAATGTGTGCAAATCTATGTATGTATGTATGTATATATACACTCATTCCACGAACTAAAACATCACCCAACGCAGCAGCTTTAGAATTGTATAGTCATCACAGCATCAGCATCAGCGTAACAATACATATCCTACATGTGCACATGCACTCATATTTATGCTACTAATTAGGCTTGCATACAACACGTGATCAATGTTAATTCCAAAATTCCAAGGATTCCATATATTCACCCATTACAAAATCGCACAGCAATATGCACAACTTGAAACCTCGCAGTTGAACTTACCTACTAATTAATTCTCCATCAACCACCATTCATGGCAACGTTCTCTAATCGGATTAACCTAACTATAAGAAATAATGCCGGAACCAGAAGATCACTCTTAATGAGCATATCTTGACAGCCGTAAAATTCTTTTGGATAAAAGTTTTAAATACAACACCACATACGACTGATGAGAAAGCCAGATCCGCATCTGAGGCGTCAATTAACGAAGCAGCCAACTCTTTACTGACACCGAGGCTTAGTAAGAAAAACACAGAAGAGTTTCAAAAGCTTAATAGATCTGTAGGAAAAGGTTTTAATAGGAGGAGAAATGGGTTGACTACATTCTGTATTGTTGTCCGGGACTAGAATTGAATTGTCTCAAGTACTCAAGACCAATTTTTTTTTAACAGACAGAGAAGATGAAACTCTGAATTCACTTCGGTTTCATTTGCTAGTGCGTTTGCGCTTTTGAATTATAACTTTTCAATGGGATTTTGAACAAACCAAGTTGGTGATTTTTACGAAACAATCTCAAACTTTTGCATTTTCTTTTTGGTTTTTTTCGAAGTAGTTTCTACGTTTACAAACAAAACAAGCGTTAATTTATGAAAACTGGTCAAAAATTGACAAAGATACAGAATTTTCCATAAAAACGGTCTATATACGTAGGCTGCAACTGCGCTCAAGTGCGCCAGCTAGCGCACGCCATTGCCAACTTTGAACCAATTTGTAATTCAAAATTGGCATGCAATGGTGGTCATGAAGGGTTATAATCAATACTAAATGAGACACTTTTTTGAATTTGATATTGTCATGTGTGATAAGCGTAATCAGTTTTGTTAAGTCTGCGGCTTATTCGTGGATAAAAATCATCGTTTGGAATTGGCAACGAATAAAGCCGTGATCGAAGGATTTAAGCGTTATTTCAGTCGTCGTAGAGTATTTATAGAGTTATTTCAATTGCACGTATATTACTAGTCAGTGGCTCAAACCTGAATATGCTTGCGTGACGTGCTGTAGTACACTGAGAAAATTGAAATTGGTGGAATGTCATAAGCGACTGCTGCCATTTACGATCCCTATGGTTTGGCATTATCAAGTTATCCATAAAACAAAAGATTGCTAATTTTGCCAACCAAGTATCGCAGGTCATCACTTCAAAACTCGTGCCCTTATGCAATATGGAAATATGTTAACCGTATCCAAATCAATCTTGAGAGATAGTCGAGACAAGCACGCTACATCAGGAGGATCGGAAAATTCATCACAATCGCAGAGTCAGAGTGATAAAAATCCAGATGACGGCCCTATTTGCCTATAGAAGCAATGTCGATGGAACGGCATTTGATATCGAATGCAGACTATGAGGATGTCGTGCGCGATTTGGCACTTTCATCAAGACAAACGGAATTTTTAGGTTCCCGATTAAAGCAGTGGAATCTTGTCAACCGAGGATTTAAAAGTACATTTGCACGAGATAAACACTTGACCTATTTTTTTTACGTCAAGCTTATGGTCAGATGGGATGCGGAATGTCGGTTAAAGTTCATTTTTTGCATTCTCATTTGGGATTCTTTCCTTGGACAGTTAAGTAATGAACGGGGGGAACGTTTTAACCAGGAAATATTAGCAATTCAAAAACGTTTCGAAGGGAAAAGTCATATCAGAATGTTATCAAATTACTGTTGGTCACTGAAACGTGAAACTGGTGATTCTTCTCAAAAACGCAAAAGATTGACCAGTATTTTTGAAGTTTATTTCATGATTGCGAAAACGCGACATACAAATAAAAACTTAAAAATGTGAATCATTTAGTATTGGTTATAACCTTTGATGACAATCATTTCACGCTAGCTGGCGCACTTGAGCGCAGTTGCAGCCTACGTATGTATATAGACGTTTTTTTATGGAAAATTCCGTATCTTTGTCAATTTTTGACCAGTTTTCATAAATGGACGCTTGTTTTGTTTGTAAACGTAGAAACTACAAGAATTTGTTGTCACTTATATTTTTAGTTTAAAAAAAAAAATACGAAAAAGCAGCTTTAAAATCGAAAAAACTAAATAAAATGCAAAATTTTTAGATTGTTTCGAAAAAATCACGTGGTCGGTTTGTTTAAAGTCCCTTTGAAAAATTATATTTCGAGAGCGCAAACGCTGGCCTTTCTAAAGTCGTATTAAAATTGAATATCGGTTAAAAAATGGCTTTGTTCAAAACTTTCAAGTACTCAAAAACATGAAAAATCAGTCTTAAACAAATATTTTTAGGGTCTACAAAACCCGGTTTTGCATTGTACTCGAAAAGACCAACAACATCCAGTATGTGACTTCAAACAAGCATTCGATTTTTTGTAGACCGGTATAGTTATAAAAATGTCAAATAAATTGCATTACCGTTGAATCCAGGTTTCTCAATGAATTTACTTAGCACGAATGTTACGTCAAAAAATTGAGAAAAGAGCAATGAGTACTTTGTTGGAACGATTTTTAGTCATCCCTTGTCAAGTTTAGTTTTCACATTTGTTTACATTGACGATTATGCATCAATACCTGTTTGGCACAAAAATAAATGGAATGCAGAAAAACAGACTTAGACTGAACAGAACGAAAATGTACACTGAAGATGGCACAACGCCGAAACCGGTATGTCTCCAAACCAAACTTGACAAGGGTTACAACAAAAAAATAATATAGCAAAGAGTGCACTGTAAAGAAGAAGAGGTAGGAAGTTGTATTTTATTTTATTTATAAATAAGCACTAATACAAATAAAACGTAATCCTGACTGAGGCTGTTAATGCGCATAATCGCCACCACATGTTTGCCCTATTAAACAAAACGAGATTTTGACAGTTTGACTACTTATTTTTTTAATTTCGAATATTTTTCTATTAATTTTTTTCCCGCATTAACATCCCCACAAGAACATGCTGACAGAATAACCAATACACTCTCATTCATAAAATCAGCACTGACTGTCTGCTTACCGGTGAATTGACTGCCATGGTGTTGCCAAAAAGAGACACTCGCGACTCGCTACGCTTACTATGGTTGCATATATACAAGAATGAGACAACGAAGTTTTCGTGTTTTCCTTTACTGACCGTCATATGTCCGGTAAAATGGTTGTCATTTATAGTTGTTCAAAAGAGATAATCACTATTTAGGCTAACTTGGCATATGCGAGAAAGAAACAATTAAAAAAATTCATAGGAGTTTTACATACAAATGGCTCGCAGTATTTGGAAAACTCTGAAGTATAAAGTTGAGGAAACATTTGAGTCGTCGTGTTTTTAAAAAAGATTAATTTTAAAAAGAAAAAATAGCGTTTCTAAATGCTAATTGAAAATAAAATAGAATTTCGGAGTTCAATATAAAATATAAACGGAGCTCTGCGCAAAAGTACTGATAGAATAACCGGAGTGTGTCCGGCAAGCGATATTTTGTATCTGACAGTCTACCAAGGGTGGCTTTGACAGGGTACCAGCTGGTCACCAATATGTAGACAATTACGAATGGCTCGAATTAGAAAATGCTGAGTCGAATAAATTCATCCGAGTAAAACGTACGGGGAACGCCAGGGTTGCGAACTTATATTTTGCTGAAAACGGTAAATTGACGCTTTCGACAACTCCAAATAGTAAGCAAAAATTGAGTTCTGTATATTAAATATTATTTTAGTTTTAAAATTACTTATATTCGAAATAACTATAAATTATAAACAAAAATAATTGCTATTTAGAATTTCATATTGAATTTTATAAAGCTGTAAAATTAAAACTTAACTTAACGTTCTTGAATAATTTATTTGTGCTTATATTGAAGCGATTTGATAGTCAAAATAATTTATAATCAAAAATATGTAAAAACTTGTTTCGTGTTTAGGTTATCAACATTTGGGTTAATAAATAAAGTAATTTGTTATTCTCGATATTTGAGGTCATCTGTACATAATTGCACATATATAAATTACTTTAAACATCTTTACGCCTTTAGGGAATTTTGATCTGAGCTGATTAAGATCTTTATTACATAATTTTGTTATTTAATCTCTCCTCATTACATTCATGGAAATCAAAATAGCAAAGATTAATCCCTATTATTAAAATTTGAAAATAAAACACAACCCCATTAGGCATTCAAGATCTATGTCAGCTCTGATTAAAATTCTCTACAGCTCTGGTTAATTCGTTATTGTTAACAATTCACGTGTTAATTTAAAGCAAACGTAAATAAGATTTGCATTAATATTATAAGGAGAAATTGTTTAAAATGAAATATCCAGTTTCAGCTTATTAAAAAACTCAAAAGTATCCTTATAAAATTTTAAAATTTTATTTATTTATATTGAAAGTTATTTACCAAAGACATCAGATATTTCTTCTGGTACTTATACACATAATTTTAACATTGATATACTATATACATTTTTAAAAATATAAAAAGATATATGAAATTTATTAACATGCTTTTTAATTTTTAAACTATGTACCATTTTTTTGCAACCCTGGCTATGTGAATGTAAATAAAATTCAAATAATAAATAGCTTTTTTCATGCAACTCGGCTAAAAGGAGCAGCGTTTTTACAAAAATAAGCAACTTTACAAAAACAGGTGATCTCAGATGTTTCAGATTTTGACGTTCATCAATAAGATATCTCACTTGTTATTGGTACACAATGGTTGATTTTAATATTATAAAACCCAAAATTCTTGAAAGAAAATTTCAGAAATTAGCTGTCAATTATTTTTTTATAATTACTTGAAACTATTTACAAATGCAATTGCGGCATGAAATTGTTATGTAAAATCGACTGGAAAATCAAAAAATTAATTTAAATAACAGAAGTAGCTAACTCGTTGACCCAATTTGGGGCCGCTTGCATACAACCTACGTGCATTTACTTATGTATGAACATATTCATATATGTACATATGTATATTTACGGTTATTTGTTATAATGAATGTGTAAATGCATAAAAACACGCAAGTTTTAGCGCTTGTTGTACACTTTCAACAACACTTCATTAAGTGCAAGCGCTCGACTATTCGCGGCAATTGGTGTTGTTGAGTGTGTGTGGGTGTAGTACAATGACCACATAATTCTTTTTTTGTTTCATCATTCTTCTAGGCCAACAATTAAAATAAGTCTTGAAAATGTTTGCATGCATGTGTATATGTACATATATGTAGGCGCATACAAAAATTACCTGATATACAGGCATGGAAAAGCAGACAGGTGTATAACATTTCTTGTTGTTATGTATATATGTACTTATGTATGTATATAAATTCAAACTCTGCAAGCTCTTGAGAACTATTTCAAAACCACAAAGCAATACCTAAAATTTTGCAACGCAACAATACGGCAGTGCTAAACGTAATTGTAACACTCAAGCTGGTTTTTCCCAATAGGGTGAATGCATCAGTCCCGGAATCAACGTCTGTGCCGGAATCGAACAAACATTTTCGAATAAAGAAGTTACCAAATTCAAAAATTCGCGGGTTTCCTGCCATTGGTAGGAAGCGTGTCGATCGTAAGTGGCATTGTGCCTAACAGCTGTTCCCTTGTTGTGATTATATCTAAGTAAGTGAATTGGTCGGATTACGTTCGTAAAAGTACCGAACATGGAACAAATGTTACTAACAATGTGATTTTGTTACTAATAAGCGACTTTTTATCAGTGTTTTTGTTTTTTATTGACCAAATATGTATCAAGAAAAGAAGCGATACACTTTTGGCATACATAGCCAAAAAATGCAATTGATAATATGAATTCCACCATAGAGTCGAGTTATAAAGGAATTCGTCTGTGTCAGAACTCGTTTCTACCATCACTAGAAGTGACATTTGTTTATTGCAATCTATTCGATTATTGTTTATTACTCGCCGCACTAACCTAATAATAGTAATAGATTACACAGTGCTACAAAAAAGAATGAAGTCGAAATACCTGGGAAGTGATGTTATTTTCCTTGTAGGTCTTATCGAGTAGAACGAGAATCCAGTTTGGGAATTTGTCAAACACCCCTTAAATCTCTACTTACCCTTAAAAAACGATTTTTCGTGCTTTTGCACACTTCTTAGCCCATATCTTAGCTAATTAACAACCGATTTTAAGAACGGTTTAAGAAAGAAGAAACTCAGACCTTTTGAAAGATATATCGGCGTCTTAATAAAGCTGAAGAAATTTACTTGTTTTTGCACAACAAACTTAAGTTTTGCTACCCTTTTTCTTCTTTTTTTGACTTTGGCGATATTTTCACACACTATTTTATAAAAACACAAAATGTGTTTTGATTAGATTCGAAGAGTAAGTTTAATACCGAGTTCAACGAATGTTTCTTTTAAAAAATCGGCCAAAAAGTGACTGAGTTATTTTACTTTTTATAAGAACGAAATTTTTGCAAAAATTTACAACGAACTTAATTTACTAATAAATATTATTAAATGAAAATATATAGATCAAAAGTGCTTTTTTGGCCGTTTTTTCCTTAGGTCAGCATCGTCAGTTTCGCGTTGTACTTACCAGCAATATTCTGCCATCATATTTATTTTGTTTTTTCCTTGGAAACGTTTTTCGATCGTAGCCATTTCTTGGCGGAAGTGTTCGCCTTGTTCATCACTGAACTGGCCCAGATTATGTGGGAAGAAGCCCAAATGCGAATGCAAGAAATGAATCTTTATCGACATGTTGCAACCCATTTCACCATATGCACTTCAAAATTCGTTTACAACCGTGATGTAGTCGTCCATCATATCATACGTTTCTTTCTTGTTAACCCCATACGCGATTGGAACTGATGGTAAGAGATTTTCATTGTGTAATAACACAACCTAAGGGTGACATTACAGACTTCATTAAGGGAACACGAATGTATATTTTTTTTTAGGGTACATACTTTTACACGATCCATCAATGAAAAGTCGCCATTCATCTGCATTATAATTATAATTTAAAGCCGAAAAGAAACATTCGTTGAACTCGGTATTAAACGTACTCTTTGAATCTAATCAAAACTCATTTTGTGTTTTTATAAAATAGTCTGTGAAAATATCGCCAAAGTCAAAAAAAGAAGAAAAAGGGTAGCAAAATTTAAGTTTGTTGTGCAAAAACAAGTAAATTTCTTCAGCTTTATTAAGACGTCTATATATCTTTCTTTCTTAAACCGTTCGGTTGTTAATTAGCTAAGATATGGGCTAAGAAGTGCGCAAAAGCACGAAAAATCGGTTTTTTAAGGGTAAGTAGAGATTTAAGGGGTGAAAAATAACATCACTTCCCAGGTATTTTTGAGTGTCACACTGTGTTATTATACAACAATCAGTAGTACAAATATTAATATATCGACATAATATTGAAGAGCATGATTAATTAATATTAACATTAATTGTTTGCGCAATAAAAATTCATCTCTCTTAACATTTAAAACAGTTTTCAAGAACACATATATATGCATATCTTAGTATTATAATGCATGATTCTTCAGTCACGATTCCGGTACTGACGCGCGTAGTAAATTTGCGAAGTAAATTTGATATTAAATCAGTATTATTGGTAAAAGTAACGCAAAGAACAATACATCAAACATTTTGCCGCGTTAAATATTTCTGGACTGATGCATTCACCCTTCATTCTTACTGACTTGGTAATTTCAATTCACTAAAAGCAAAAAATGTCAAAAAAATTCCTGGAAATTTTTAGCGGCTTTTGAATCTAATAAACCGCAAGTAGCTAATGGGCCATAAATCAGCATATTCAAAAATTTACAGAATTTATTTAAGTTCGAAACTTACGTAACTTCATAAATAGCCTAAAATTGGGGTGACAACCTAAAAAGTTAGCACCATAGATCTTGTTAGGACGCAGCGCTATTATGCCCTAATAATAATAATAAGTTCTAAAATTTAATGAAATTTTGTCAAAATATTCTGGTTAGCACTCTATTTTGTATTCAATGTAATTATTGTAAATGTATTTGAGAATTCAGGGAATTTGTTGTCACTGATGTATTTGAGCTATAAGTTTGACAACAAATTCCATACAATTTCAAATACACTAGCGATAGTTGCTTTGAATACATAAAAGGGCGAATAAGGCTGTTAGACATTTTTATAAAGTTTGATCTTAGGTATACAAAATAAAATGGATTTTTGAAGGGAAAAATTGTGGCGAAATTAATCAATTCGTGGAAGTGATATATTACTACCGACAACTACCGATTAGAACTAGCAACCTAAGAAGTATGAGCCGTCGCCGCATCACAAGGTAATCTTCCTCCGAGAATGGAATATTAATAATTGTTTAGAATAGTATATACATAATTCTAAATTCAACTCTGTTCTTCATGATATCTCACAGAATAATACTTAATTTTTAACTATTTTTTTATAAAACTCTATATTTGAGGTCCCAAAAAATCTTTAAATGTCCAAAAATACACTTTTTCTACGGTTTGATTATTAACAAGATTGAAAAGCTAAATTCGGGCCAAACCGATTTTTATATACCCTCGCGATATATTTTTGTATGGTCGGTGCCCTTGATTTCATAAAATTACCGTTTCTTTGTTTCAAATCGCATCTAGTATTAAACTTTACTCAATTTCTTCCAATAAATACTGAAAAACGAAGTTTTTGCATTTTTCAAAATTTCCGTTATATGGAAGTTCGGCGTGGTTATGGTACGATTTCAAAAGTTATTTACGGTAATGCTAATGGTATCAAGGACAATATGTACACCAAATTTTGTGACGATACCTTACATCGTTGTTGAGATACCTCCAGACGTTTTTTGATAAGTGGGCGTGGTAAGATGGGGATCTGGTCGAACGACCAGTGTCGCTACTGTGACCTTGCCAGGGAAACCCCAACGCACCTACTTCTGGAGTGCGATGCTGTAGCGCGAAGAAGGGAGAGGAGCTTAGGAACACTATGGCCCAAGGATGAGCACATACAGTCCCTATCCCCAGGATCGATCTTTAGATTCCTGGAGATGCTGGGGCTGGTTGAGATGCTGTAAAGTACATGAGGGCACAATAGACCCATCGGTCGCAGTGCTAACCTCACATTAATATCTATCTATCTATCTATCTAACGCCCATTTTTCAAAATTTCATAAAAATCAAGTTTCTTTATTAACTATCTCTCTAAATATCAAATTTTAATTTAAATGTTCCAATAGATAAAGAAAAAACGAAATTTTTGCATTTTAAAAATTTCCGTTATATGAGAGGTGGGCGAGGTAATGGTCCGATTTCAAAAACTTTTAAAGGTGATAATAGCCATATGGACGAAAATTTGTTCACCAAATTTCGTGACGATACCTTACATCGTTATTGAGATACGTGGCAACGCCCATTTTTCAAAATTTCATAAATACCTAATTTCTTAGTTCAAAATCGCTCCAAATACCAAATTTCACTCAATTTGCTTTAATGGATACCGAAAAAACGGAGTTTTTGTATTTTCCAAAAACTTCCGTCATATGGGTGGTGGGCGTGGTTATTGATTTTCTAGAGTTTTACACCATGGCACACTTTGGGCATCCTCTTTGTAAATGTTTTTGATTTCAAAACCAAAAAACCAAAAAAAACACTCGATCACAACGGCTATTAACTTTAAAATAGTGAAAACACGTCTTATAAATGCTGTGTATGATTTGAGTGAATGAATGCATCAAAACAACGATTTAAGCATTCTAACATGAAATTTTGCTGATAACACTGACAAACAGAATCGTCTTAGTTAAGAGCCAAACACAAACATTTGATCAAATAAAAAAGTCTCAATAACGAGATATCGACGCATAATGTTGTTCAAGTATTTGCTCAGTTTTGTATTCAATGAACTCTCATGTACATTCATATGTAGAAACACACTCGTGTCACTTTATTTACTCAACCCATTGACAGCACTAAGTTAATCATACTCGATTTCCAAATAAAGCCTGTGTTTACCTTGAATGAAACGACCAGTCATGGACTCCCAAGTAGTTGCGCCTAAAATGTTGCAAGCTACGAAGCACAGCCAAGTATATCTATGTCAGCTGTTTTGGCCATAATCTACAAGCAAGTTGCTTCAGGCGGCTTGTTGTGTTGAGCGTATTTGTAAAAGCGTACCCAGCAGGATATATGTGAAATTAACTTTGGTTTAATACCAACGTAGCTTGTTTGGGTATGAGATTTGATAAGTTTTATTTCAGAAACCTTCATTCAAAAGGATCGTAGGTCTGTTAAGATAGCGTAACCACATTAAGCAACCAAAGTCTAACGTATATCAAAATTAAGAGCTCATTTAATGCTAATTTAATGCCGCAACCCTAAATTTAATGCTCTAATTTTTTTCCAAAAAACTTGTGGTTACGCCAGCTCGTCCATTTATAGCCAGCTATAGACCATAGATAAATATATTTAAACGGTAGCATTCGCTACTAAGTACTTCTAATCATTGTTGGAGCTCAGCTCTAATCAATTGGTCAAATGCAACTAATAATGATAGTCACAAGCAGTTATCGCTTGTTATCGCTTGCTTGGTAGCTGAACTGGTTTCTCATTGTTGTTTACTGTTGCGCCAACATGTCTCTGTCTATATAAACAACATCTGCTACTGTTTGCCTGCCAAAGAATGTGACTAACTGACGCTTTGGTGCTTTGAATTCATCACGGGACGTAGTGCATTCACATATACACATAGATACATGCTGACTGCTGCTTTAGCTTCAACCTGTTGATTCGTGCTTACTCACCACAACCTACAGCCATTGGCCATCATTCACAACAACTACTTTTAATGTCTAATTAACGTCGGTAGCAACTATGCACGCAAATGGCAATCGAGCGTTGCCTTCTATAGCTAGTGTAGAGTGCAAATGCACTACATCGCTTGCAACACTCTAACGCATCTTTCTCGCTTGCTTATCTACATATATGCCAGCTTTTACTACAAGAAGACGGTGGCGCTTGAAGGCAGCCTTTTGGTTATTTTATGCTTGATTACAGTTAACTAATTTAATTCTTCAATTTAAAGCAAATGTTGCAACGTTTAAGTATGTATTGTTTGTTTCACCCACTAGAACTGTTCTATATTGAAAATATAAATATATAAAACACCTACTTAGCTGGCAACAACTATATTCACATAGTATTAGTCTAGAACGCCCATTTAACGTCGCCTTCAATTGCTCGCCGTATTGTTAGTTAAAAAATAAATTAAGCTAATGAAGTGCTTGCTAACTGACACAAGTCTCTTCTGCTTTCCGCCATGACTTCCTCGTACATCCGTTTTACTTTCAAATTATCTTCCCTTGCTTTTTAAGTACTTCTCCTACCTAGTATTTTAAAAAGAAAGTAGCAAATTTTTACTATATTTTTTTGTTCGTTTTTTCTATTCATTTATTCGCTTAAATTACACTTGACTTGCTTAATTGGTGAAAGTATTCCGCTTTTTTTTTTGCATTTCGTTAATCTCTTTTCTCTTCCGCTTTTCATTGTCATTCAATTTAGTTCCATTTCTTTGATTCATATACAAATAAGTGCAACGGCAATTACTTAGAAACAGACAAATAACTTTGTGCGAATTAACATTAAAAGACTCAATTGTTTTTGTTTTTCTTTGTTTGTTGGTTTTCGAATTATAAAAAGAATTTCGAATTATGTAAGTGTTTACTAAGAACAATAATATACGGGCATACCTACAAATGTATGCATTATTATTCTGGTAAATCGTTTAAACTATGGTATGTAATTTCAGTGAATTCTGATAGCTAATCTAACTTTTTTTTTAATATTTAAATCGTGGTTATGCAAACATATGCTTGTTTAACTCATTCAGATCTAGGGATGTCAGATGGGCTGAACTTGGCTAAACTGTTTCGAATTTTAGTCCTGTGTTCAGAGTCCACATTACCAAATATGCGTTATAAAAAATGTTGTTTGACTGAAACTAGCTGAATTATGTATTTATAACTAACTTAACGATAATAATAATAATAATAAATTGGCGGTTACACTATATACGTATAGCTCAGCTTCTCCTACCATTTGTGGTGTACGTCTTTATATTCTACCACAAATGGAGGAACCTACAATTTTTTGCCGACTCCGAACGGCAGATGTATTTTTTTTTTAAATAATCCCAACGGGTTTATCCCTCCATACCCGCCCGAGCGACGCGAGGGGCGCATCCGTATGCCGCACGGATATATAAGAGAAAAAAAAATGCATATATGGTGCGCGTCATGAAAGGCAGAACTTAATAAGAAACTTTTTCAAAACAGAAATACCCTCGGAGTGTTAATGAACAACACTTAAGATAGATACTCGTATTTATGTGGGAACCTAGTGAAATACTTCAAATCAGTTCACTATATCCTTCCTAAATAGACAGTGCACATACTCTCTGTTAAATATTCTTGTAGAGGGATTTATTATGGTTCAACCTCGAAATGCAAGAAGTCAAGGTAGCAAAGTACACCATTGCAATAGTCCGGTTTCTTTTCGAGCATAACAAGTCTTCTATGTAAGATTTTAGTTATACACACATATTTTCATTTATATTTCAACTGATTTCTTTGCAACTTTTTTAAGGCTTCTATTAACGATGAAAGTACTTAACATATGACCACAATATGTGCACACATAGATACATACTTACATTCACTCTCGTTTATAAATACATACGTCTATGTATATGCAAGCATATTCACTCACCATAGTCACGTGTCCATTGTACGGCGAGTATTTGTCTGCCACATCTATCACAGAGTCCGTCGACCTGGTCACAGCTGTAGCCGAACTACTTAGATCGTGTTGTTTCTGTTGTTGTTCCTGCTGCAAAGTGCAGTTTCCCGGTTGTTGCTGCTGCTGGTGGTGAAATCGTTCATGCGGTACCCCTCCAAATATGAAAGGACCACCAATATCGTCGGCGCCAGCAACTGCGTAAGATTTCCAAGTTTTGGGGGAGGGCGTCAGCGACGGTGGTGCTGCAAATGTGGCATTGCGGCGAGTGCAAAAATCATCTTCGAACCGTGACGATTTGCCCATGTAATGCGACGTTGGGACATTACAGACGGTGTTCAGAATACTATTACTGCTGACGTTGCCGCTGCTGATGTCACTGCCACTGCCATTACCACTATTGGTGAGGGCGTTACGTTCATAATGCGAATAATCTGTCCCATTAAAACCATTTCTTATTTCATCTTGTCCATACTGACTTGGATGTGATAGTTGTTCCTGTTGTCCTGCACCAGCAGTGCTGTATATATTGTTGGCATACAAAACTAGTTGCTGCTGTTGTTGCTGTGGCAATGCGAGCGTATCGAATACAAAATCATTGGACTTAGCAGTAGGCGAGGGAGGACTGCCATAGGGGTAACCGATATGGGGACTGCTGCGCAAATGCTCAGTATATTGCTTTGACAAAATATCGAAATCGTTAAAACCATGCAATCCCTTGGCGCTATCACGTTTCTGTTGCTGCACGTACGGTGAGATATAAGGTTTCTGCTGCTGCTGCTGCATTTGCAGCAACTGTGGTTTTCCTTGTTGCTGTGGCTGCTGCAAGTGACGTTGCGGTTGATTAATGCCAGTCGACTTCTTATTTTTCTTTATTACATTGCTGCTCAACAACATTTTCGGCGGCTTCCTAGCTCCCAACAGCGGACGCTGTGAACTGTTGCATGTATGACCGCGCTGCGTCATAGTGCCACTGGCGGCTGTAGCATACGAATAAAGCGACATATTGTCATCATCATACAAGTCGTCGCCATCCATATATGGGCTAAAGGGCTGCGACGATTGTTGTGGTAGCTGTGGCGACTGGTGCTGTTGCAGATATTGCAAGTGTTGCTGTTGGTGATGATGAAAGCTGCCACCGATGGCGGCAGCAGCGTGTACAATGGGCGGTGAAGGCGGCGCTGTTGTCGTTGGCATGGTAGCGATGCTACTGAAAAAGTTCGTCAGCTTCACCGTCATGTTGCCGCAAGGAAGCGCAACGCGTATTTTTTTTCAACGTAGGCGGAAATTTGTTTTGTAGAAGGTTTGCTGGTCTACACCGTGCGACTGTTGCCGGCACGTTTTCAATTAAAATCACTGTTGCGCAGTTGAAAAGAATATTAATAATTGTAATTGCAACCTGTTGGCAGTTGAAGCGCTGATTCCACGGGACTCCGCTCCTTTCTGCTCAATGTACAATTGTGATACCGAGCTAACTCGAGTTGACAGCGTTTCCTTTGTAGTGAACATTAACGAGTGGATTTATGTGTATGTTGTTGTAGTAAGTTGCACGTTCAAAGCAGGGGACAGCTTTTGTTAACAAATACCTAGAAAAAATTAAGAAAAATTGTGAATAAGAAGAAGAGTAATGCAAAAAAATATTTGTTTTTACAACTGAAATAATAAAAATTCATATGGTGTGGCAGTAAAGAAGCCGATGAAACAAAAAGAAACAAAAAGAGCTTCAGAAAGACAACTAATGTTTGCTTGTGACGTAACGTCCATTAAAAATATATATATTTACATAAATGCAATATTATAGTGACGGCAAAAGTTACCTCACGCTGCTTTTTTAAGACGCGTGGTTTTCAATGAGGCAATACTTTTTTCAGAGTTAGTATTTTTGACAGCTGTTACTTGATGTATACTCAGTTACTTGATTTATACTCAGAACAGACTTAATTAACAACGTTTGCAAATGGGCCCAAAACAAAATGGCCACCGATCTCGATTTTCACAAGAATATTTTGGTCAGCGATGAAGCTCACTTTTGGTTGAATGGGTACGTTAATAAACAAAATTGTCGCATTTGCAGTGATGATAATATACAAACCATTGTTGAGACGCCCCTTACATCCTCAAAAAGTTTGTTGTGCTCTATCATTGACCCATATTTCTTCAAAAATGAAGCAGGCCATAATGGGAAACGCTATAGAGCCATGATTAATGACTTTTTCGTGCTGAATTGGAGGATGTTGATGTGGACGACCTTTAGTTCCAACAAGACGGTGCTACATGCCATACAGCCAAAGAAACAATCAATTTATCGAAGGGAACTTTTGGAGAGCGCATTATCTCGCGTTGTGGGCCTGGGACGTGGCCTCCAATATCATGCGACTTAACACCACTGGACTATTTTTTGTGTGGTTATGTGAAGTCGCTTGTCTACGGAGATAAGCCCGAGACGATTGATGCCTTGGAAGGGAATATTCGGCGCGTTTTTGCTGACATACGGCCCCAATAGTTGCAAAAAGTGGTCGAAAATTGGGCCTCTCGACTGGAATTTATTCGAGCCAGCCGCGGCGGTTATTTAGGTAAAATATACTTTTTACTTAGACCTTTAAAAATATTTTGTTAAATGTTAGTGCAAAACTGTTGCTATAGTTACAGTCCGGTATAATAGTGCAACTATGATGAAAACAAATGAGTTATGTTTATATTTTGTTGGCACTTTCGCAGAAAAAATGGCGAAGAACTAAAAAAAATTTAAATTATACAACTTTTCAAACGGTATTTCTGAAAGCTTTTGTTTAGGGAAGTGTAGATGACCTTCGGAAAAGAGCTATAGAAATAATAAGAATTAAATACAGAAAAAAGCAATTACATTTCAGAAAAACTGGATTGTATTTCCAAAAATCTCAAATATATTTCATAAAAGGCCGAATGTATTTTAGAAAAAACTGAAATATATTTCAAGAAATCTCGAATGCAATTGAGAAATGGCCAAATGTTATGTATTTCATAAAACCCATAAAACCTCACAAGTGTTAAATGGATTTCTGTTGAAAGGGCTTTTTAGTAAGCACCAAATTGTTATACATTTATTATTATAACAGGGCCTTTATTTTTATTAAGTCACTCCGTTGCTTTGATTAGAAATCTCTAGACTAATTGATTTATAAAATATTTGTAACGGGTGTTTTTTTTAGGGGTATAGAACTTCGAATTGAAATAAAACACAAGAAAATCGTTTTAAGGTCCATCAATTTGGCTTTATTGCAAGGATAATTTTATGCCATTAATGTTTAAATATGATTTCGGGCATGTGGCCGCCGCGGCTGGCTCGAATAAAGCCAATTATACAGGTCCAATTTTCAACCACTTTTTCGAGCATATGGGGCCGTATGTCGGCAATAACGCCACGAATGTTGGCTTCCAATTCCCCTAACGTTTCTGGTTTGTTGGTGTAGACGAGCGACTTCACATATCCCCAAAGAAAATAATCCAATGGTGTCAAATCACACGATCTTGGTGGCCAATTGACAGGTCCATTCCGCGAAATTATGCGCTCAGCGAATGTTTCCTTCAATAAATCGATTGTGAAGTGCGCTGTGTGGCATGTAGCGCCGTCTTGTTGGAACCACAACTCATCCACATTCATGCCATCCAATTCGGGAACAAAATAGTCGGTTATCATGGCTCTATACCGGTCTCCATTAACGGTAACTGCCTCTTCAGCATTATTGCGGAAGAAGTATGGCCCAATGACTCCACCAGCCCATAGAGCACACCAAACAGTCAGTTTTTGTGGATGTAATGGCGTTTCAAGGGTCTCATGTGGATTCTCTTCACTCCAAATGCGGCAATTTTGCTTGTTGACGTAGCCATTCAACCAAAAATGAGCCTCATCACTGAACACTGAACTCACGGTAAACTTCGCGAACTGAACCATTATTTTCGAAATAAATTTGCACGATTTGCAAGCGTTGTTCTTTTGTCAACCTGTTCATGATGAAATGGCAAACCAAACTGAACATAAATGACATTAGAGTTGCCACATTTGACCACAAAATGCCAGTTTTATCTCTATTCGAAAAACAAACCTCTAAAAAAAACACCCTTTACTTATATATAGTCTTCAAATCTTTACCATATCCTTGTAATATACAACTTCACTAACCAGAATGCAATCTCAACTTAACGAAGATATATATTTTTATTTTTAATTCTTTGCATATTCATTGTATGTATTTATTGTAAAGAAACTTAATGCGATACACTCATTTCCTTCTTTTTATGCTCCGACTTCATCAGTTATACGCAGTTGATTGCACTTTGCTAGTAGCATTACTTCCAACATTGTCATTGCAATAAATTGCAATGCTACCACTTCGTAGGCGGATAGTGAGTTCCTATTATTCTTATTTTTTTTTATTCACTTCCTTAGCTCTTCTATTATTTTATTTGTTTTTTTTTTGCTTTGAACGCGTGGGTGTTTGTTCGTGTTTGTTCGTGCTGCTGCTGACATCGCCGGGACACAAGTGATTTGTGGCAAGTTGAAGGTGAATGACAGACAGTATGGCAGTAAGTGAGTCAGGCAAACGAAAGTGCCAGCGTGAACGCATAAATTATTAGTGGAAGTTGTCAGACCGGATATGACGTGAATTGTATAGTTTTTTATGATTTGGTCGAGGCTCTTTAGCCGCTGTATTACTGAAGTGGCAGAAAGGCAACTTCACCAAAATTTAGTTACAAGTATTAGACAAATAGACTTAGATGGAATGTCCAAAAATCAGAGACGTGAAATGATTTTGTAACGGATTTACAGTTTTTTCTATTAATTAACTGAACCTTTAAGTGAAACGAAATTTGTAACAAAATTTTGATCCGAAATGAAATCATCTTGTGAAGGTCATGGTTCGAAATATCCCAAACGTTTTATATTCAGGTATGAGAAATATCGAAAAAAAGCCTTCCAATAGTTTTTCTGTAGTCCTTTCAAATTATCCACACTGATTCCGAAAAAATTAATGCAAAGGGCAAGTCTTAAAAAGAAGAAAATAAGGCCTTCCCGGTAAAACATTTATGTGAATTGACACTTTTTTGTATGTCTCTGAAAGCAAGGTGTCGGTAGACAGCACATTTTCCTCCGTACAACTTAAACGTTGGGCTCTAAGAGCAAATACTGACGAGGGTAAGCTGGAATATATTATTCTCATCAATATCAATAGAATATTGTTATGCATTTTTTTTTTATAAAAACCAAACCAACACGCTGTTGTAGTAGTATAAAAGAAATTTTATAAATATATCACGCTTGATTCTAATCCAATATTTGATCAGAATCTCCCACTTAAGCTTTCATTCCGTCAAAACGTTATCAAAGATTGTCTGCAGAAATCTCAACTAATAACCTTACGATGGTTAAAAGCAAAAATCGTAAATGCACAATCAACGTTCATACAAAATAATATAGCGAAGTTAACTACTAAAGTTTTAAGTAGGAAAAAATTGGGCTTACCTTTTGATATGTCTATGATTACATTGCCGTAACAAAGTCACGCCCTCCACTGCAGCAATATCATCAACTTTAAGGGACATAACTGAAACAATGGCAATGCGAGTATATAAATACAAACATACATGCAAAGCTATACAGAAGTTGGTATGCATGTATATGCACATGTTTAGCAAAGAAAAAACAATGATAAGAAGTGACGAGCAGTGACGCAGAAGCAGCAACATTGACCAATTTACACTCGAGGGCTTTGCTTTGTGAGTTAGTATCAACAGCAAAAGCAAAATAAGGCAGAAACGGCAGAGATAGCCACCAGAATGCAACTTGTGCATGAAAAGAAGTTTCCCATGCACACAATAATAACAAACGTAAATATGTATGTTCGTATATATCTTGTATATGTGTGCAATAAAATTGTATTTGTGTATTTCCTTTCGCTGTTACAAAGCTGTCTTTTGTTTAATAACCTTTAGCATACATGAACATATGTACCTATGAATGTACATACAAGCACGTACAGTGGTGACCAGATGGTTAGCAACCAACTTCATCAAATTATGTATGCAATAGTGAATTATTTTAAAATACACTAACTCTTTGTCGAAACTTGAAAAGAATCAACAAATTTGCATACAAAATTTAAACTTTATTTAATTGTATACAAAATGTATGGTATCGTTTTTTTAATAAATGGCATTCATCCAGTTACGAAAAATTTCTAAATTTCAATAAAATTTTTAACTTAAAAACAACTTACATTTTTTTTGAGTCTACTTTTTTGTGGATAAATTTTATTACAATAGAGTACAAGTATCAAGTAACCAAAATTTATAGTTAATTTTTTTTCTAGGTTCTCCATCTACTTATGGGTAAGTCCCAAATAAGGTCTACCGCGAACGGAAAATTCAAAGTGGTCAGAGTATGTTTTTATTATATTTCAGCATAATTTAAATATGTATATGATATGGATATAAAATATTTTATAGTTTTCTCTAATTATAGACCGATAAATAGGACTTCAAAAAAAGGCTTTTTCGGCTTTTTCATTTGCCCCTTTTGCAAACAAAATATAACATATTTCTTTTTGTATTGAGCCTGTTTTAAGTGGATCCATATAATTGCTGTAATTCCGATATTTGTAGCCTCTTATATAACATTGAAAAAAACTCTAAGAAACTTTGGAAAATGAAGATTTTCTGATTCGATCTTACCCTTATCCTGGTGTCGCGTCCATTACCAAAAAACTACACAAGTTGCTCCTATAAGCAAACATGTCGTCCAACCAAAAAAAAAATTTTTGCAGTTAAGTAGGCATATGTACATCTTCCAAAAAATAAAATAATTTTTTACCGAACTGTTGAATAAAATATTTTATGGGTGATTAAAATTTGTCGCGTCCGCAACCGTGAGTACAAAAATTCACTTAAACAATAATACATATGTATGTGTATATTAACATTTTTGTTTATAGATGGAAACAACCATAAAGAAAGAAAAAACAGAAAAAATTAAGAAGTGGCGGGAAAAGATGTACATTACTTTTAAGTCTCTTTATTACTTTGTTGCACTTGTAATGTAATTTTTGTTTATTCTTATGAGAATTTCATTAAAAAACTAAAACAGACCTATGTATTTACTGTATATTACTCATTGAGGTGATCCCCATGTTATATAGTATGTAGAGTGCTGGTTCAAGTCACGGGAGAAATAATATCAAAATTACTAAGAAAACTTTTCTGAAGGGATTCGCTACTCGGCAGTTTTTTGCCAAACCCTTTTTAGTGCATTTTTGAAAGCTGGTAATCAAAAATTCATTTGGCTTATCGGATGCCGTTTGGAGTCGGCATGAAGCTTATAATAGGTTCGCCATTTAAAAAAGTATCAGACTGCAAATTTGAGAAAAAACTCGGCATACATCTCCTCGGAAATGATATACTTTATACAATTTATTATGTATTATCATTACTATTATTCATTGGTAAAAATTTGTCGCGTCCGCAATGTCGCGTCCGCAACCATACTTTAGCTCGTACCCAACTTTTTATAAAGATATTTTAACTTTCGTAAATCTACAAACGGGGGGCCTTATTTGACCTTACATCACTCATTTAAAAAACATATATTATCTTCTAATTTTCGCTGTTTTACATACTTTCGCAAGCATTAAAAAAATTCTTCCGTTTCCTGTCGCGTCCGAACCACATTATATATTGATATATATAAGGACTTAAATCCTTAAAGTCCCCAAAAAATATATGGAGCGAAGCACCCCGGCAGTGCTTTGCAATTATTATAATATGGATTGAGCTCGCTTCTTTTTCCTGCCTTTTAACAAGAATTAAACACGTGCGAATGTCGCGTCCGCAACCCAGGACTTACCCATATGTATGTACATATATATAAATCAATTTGGTTGATATGCTATATAAAATCAAAGTAGTTCTTTAGCAAATTGAAACTTGCCCTTTCATTTATTAAAAATGTAATGGGCTACAAAACTACGTTTTAAAAACGTTCTTAAATTTTATTGTATATTTTTTGAAAAAACTTGGTCTTTTAATTCAAAAAAGATTTAAAATAAACTAAATAAAAGAAAATTTAATTGTTCACCAATGATAGCACAAACAAATATGGATAGATTTGGGCTCATAATTTTTTATTTAAAATTGTTTTTCAAGTAAACTATGATTCATTCTCTATGAAAACCCATAAATACCCATTTTTAAATTATTTAATAAATGTACAATGATTTAACTTTTGTGAAATTGTTTTTAGAATTTTTTTCAGTATGTAGTTTTCTGGCTCATTAAATTTTAGTCTGTGAAAGTGCAAGTTTCAACCCTGTCGGAAAAAGCAGACAGTCTGAAAAATTAACCAATTTTAAAGTAGTTGGAAATCAACTGCTTTGAAACAAATGCAGCGTGCGATTCTTTAATTATTCGTACTCGTATATTTATATGAGCGTAATACAAAACAATTTAAAAACATTTGTAGTGAAGAGAAACTAGGAAATTTTTAATTGAATCCATATAGTATACATATGTGTATAGTATATACATACACTGTACTCATAAAAACTCTCATCTGACAGCAGAAGGCTGTTGTGCCATTCACTTACAATTTCCAATAAAAACATATGACGAATTGACAGCCGTTGTCGAAAATATTTACGAAGAAAACAAAACAATTTACGTGAGAAGCTAATATAATCATAAAATTCTAAATATATATCTAAAGCTTTTTCCCATATATTCCATAGCTTGATGGAATGAAGTCCCTAATCAAGGCAAAAGCTAAAAAGATGCATTTGGCTCTTTTGTCCAAGGACGTTGTAATGAATTGCAAGCTCGATGGAACTCACGGAAAAAAATATTAAAAGCTTTTGCTAATTTCTATCTGCTTTCGAAAGGTAAGAGAGTCGGCGAGCCCATAAAATGCGTGATTCTTAAAATATTTCAATTTTTTCTTTATCATTATTAACATACATAGATGCCTTTATTTTTTATTTTGATTTATTTATTTAAGTCAAACACACAACCATAAGTTATTTTACAATGTTTGACCTTAAAACTATACTACACATCTTTAACTTAAAGTAGTATATTGATACTTAACATGTAACATGTAAAACTTAAAGTAACATGTAAAACTTAACGTAACAAATTGACCTTATAGTAATAGTTAGCTATAATTAAATTGTAGTGGTGAAGAAATATATGTATAAGAATGGAAATAAGTTGAGAGAAAAATAAGAAGAGACAAGAAGAAATGTCTCGAGTACGTTCAGCAATGTTCGGCAAGGTAGCGCTGCAATTCATGTCTAAAGTGCAGATTCCCTTTAATGCTTCTCATTTTTAGTGGTAAAGCATTCCAAAGACGGACAGAGAACACAAGGTATTGACGTTCAGATACCAAACTACTATATTTCATTGGAACTAGGTTGAGCGAGCGCGAGGATTTGGAAAATTTTAGTCGGTCATTGAGATATCGGGGCTCCTGAGTAGTAATAATTTTCATAAGTAGCGTTAAGCATTTTAATTTTAGTAAATTGTCAAAAGATACAGACGCAATTTGCTTTGCAAACACAGATATGTGGTCATTACGTTTTTTAAAGTAGATGTACCTAGCGATGTTATTGTATAATACATTGATTTTACTACGACACACACTATCAAAATTAGTATACAACTCACAACCGTATAGTAACTTCGGCAACAAATATGTCTTAGCTAGAATCAGTCGAATTTTCACTGGTGTAAAGTGTTGAGTAGTCCATAAGTTTAGGAGCATACCATATACTTTGCCTATAGTACTAAAAATGTGGTTACTCCACGTCAGGGTTCTATTAAATATAACCCCTAAATTTTTGACAGTGTCAGTATATATAATTACAGCATTATTTAGTTTAACGTCCGAACAGTCGCCGAGTTTGAAAGTTTTCTTATATATTGGAATACACTGGGATTTATCTGGATTAAGGATTAATCCGTTGTCAGAAGCCCACCTGCTTATAAGTTTCAAATCAGTATTTAAATTGTTAGTACAGACATCAATGGAGTCAAGGGGACAACTTACATATAATTGAACATCATCTGCATAAACATAGATATCACTATATTTAAGCACACTGAACAGGTCATTAATATACAAGACAAACAGCAAGGGACCAAGAATAGAACCTTGAGGGACACCTCTAGTTGTAAGTAGGTAATCGGACATAGTGTTGCCAGCACATACTGCTTGCAAACGATCACTTAGGTATGATTTCACAAGAGTTGTTGCAGACGTTGAAAAATTAAAAAAGTTTTTAAGTTTTAAAATTAGAAGTTTGTGGTCCACAGAATCAAACGCTTTTGAATGGTCAAGTAAAGTTAGAAAGGTCGCATGGTTTTTATCAATGGCATTTTGTATCGAAAATCGTGACCCAGAGGAAGTTACTCGCAAGGCCATTCAGGCGGTAAAAAAACAATGTTTTTACGAAGTATTTATGCAGAAGAAACTAAATTGAATTTTCTTTCTTTCAAATATATTTGAAAGTGGTTGAAATCCAATGCAGAGTCGGATAATATAATGAGATTAAACCACTTGTGGTTAGAAAAAAAGTACTTTTTAAATTGCTTTTAAAGTACTTTGATTTCCGACAGAGAAGTGTCTGAAACTTCTCACTGATTTTTGGCAATTTTTTAATTTATTTTTTACATAAAATGAATTGCGAAAGAGCGTCAGTAAAATAATTGTCAAAAACTAGTAGTAATCAGTAGCAACTAGAACCTTGCACTTTGTTGTACTAAATTTGAATTAGCTATCTATATATATACCCTAAACAATTCTAAAATTTTTTTAAAGATCTTAGTTTTAATGATATTTTGATAAATGTTCTCTACATTTTTTACAATATTTAAAAAGTTGTTTTTAAAGGTGTTTGTTAGAGAATTAATGATGTTTTAATTGAAAAATGTGGCCGCTGTGGTCGAGTTTGTTGCGGTGCGTTCTATTACTCGATATGCCGGTGAGTTCGAGGTTCGAATCTCAGTCAGGGCAAGCAAAATCCTAATCATAAAAAAAGTTTTTTCTTATAGGGGTCACCCCTCGGCAGACAATGGTAAAACCTCCGAGGGTCCCTCCATTTGTGATATAATATTAAGACGCACACCACAAATGGTAGGAAAAGCTCGGCCAAACACTAAGCTATATAGTGTAAGTTCCAAAATTATATTATTATATTATAATTGAAAAAAATTTTTATATAATTGAAGGATAAATAAAGTTTCGAAATATATCAATATATATTTGTGCCAAAATTTTTTAACAGATTGTAATATTAAAACACTTTGTAGGTATGTATGTCTACGTAGAAGCATATATTTTCACATTTATATATAACATATCTATACAATTACACAAATGCATATATGTGTTTTTTTAGTTGCGGCTTGACTGTTGCATAGTTTTGACTTTGACTGAGGATTTCTGTTTAATTTTCGACTTTACATGTCTATCGGTGTTCCCTCAGCATTTTTCATCTTTATTGTTTAGCGTAGCAGTGGTTTGTAAAATTTATTGCTTTTTATACATGTACTCGTAGTACATATGTATGTATGCACACGTCTACATTTCTGTAAAGTTGAACCACTGTGAGATGCCTTCGGGCAAATATACATACATACCTACATATGTATTTACTAGGATGTTCGATTATTCGAGTTTTTTGTAAAACTGGTTTTCGAATTATTTGAAAATGGCATTTTGAAAAAAACCGTTTCCTAATTTTTACATCAAGAAAAAACCGATAAACCGGTTCTTTTTCCAAGTAAGAAAAAATTTAATCAATTTACATACATATAGTTAATTAAACTAGATCAGTGTCCGAATTCAGTAAGCAGTGCAAGTCTCTGATAGACAAAACTTACAATTTTAGACGAGTTTGCGTTAATTGGTCTCAAGTCGTCTACTCTCAAAACAAAGTCTCTCAATTGTCATCAAGTCAATAATCTTCAACTCATACATAGTCTTATATTTTACAACTTGATATTATTCCAAATTACTGAATTCCACATTGAGCGGACTTACTGACTGAGTAAGGCGTGATGCCATTTTTAAGGTTTTGCCGTCCTCTTAAAAAATATTCTAAAATATATATGCTGCGTTTCTTTTTTGCAAATTAAGGATTTTATATTTCGAATATACATATATATATCTAATTGATAAACACTTTGTGGTTTCTGTTTCAATAAAAATATAATGGATGTAAAATTAGTCAATGTGCTGTTTTTCTATTATTTATCAAAGCCTTTAAATTTACAACTATGTAAAAAAAACAGTTTTGCCGATTAAAAAAACCGATTTAGTCGATATTCGAAAAATCAAGATTTCAAAAAAACCGTACAATAATTTATGAAAAAACCGAAGAAAACCGATTTGAAAAAACCGATTCAATCACCCTAGTATTTACACATGCATATGTACTTGAGTATGTATCCAACAAACTCTATTGCAAATATTTCTCAGACTGTTGTTATTGCATTGTGCCACTCGGCAATTACTTCTCTTTTATTTTACTATTTTTTCTATACCTTATTTAAAAAACAAAAAAGGACTTTTTTTTATTTGCATTGCACTTTTTCTACACTTCGTTTTGAATGCTTTGTCCATGGAAGGCCATTATTGTTGTTTGCTGAAAAACGCTCCTCGGTTGCTATTGGTGACGTTTCCAAAGAAGCTGAAAAGTATCGCTGCGTAATGTGGCAAATAGTTTCCACCCAGTGAACTTTCTTTGAGAATTGTAGAAAAATTTTGTTTCACAGAAAATTGAGGGTGGAAAACTTGAACTTTGTTTATAGAATGTTCGATGGAAAGGAAATGTTCTGCCTTTAACGTTCACTCTTTAATTAGGAATCCCATTTTGTAGTAATGCTACGATAGTGGAAATATGTTTTATTATTTTTGAAAGAAGTTTCTCGAAACGCATGTTAGCTATCAAGAAACTTTCCATAAAAAAGTTCTAGCACTTGCAGTTGCCGGCCCAACTCTCACATACATACATATATTCTAAAATACTCAATAGAATCCAATTCCAAGGCTATTTCGTACTTAATTGGCAAATGTTACTCAAACTTAGGGGATAGGTATTAAGGCTTTGTGCGAGTATGTCCAAATTTCTGCCTAAATAAATAGAGAAAAATCTTAAGTCACTGAAAAGTGCCGCATTGAATAGGAGCAATTTAAAATATTTTTGACCATAGGTTTTTGCCTCTATTTTACTTTCAAATATTTTTGGGCCAAAGACCACAAATGAATTCGTTTTCATTATAGTTTTGACTAAAAAAAGAAAATATTCAGAGCAAGGATGCATTGTAACGTTAAATTTCACGTGAGCGAAGTGTTTTAAATTGTTTTGGTTAAAACATTTCAATATATTATCGTTAAAGTAATTATCATAATACATTTCATTGCTTTTTTAACAGAAACGAAATGCTATCGTTACGGTGAAACGTTAATAAAAACGTTAAAGGTTTAATTTAAAGTGTCCGGCAATGACGCAACATGCTGTCAGCTTATATCGTGAAACTTCGGGTTTCGGTAACGTTAATTTTGTATCGTTTCAATATTAACGATTTGATTTCGCTTTGTTGACGTAACAAACTCATTTTGTTAAGCTAATTTTGCTCGTTAACAAAACGAAATGGTATCGATTCGTTTGTTGAGCAGCCCTGATTTAGAGAGATGCTCTTTCAAGGTATGCACATTTTTTAAATACATACCAGCTATCCTATAAATTTTTCGAAAATTATCTATAAACATATCTGCAGCTAAGTTTTATAATGTAATTAATATCAGATTATACTAAAGATCTGATTTTTTTAAACATATCGACAGCAAGCGGATCTCTCTCGTTTTTAGATTAATATGTAATTGTGGATCATTAACTTGTAGGCACGCAATTTAGACTTCAAACAAACGAATGCTTTTCAACTTTTAAGATAATTTCATTGTGAAATTCATGTATGTAACGGGTGTTTTTTTTAGGGGTATAGAACTTCGAATTGAAATAAAACACAAGAAAATCGTTTTAAGGTCCATCAATTTGGCTTTATTGGAAGGATAATTTTATGCCATTAATGTTTAAATATGATTTTGGGCATGTGGCCGCCGCGGCTGGCTCGAATAAAGCCAATTCTACAGGTCCAATTTTCAACCACTTTTTCGAGCATATGGGGCCGTATGTCGGCAATAACGCCACGAATGTTGGCTTCCAATTCCCCTAACGTTTCTGGTTTGTTGGTGTAGACGAGCGACTTCACATATCCCCAAAGAAAATAATCCAATGGTGTCAAATCACACGATCTTGGTGGCCAATTGACAGGTCCATTCCGCGAAACTATGCGCTCAGCGAATGTTTCCTTCAATAAATCGATTGTGACGTGCGCTGTGTGGCATGTAGCGCCGTCTTGTTGGAACCACAACTCATCCACATTCATGCCATCCAATTCGGGAACAAAATAGTCGGTTATCATGGCTCTATACCGGTCTCCATTAACGGTAACTGCCTCTCCAGCATTATTGCGGAAGAAGTATGGCCCAATGACTCCACCAGCCCATAGAGCACACCAAACAGTCAGTTTTTGTGGATGTAATGGCGTTTCAAGGGTCTCATGTGGATTCTCTTCACTCCAAATGCGGCAATTTTGCTTGTTGACGTAGCCATTCAACCAAAAATGAGCCTCATCACTGAACAAAATTTTGCGATGAAAATCAGCATCGAGATCAATCTCATTTTCGGCCCATACACCAAAATCACGACGCATTGCTTGGTCTCGCGGCTTTAATTCTTGCACAAGCTGGATCTTGTAAAGTCGCAAGCCAAGATCTTTGCGCAAAATCTTCCATAAAGTTGATGGACAAAGCTCCAATTGCTGTGCACGGTGGCGAATCGATTCATTCGGGTCCTCTTCAACACTTTGCTCTACAGCGGCAATTGTTTCTTCGGTGCGCACTGTTCGACGTCTCTGCGGATGCGTATTATCACATAGAGTAAACGTAGTGCGAAAACGATCCATGGTTAACCGAATTAATTGCTCTGATGGACGATTATGTCGACCATAAAATGGACGGAGCTCACGGTAAACTTCGCGAACTGAACCATTATTTTCGAAATAAATTTGCACGATTTGAAAGCGTTGTTCTTTTGTCAACCTGTTCATGATGAAATGGCAAACCAAACTGAACATAAATGACATTAGAGTTGCCAGATTTGACCACAAAATGCCAGTTTTATCTCTATTCGAAAAACAAACCTGTAAAAAAAACACCCTTTACATGCATCAACATCCACATCAGGATTGGGATTTTTATCAGTATCATCAATAACTCGTCTTCACAAGTGCCGCTCTCCGATAAAAAACGTTTATGTGAGCGCTTTTTCAATCCTCGAATTACTTAATGAAAACGCTCTTTACATATAATCAAAGCAGACAGTTGGGTCAATATTGGGTATAATTTTTAGTATTCGAAAAATATGTGACACGCACATAACTTCAAAAGCATAATCATATGTACTACGAATGTTGTATGTATGTATGTGTACACATTACATTATCCGTGTGAATGTATAGTATGCTGCATGCATTGCCAATTCCCCTGGGCTACCAATTTCAGAGGTGATCAAACGGTGTGCGGTAATACAGGTTAGGACCTTTTTTTGATTTTGTTTTTTTCTTCCTAACTCGTATTTTCGCAAAAAACGCTTGCAGTTTTTCCAGCGTTTTTGAGTTTTTTTATTGAACCACTGCGCATGCGCGGCAGACAAAGTGGATGGCACAATAAATTCACCAGCTAATGGTAGTTGTCTCTGAAGAAACCAGTTTTTTTCTTTGGACTTTTTAAATTCATTTTAATGAAATGAACGTGACCGGATAGCATGCTCACTCATACACACTTACACTCATGAGCACATACCGACATATGTACATACATACATATGTATTTATCGAAGTGTATTAAACTGCAACCATAAAAACAAGCGTTCGTAACGGCAAGTGCTGGTTTGCCTAAAGCCTAAACCCTTGAGTAAAATACTATACATTTTAAAGTTACAAATGATTGGACACAATTCCACTTTAGAGTACACAATAAGATTATAATGTAATGATTGTGTTCAACTTTCTATATACTGACAGTTTAATAAAATCACACATTCCAAAAATGAAAATTAAACATATTAAAAAAGCAATTATTTTGTATTTGTATATGTGTGCACGCATATAATCAACTTAATCCATTTTTTTTTGCTGTGTTGTGAACCACTATCTCATCAGTATGCACCCTACACTTTAAGCCTTCATCCGTTCTCATTATCATTTCCCGTTAAATTCAACTTAATTATGCACAATAAAGCTAAAGCGCTGATTATGCATACTTCGCACAACTTTCGCATAACGTTTGAGAGTTTCGCACAACCTTACGTATTTAATGTTGATTATGCTTCGCACAACCAAACTTATCAGCCCTGCCAACCGTCAAACAATAATAAATGGCTATTAACGTAGTAGGGTCATTCACGTTATGCGCACAAAAACAGCTGATCTTTGTGAAGAATATGTAAACGCATTTTGATATAAAATTTTAAAGCAGGCTTAATTATTTTTTACAAGGAATTAGCAAATAAAATATTCCCTCAAATCCAAGGCGAAATAGTCCATGAACACCACATTGTTATCGTAAACATGATGCCACAAGCTCTCTTGTTAGCAATCCTTCGGGGTGGCTCTGGCGACTCTTTAAAGAACGAAACACCGCCTTTTACGAGCTGATAACGCACCGTTCTAATTGGGCACAAAATACATAACACAACTATATGTACAACATATTCATTCATTTCATGAGCAAACTGCACAAAATGTTTTTTTCACTAAAAATCACAAATCAAATGTAAACAAATATTTTTGTTTTTATCAAATGAAAATAAAGTATAACAATTAAGATAAATAAATAAAATCAAATTATAAACTTTACCGAGGTTACCTGTTAAATCTGCCTTGCTCAAACCCAAATATACATGTATTTTCAAATCCGAATTTAGAATTCGTTAACGTTATCGGACATAAAAGAAAATTGTGTGATTGTACATTAAATTAAAAACCAACGACAACCGGCGGCATAGAAAAAAAAATTAATAAATAAATCTTCATTTCAACTCCAGCAAAAACTTCTTACAATAACTTAAAACAATATTTTATACTCATTTGGTGAACTCTTTCTCTACACTCCTTTCCATTTTCAAAAATATTTCGTACTTTCGACGAAAATACAAATGGTCAACCTTATATTTTTAGTATTTGTATTTCAGCTATATTTATTTGGTTTTTTGAAGAAAATAAAACAAATAATATAAGAATTCACATGTTAACAATAAGAAAGTTGTGAATATCCCTAAAAACCTTTACATACAACTCTGTTAAAGCATTAGTATTGGTAGCACTGCAATTGAAATGTCACTTAAGGAAAACGCTAGCAAATCAAAATTCAACAGACTTCAAATTTTTATTAAGTTGTGCTAATTTCTGGGTAATCGGATACAGGTAAAATGCATTGAACAGATTTTATTTGACACTTCAAAAGTTATGCGTAAGTTGTGCGAAGTATGCATAATCAGCGCTTAATGCTTGTAAAACAGTATGAACAGCAAAAACAAAGCGAAATAATAAAATTTCTATCAACATGAAAACACCAACCTTAACCCTTTTAATCAACGAAAAAACTGCCCTATTTCACTTTGAGCACCCAATGCACTGGCTAACTTATTTACACTAATAAATAGTAAATATTTACTTGTGTATGTATGTATATGTTAAGATATTTTTTTTTGTACTCGTATGCACATTTTAATTATAAAAAGCTTTAAATAAACGCACGCATGCACACAATTGCAATGGCAGATCCACGTTGTCATAAAATTATTAACTTAAAACAAGAATGTGTAAGTAGTTACGGAACTGGTATTTTACGGGAGTTAGATAGTCGCGACCACGGCAAACGAGGTGGGCAAGGAGGACATATTTAGTTCCACAGTCAAAAAATTAAATATCCACGACGAAACGTCTGAAAACGGATTGAGACTGATCGACTTCGACGGGATCCGAAACATGGTATTCTGTAGTACCAGGTTCTAACATAAGAATATACGTCACGCTACTTGGCTGTCTTAAGATGGTAAAACAAAAAACCCAATTGACTATGTTGTGATAGACGGAAGGCATGCTTCCAGTGTCTTAGATGTGCGCACGAACTCACCTCTGTGCGTCAAAAAGCGTGCGAAAATGGATACAATGAAAGCTCGACGTCGGAAAGCTGCAATCACAACAGATAGCCACGCACTTCGCTACTCGACTCGCACTCCTACCCCCTAAGAGCAGTAATCAACACATCGATATTTTAGAGCAATGGACCCACATCTCCTGCTTTTTACGTACCGCCGGTAACAATCTGTTAGTTTTCAGCGAGCTCCGAAAAACGACTGGTACGATGAGGAATTTAGCGTTGCCACGGAACGGAAAGATGCTGCCTACATGATCACGTTGCGATCGGGCGTAACGCGAGGCTTGTGGGAGAGATATCGCGAGTTGAAGAAGGAAACAAGACGCATTTTCCGAGAGAAGAAGAGAAATGTCAAAATGCATGAGTACGAAGAGCTTGAAATGCTGGCCGATAGGAAAAGCCCTCGAAAATTATTTCTGTATTCCTGTAAGAACGACAACGGCGACCTGGTGACTGAAGTCCAGAATATACTTAGTTTAGGGAGGGTACACTTCTCCACGCTACTTAGTGGTAGTAGCAGATATCACCTTGGAGAAGATGATGAATAGAAACCCCAATCAATGACCACGGAAATGATGTTCCGTTAACCCACTGCGACAAAATGCGTATAGAAATAGCATGGCTAAAGAACAACAAAGCGCCCGGAGCTGATGGGCTGCCAGCTGATGGGCTGCCAGCTGAGTTATTCAAATATGGTGGAGAAGAGTTGGTAAAGCGCATGCACCAACTTATCAGCAAAGTATGGTCGGACGAATGCATGCCTCCTAATTGGAATCTAAGTGTACTTTGCCCAATCCAAAAGAAGGGTGATACTGCAATTCGCGCCAACTATCGCGGTATCAGCCTTCTTAACATCGTTTATAAGGTTCTGTCGAGCGTTTTGTTTGAGAGACTAAAGCCCACCGTTAATGAAATAATTGGACCTTATCAGTGTGGTTTTAGATCTGGTAAATTTACCATCGACCAGATATGCACCGAATCGACAAGTACCACCTTTTTGTCGACTTCAAAACCGCTTTCGACAGCATAAGAAGAAGTTGCCTTTATGCCGAAATGTCTGAATTTGGTATCCCCGCAAATCTTATACGGCTATGTAAAATGACGTTATAACTTTGAAAAAGTAGAGAACTTCGTTTACTTAGAAACCAGCATTAACATCGATAATAATGTCAGTCTCGAAATCCAAAGAAGGATCCCTATTGCCAACAAGTTATACTTCGGGCTGAGTAGGCAACTGAGCAGTAAAGTCCTCTCTCGACGGACAAAACCATATATAAGTATCTCATTATGCCCGTCGTATTGTATGGCGCAGAAGCATTTACGATGAAGATATCTGATAAGAGTGCTCTAGGAGGGAGGCCTTGTCTGCGTTGGAAAGACCAAGTGGTAAAGGACTTGGGTAGTCTATGTATTTCCAACCGGAGCCAGTTAGCGAAAGAAAGAAATAACTGGCGTACTATGCTAAGCTCGGCCAAAATCGCATAGGCGGTTATCAAGCCAATAAAGTAAGTAAGTACGTAAGTCGCGCTAGGACAAAAATCACTGTGTCTCAGCGGAAGCGATGACCGATCATTGCAACCAGAAATGACATGATACGAAACTCTCTGATTCGTGAGAGCGGTACTAAAACGCGCATTTCTCATATCATTTTCCAATAGTGCCCCTATGTAAGAAATGCAGTTTGGGAGTTTTCATAAAAGTTCTTGGGGATTTTGAAGTTTCCACACAATCATTGAAGTATACAAATGGAACAAATGGCAATACAGCTAATGTAAAAATAAATACACGATATCAAGAAATCAATATGCAAACAATACACACATACAAATGTATGTGCAAAAACATTTAATAACAGCCTTCCCATAGGCAAAAGTGTGTAATTTAAAATGCAATATGTGTATATTCAGTTCTCTTTGGAAAAATATGTTCGTTTTAATAAAAAAAAAACTGTATTTTAAAGTATAGTATATAAAACAAACAGTACTTTAAAGCACAGCTAAAACCGACGTTCTTTGTTATCACTAAACTATAGAATTTACTTTTCAATTTAGATGTTTACGAAAAAGAAGCTTGATATATCTGACAGCAACTATAGTGCATATCAGAATTGTACGACACCCATCAAATTTTGACTTTATTTTAAATATTTATTTTTACTTTATCTAAATTTCATTAAATTCCTTGTATTCAATATTCTAAACTAACAAATGCACCTGTATGACTCAGCTTCTAAGCTATAAGTTGGTAGGTAATTTGCTATTAATTAAAGGAAACGGGAAGTGCGGTGGACATGCAAACAGCTTACATACGAAAAAAGTTTTAAAAACGAGTTTACAAATAGTTTCAGAAATCCGAGCGAATTTTAAGCGATTTTAAACATGGTTTTTTTTACTAAAACTGATTGAGCTCCAAAACTGTAAACTAAGAATTTTTGGAGGCTCTAAAAAAGAAGTTAAAAATTTTTTGAAAATTCGTTTATTGCGTTAAAATTTTTGTGTGGAGTTTGAAAGTTTCATTCATTAAGTTATTAACTATTTAATTTAAATCTGAACTATATTTATAAAAAACTAGAAGATCCGGCGAACTACGTCTTGCCCCATATTGAAATAAATGAAACACTTTTCGAACTCTGTTGAATACATATAAATACGTACTAATATGTATTTTACTTGTACGTAATGTAAATACTTTGAGGGAATATATTATTAAATCAATTCAAAGCTTTGTGGTTAACGCACTTCCATTATAAATCGTAACCTAAATATTGTTTTTCTATATGCTACTTATGGCAGATTTCAAAGCTTTCAAGAATATACAGTATTTCGGCGTCCCAGTTAAGTTGTACAGTTTCCTGTATATCTCGACTCCATCACAACCAAACAACTCCATTTTTTGCAAGCCCATTTTTCATCATCCAAGTAGCAAACAACAAGAATTTCATTAAAATCGGTTTAGAAATACGAACCCTAGCTGAGTAATTTTTCGCGGGGATTTTTTCTTCCCCTTTCCAATACGTATACAGAATATTACCGAAATCGACCGATAAATACGATTTTTAAAAATAAACCAACTCCAGCGCAACCTATCGGGGTTTTCTCTCCATATCATTTTCCTTGGGCAAAGACAAAGACAACCAAAAAAAGTATGCTTCCTTTATCGCGGTTAAACGTACGCAACTTCGGAGAAAAGATAACTTCTACTTGTAATTGAAATGACAAATTTACACATCTTATTAGTGTAATATGTTGGCTGCTCATTCTACTTTTTAAGTGGCAAATGAGAGTTGAAAATAATAATGAATTTGATGAAAGAATATGTTTATAGTGTATCGCAATTTGATATTAAACAACTAAAAAAAGGCTGTCTTCGGTTAAGCCGAAGGCTGCATACCTTTCATGAATGGAAGAATTGTATGAGAGCGACGTGTTATATATCTGTAGTCACAAGGGATAACAGCCCAACTCAATTTGGAGTATTTTTAATACCACTTGAAATGTCAATCAATTAACTAAAATGATCAACTCAGGACTTAGTTTATATTTCTTTACTAAATTTAGGCAATTCAATGGTAGTTTCACTAAAAATATAATTTAAAATAAACATAATTACGTAGTTTAGTCTCATTTCTTCTTGTATGTACATATGTATATCTTACTGAATTTAGTTTGATTGTTATTCCTTATGACCACAGATATATTCGGTATAATGATTATAATTCCTATAATAGTCCCAATAATAATTAACATTTGTGGAAAATTTCAAGTCTTTAGCGGCATAAATGGGGTGATTTTGGTACTAAATGTAATATCTGAACAATGGGTTGCATGGGAGCTATATGTATTATTTCTTTGATCTTTATGATTTTCACTGCTTATATAGGCAGCAATAAAAGCGGACCTTCTTACAAAATTTTAAGCCTCTGGCTGCTTAAATGCAGGAGTTATGGTCCAAAATATAATATCTGAACTATCGGTTGTATGGGAGTTATATTTTATATTTCTTTGATCTTTAGATTTTCACTTTTAAAATAGTCCTAATAATAGCAGATATTTCTGAAAATTTTAAATTCGGTAGCTGATTCAATGAAGGAGTTATGCTCCAAAAAGCAATATCTGAACTATCGGTTGTATAGAAGCAATATGTTATATATCTCCGATCTTAATGATTTCGGTTAATGACAATGGGTTGTACGGTAGCTATACATAAGTTTGATTTCTCTGATCTTTTATCTTATAATATATCATCATGAGCGTGAAGTTAGCTAAGCACCCATCGCAAATCGAAACGGTATACTATTGTAATTTTGCCGCTAATTTGTTGCTAATTAGTTGCACAAAAATTAATTTTGTCGCTCTTTTTGTTCTTAATTTTTTGGGGTGCTTTGCTAAGTCGACGTGAAGTTAGCTAAGCACCCCCCTAGAAATTGAGTAAAACGCGATATAAAAAGAGCAACAAAATTTATTTTAATGTAATCACTTAGCAACACATAACAAACGTGGTTAAAATAGTTTTAAGGAAGTTTTGAACTTTTTCAGATTTTTGACCCAGGTATGCCAACTCCATACGTATTTAAAAAAAAAAAAACAATTTTTATCCAAAAAAAATAATTTTTGCGTAACTAATGAGCAACAAATAAGCGGCAAAATTGGGACTAGTTTTTAAATTTAACAAAATAAATTTTAATGTAATCAGTTAGCAACTAATTAGCAACAAATAACAAACGTGGTTAAAATCGTTTTAAGGACGTTTTGAACGTTTTCCGATTTTTGGTCCAAGTATGCCAAGTCCATATGAAATTAAATTAAAAAAAAAATTGTTTCCAAAAAAAATAATTTTTGCGTAACTAATGAGCAACAAATTAGCGGCAAAATTGGAACTAGTTTTTAAATTTTTATATCGCGTTTTACTCATTTTCTAGGGGGGTGCTTAGCTAACTTCACGCCAACTTAGCAAAACACCCCAAAAAAACAAAAACAAAATGAGCAACAAAATAAATTTTAATGTAATCACTTAGCAACTAATTATCAACACATAACAAACGTGGTTAAAATAGTTTTAAGGACGTTTTGAACTTTTTCAGATTTTTGGCCCAGGTATGCCAACTCCATACGAAATTTTAAAAAACAATTTTTATCCAAAAAAAATAATTTTTGCGTAACTAATGAGCAACAAATTAGCGGCAAAATTGGGACTAGTTTCCAAAACTTTTATATCGCGATTTACTAATTTTTTAGGGGGGTGCTTAGCTAACTTCATATCAACTTAGCAAAGCACCCCAAAAAATTAAGAACAAAAAGAGCGATAAAATTAATATTTGCGCAACTAATTAGCAACAAATTAGCGGCAAAATTACAATAGTATACCGTTCCGATTTGCGATGGGTGCTTAGCTAACTTCACGCTCATTATATCATCTTATAATAATCCATTTCTATGAAAGGCATTAAAAGCACTCATGCAAAAGTTATAATCTTAATCTATATATACATAAAAATGAAACGCTTTTTCGTTATGTCCGTGCATAACGTCCGAACCACTGCACAGAAAGACGTGAAGTTTTGCACAGTTATTCGTTTATTCTTGTAGAAGGTCCTAACGGAGCCCTTTTTAGTTATATGTAAGGGAGGGTGCCAATTTACATGACCCCTCACATATCGATTCGTGTTCGTATTTTGTTCAAGTTTGTGATTGTGCACTTGAGTTACCAGGCACTGTGACAATGTACAAGTCCATTGACAACGTTATTGATAAAGAACAAGCTGTCAACTACCATGTTGAGTTTCTGAATTCGCTGGAACTGTCAGAAACGCCGTCTCATCAATTATTTCTGAAATTTGGATCACCAATAATAATGTTAAGAAATTTGAGACCACCTTAATTGTACAATGAAACTCGACTGACTATCAAAAATTTACATTATAAGATCGTTGAAGCAACGATTTTGTCTGGCACATCGGCAGGTGAAGATGTCTTGATACCTCGCATTCCTCTCATTCCTTCCGGCATACCTTTTGAATTTAAAATGACCATTAAAAAATCACAAGGGCAGTCATTGAACGTTGCAAGAATACATTTGGAACCTTCATGCTTTTCGCACGGTCAGTTATACGTCGCTTGCTCAATGGTGAGCAACCAAGGAAATTTATATATTCATGCTAAGAATAATACAACAAATAACGTTGTTTACCAAACTGCATTAAAATTAAATTAAAGTCGAAGTTAATAGTTATAATTATTTCATTTCAGTAGTATTATGCAGATAATATATTCATGAAATGTTGTTAAATCATAAGTGATTTACAAAGTCAATAAAAAAAGGTGATTGCCAATTTACCTATTCCATTTTATTATTATCGTGAATATCCTTGACAACAACGCAATACAGATATCATGCCATTCCCAATTAGGCTAGTGATTACATAAACAAAATGTATTCAAAATTTTGATCTCTGCAAATTAGTTTTAGTAAAATAAAGTGCAGCTCTCAAGTTCTAATAATATTTAAATATTTTAGACATCTTTTTATGGAGGGAATTGGGGAAGAGCGTTGGTAAATAAATTGTCAAATATCAACAGTAACTTATAGCCAATTAAAATTTGCATTTTATTATACTAAAATTAAATCGACCCCAAAATAAATAAATTTTTTTTGAAGCGAATAATATAGTAAAAGAAATTGTTTACTAGAATTTAAATTGTAAAATACCCATATAACATAGTGTCGCACGAATATGTCATTTTAAAACTTGAATCATAGAAATCGACCCAGTAGACCGGCTGGTTTATTGGAACAAAGAATTTGGTCTTTAATTGTATAAATAGTATAGATTAACGAAAAAATATATTATAAAAACCCCTAGGCAAAAGTTTAAAAATTGGTCACGATAAATGTATCACATTAGAGAAGGATATTACTAAATTTTTAATACGAAACAAATATATTAAGTGCTTGTTTTACATCATATAGCTTTGTTTTAACGGACCTTTTTAAGATGTAGTAAAAAATTTTGGCTGCTTTTATAAATGAAGTGTGTGTAACCGTGATCGACTATGCTTATTTCGGCCCCTCTTTCGATTACAACGAAACACTGTAAAGAAGAAAAAAGAGAAATGTAGGTACCTACATAATTTAACACCTTTGGCATCAAACAATTTGAAAACATTAAACAAAAAATTGAGGACTGCGTGCAGGAGATGCATATGTACATATACGTACACAAATATTTATTAATAGATATATGTATATGTATGTACTTGTGTATGTGTATCGCGCCGCTTGATAGAAGGCCTAAGTAACACTTTCGAACTGAAGTGTAAAAACAATCCACTATTTATGCAACTACAAAAAAATTAAGCAAAAATAAGAACAATTTACGTACACCCAACCAATGTTAATGCTGTTTGTTAGCCGTGGAAATTATCTCTCACGCGCATCGCAAAGCGGAGATATGAAAGAAAATATAAAAACTAAAATGATGGTGATAATAACAATAACAAATTGAGCAAGCGAAGTAACAATAAAAGCAGAAATCAAAAGGAAAGGCTTGTGTAATTTCACAAAATAAAACAGATGATTTTATCATTAACGGTTGCATAGCTTCAGTGCTTCATCGTTTCTTCGCTGCTCCGGTTCAACAGGCAGGCAACGAAGTCGAGACAAAGCGATTTATTTTTGTTTCTGTCTACCAAGCGTTGCACCTTGATTAAATTCTAGGAATTGAAGATATATTTATATATACATACATATATGTGTGTACTTGCATATGAGTACTTTGTTGTTGTCCACGATCGTGAAATGGCTAACAGGTAGTATGTACATACCTTTACGTGTGCATGTCTTTAAATACATAGATACTATAAGCAGATATGTATTTATACATACTTACATATATATGCCAATTTTAACGTTCAAAAGGGAAGTTGCGTTAATGGTACTCCCTGCAACATTTTCCATCCAGCTCTACTCAACTAGAGTTCAAAGTTATAGCGAAAAACTATTGGTAATCAAAAAATAATAGCAGTTTTATTACTTCTATACTATATTTCTTGTTCAATATTTTGTTTCGACCGCCTCTTTAAAATTCACCAATTCTTAGTCATAACAAATAATTTTTGCGGGCGTACGTTTCATAATTAGTGATAGTAAATTATGCTTCTATTGTATATCTTGAAAATTCTTGCAAATTAAAAGTCTAACCGAAATAACCGCAAAATATAAAGAAATTAATCCGCGAAATTCAATTGCTAAAGAAAATTGCTTAGAAATAGAGTAAAAAATTTACTCTCATTTGGCATTATAAGAATTGAAACAATTTACTTATTACAATTTCATTAGAAAAAGTTCCGAGCAAAGTAAGGGGCACTATGAACATCGCCAGCCTGTTTTGGATAAAAAAAGTATTGATTATGGAAAATTCACATTCGTGTTAACATTTTAAATATATTTTAATACTTACATATATATTCCAAAACATATCTTATATGAAATGATTTTTTAGCAATTATGTTAACGTATGTACATGGATTGGTATGCATATTAATGTACCGAGTTATTAAAACCGAACAATTCCAATTCAACTTACACTTAAACACTAAGAAAGACCTCTTAATTTTTAATAAAGTGTATGAGCTTTACTGTTCAACTTAAATACATTTAAAACAATGACATGCTAAGTTCAAACTTATCCAATCTGGAGGACTTTGGATCATTTCAAATTTTTTTATTGAAAAAACAATTCGATTAGAGCTCACTTAATCGCGGAATTTCCATTTACATGAATTGATTTAAAAAAAAATTGTTAAAAGAGAATTTAGCGCACTAATGCATCACGACGTTTTCTCGCATCTCTAATTACCTTATCAATCAAAAGCTCCTGGCACAACAGTATTTATTCCCATCTTTACTCGTATCTGGATCAACTTCTTGTACTAGAATATCTATAATATCTCAACATACTTTTGGTCAGAACTGACATTGAGCACTACTCTGGCTCAGAAACCTTTTTCAGCAGTGCAGGCCAGAGAATTGGCTCTATCCATACCGACGTCAGATGTATACGAGTCAAGGCCTTAAGGCACACTTGGAGTGGACCACATGGTATTTAGCCCTATTTTGCTCGTGCACTTCCGCACGTTCGGTCTCTATGGCACTCACTTTCACTTATCCACGACGTGTATTTTCTCAATATGAACGTAAGCGGTTAGGTTTAATTTAAATATTCGTGTCGACGTTCCAGCAACCTCTAAAACCGTAGGGTCAATATTCACTATATCCAGTTCTCGCCCCGTGAATGATTGCTGTCCCCTTTAAAGCAGGAGCTCCAGTTGCCTTGTGAGTTCCGCGTCACTCTGCCTAAATTAAGATATCTGAATCCTGTAGTAGATCAAACTGGAGATTCTCCGCAAGATACCAAAAACCTCTGCTATATACTTCAACCCTTGCGAGACTAGGGGTTCTCTAGGCTTCCCGTTAGTTGAGCGAGCTTGTCGATCTTGCAGGGTCAAGTTAATGGCTACAACTAAAACAACAACATCTTTTCGTTTTACTTTAAGTGTTTTGGTATTAAAAGGTAAACGAAAAAACCACAGAACAAAACAAATACGTGCTACGTGGCGGAGGAAATTCATTATTCGTTTATGTTTTTAAGACTTTGCAGGTGTCATGACGATCCAGACCGTACTGTATATGTTATATGTATCGAAGTGAACTTAGAACAGACAATTTTTATAGAATAGATTTAATTTAACCTCATATGGGGAATTAAGATATCACTGATCTAGACTCAAAATTAAAGATCGTTTTTACATGTAACTCTAGAACAGGATGAAAAGATTGAGGGCTGGTTTACTTATATAATATTAAGTTAAACTTAAGTTCTAAATTAAACAAACCTTTGCTCAGATCATTTTAAGATTTTGCACACATTTCCATTTTACAACCGATACTCAAGTATAGAAAATATTTTATTCAAAAAATGCCTCGATATGCTTTGTTTACATATTTTGCCCAAATACAAAACAAGTATTTGACAAAGTCAGATATTAAAAGAAGAAGAAAATGGTCTCCATGCATACTTAAAATGTTATCGTATGTCAAAGAACGGATGCAATATCGGTTGGAAAGAAGGAAGCTGCCTGGATGAAGGTGGAAGAAGATTTAATTCTCTTAGTGAGTCCTCGTTATTCAAGGTCGAAAAAGCTGTTAATTTACTCGCAAGTGATCACGATCTCGGATTACTTTAGTTGTCCTCAATTACAATAATATTTATTACTTCCTCGTACTCTAAGTTACTGTCTTCATCGCTACTCCAATGAAATTACATGTTTCAAAATTCTTTGAATTTCCTCAATTATTCATATTTAAGTTTGCAGATATAAGAACAAATTAAGACGGCAAATTCGTTGACTAAAATCCAACTTAAGTCGACCTTAAGGTTTGCATAGTGAAACGCAAAATCTTAAACAAGACTTAAGTTTGACTTAAAAATCCATTGTTATACCGGTCCTGAGTTTCTCAAATGTACCTTAGCATACGATTAAATAATCGAGGACAGATATATTTTTTATCGAAAATACGAAACAAATCAGTTGCTATATTTTCGTCATCTCTGTGAAACAGAATATTGCCTAATATAATTGAACTCAACGAGTATGGTTATTCTAATCAAAAGATTTAGCGTATCTGTAAAAATGGCGAAGTGGAAGTAAAGAATGTCCTTGTACTTTTGTACAGTCCTTTACTGATGAAATACATAAAATACATCAAGGCGCTCTACTAAAGCACTTCTTTGAAAGCTACTTGCATTCGAATATTTCAATGAATACATTTTCTCTAGCACACAAATAATCAGCCACATTACCTTTTATAACTCTTCATTTCACATGACAGTTAAATGGAGATTATATTGAAAAACTACATTGGAATATTGACGAAAATTAACAAATTTTTTTTATTTATTGCTTAATTAGATCCTCGTATTTTCATAAAGTTTCACGAATGTGTGTTATTTTTCCAAAATAAAACGTTTATTTTTTCTTTCATTGGTCAATATCGCGAATGAAATAAAATTCATTTTAAATGATTTCACACAATGAATACAAAAATAAATACGAGAACACAAATATTCTCGTACGCTTAACTGTTGAACAAGAAAAATTAGCGGTGAAGTTTGAGAATACGATGTTCAGGTGTTCAGCACCTGCCGAATAAACATGCAACAAAAAATCACAAACATTTGGTTGAAATAAATACGGATTATTGGCAACAGCCAACAGGTTTCTAAGAAACATTTAAACGTACCTACAAGAACGCTGACATAGGAAGATTATATACAGCTGCCAATGGAACAAAATAGGAAAATAGGTAGAAAAGTCCGTTAAAATGAACGGAAGGTGGAACATGCTGTTGTAGACAAAGTAATGAAGAAAAGATGCAGAAAATGGTCACAAAATGGGAACTGAATTCAAAAGCAAATAGCTAAAAGGAAAGTATACAAAAAACTCATTAAGCCGGCGTTTGTACAGTAATAGTAGACGTTGGTTGTTTTCCATTATTTTTTTTTTGAGATCAGTGAGAAATGCTTTAATAAAAAATTAAATTATGTGAAAGAATTGAGACACAATTCAAAACTCTGGCAATAGTCTTGTATTTAAAGCGTTTTATACTTATGAGCCATATGGATAAGCATACAAATTTATATTAGTGAAGTGAATTATGTACAAAAAAAATTTCAAACCAACGAATTAGGTTGGGGAACTTCTTGATAGGTTCGTTTATCAAATTTTGCAGCATTTGCTGTTGCAGTTTATATTTACTTGTCCTACACTCTACCTTTAATTATCATAAAATGTTTTCTTTGACTCTGTTGTATAACAAAATTTGTTTTTTAATTATCGCACTCTTAAAGCAGACTAGAAAAATCGATCTTCTTACTGTATTAGGGATTTAATTTTCTATTTCCGTTTTTTTATATAAGATATACGTGTTTACATGAAAGGATCACGAGAAAATTGTTCAAATTCGAACATATTTGATAAATTTTAAAGAGAATTTTCGTAAATCGTAATGCTTTTTAAGGTATAAATGCAATATAAATGTATAGTTTAAATTTAAACCTGGCTTTACAAGCCGTATAGTACCAGCAGCGTAAACAAACACTGTTAGCCACATGGAGCAAAATATCATTTATTCATACAAAAAAATGTTGACTAGGCGCATTTTCGGGGCACTACGTCAACCACTAAATGTGCCATTTCTTATACCGGTTTTGGCATAATCTTTAAAATAAAACACTTCTATCATAGGCATTTAGTCTATTTTGGCAAATATGTATATCTTTACTGTAGTTAGTTAGTTAGTTAGTTACTTTATAGGGTAAAGTAGGATCAAGGGACAGTTAGTTCCTAGCCCTGACAGCCCAAGATACTGTCAGCTTCTCTAATAAAAGCTAATAATAACTTGGTACACGAGTTCCTGATGTTGAGAGACTCGACTATTGCTGAGTTGAATTATCTAACTCTCAGTCTGGCCAAAGCCGGACAAACGCACAGAATGTGCTTCGATGTCTCCTCCTCCTCGAGACATAGACGGCAGTCCGTTTCGGTGGCGAGTCCAATCCGGTGCATATGGACACGTAGATTGTTGCGACCGGTCAGATAACCGGTAAGCAACCTTGTATTGCCCCTATTTAGATTAATTATGTCCTTTCTGGAAAAAGGATACCCAAATAAGTTGGCCTGTCTGAGGCCTCCTGTCTCAGCCCAATACCTAGTGCGTTCAGAGCCCACCCACTTGGTGATTAAAGATTTTGAAGAGGACCAACTAAGTCCGCAAAACGCTTCCGGTCCCATAAAGACAGACAAAGATCTTTTTCTGGCCAGTTCATCAGCGGTATCGTTGCCTTCAATCCCGCAGTGTCCTGGTGCCCAGCATAGTGTTACCTATTGAATAGAGATTTTATAGCCGCCTGGCTGTCTAAGAATATGATTAAAAAAGCGCCTTTCAAACACTTTTCAAGGTTTAATCTGGCGCACGTTGTGATTGCTAGAACCTCAGCCTGAAACACAGTAGGCCATGTGGCCATTGCAATCCATAGTTTAGTGCCGGGACCATAGACACCTGCACCTGTTCTTCCCTCCATCCTAGACCCGTAACACCCACATCTCCAAAATAACTTAAACAAGGACAATAACATTGATATTCCTGAACTTGTAATAAAATGGGAATGTGCAATAAAATATTCACATACTGTAGATTGTAAATAAACCATTTTTTTATTACGCAAAACTAAATGTTCATTAGATCCTAAAACACCACAGCTATTTCTATGAAATTCTATATATGTACATATTTTAAACTTTATAACACTGAAAGTTGTGTTATATGATATACTATGGTACTGCTGAAGTTCATATACTGTAAAAATTAGCGTTAAACAAATTTTCAAAAATAATAATAATATTATAACTGAATATTTTTCTATTTTAAAATTAAACTTTACCAGAAAATATTAGAAATGAAAGAATACAATTATAATATTTAAACGGTTTAGTTTAACTAATTATTTTTTAGATATCTGGAATAATAGTGAATATAAAAGCGAAAATAAAATGTAAAATAATTTAAAGATTTTAGGTACATAAATGTGTTTGTAAATACATATACATATGTATGCACGGGTATATTCACCAGACGTGTACAGGATGTAAGACAACAGATTGAGAAAAACCGGCAACAGCCAAAACATAAATGTATGTATACATACATAGGTGTCAACATACATACCAATGTATATACACACAAACATATTTATATATATATTCAGTTGACCTTAAGAATTAGTAAATATATATATCTATATTCGCCCGGACTATTTGGGTTGATTCAAGTTTAAGTAAGAAAATACATATCATGGCAAAGTATCGAACACGCAAATATATCTGCACTTAAAATGCAAAACAACGTAACTAATAAAAAATAATAAATTGCATCGAAACACAAGTCCCCGCATCATTTCATGCACACATTTAAAATAACAACGATTTTATTAGCGAGTACTTGGAATTTCAAAATGAAAACTTAAGCTTCCCCTAAAAAAAAAAGTGTTAGTTATGTCTTTTTGCATTTCAGTAGACGAAATATATGAGGTACATACATACATACATAAATATAAATAAATTTCTTATTGCCAAGGTTGTGTTTGTTTCAGGTGCGACAGATGGTAGCAGGTATGAAAGGAGGTATGAAATGAATCACAGTCATCCCCTATGAACTCAGGTAAAAGTTTAGAATTCGCAGATTTTCGCAGCTACAATGAAATGAAGCACGTTTGAATTCACATATATAACATTTATATGGCTATATATTTTTGTACATAAATACATGCGTTTGTATATTAAGGTATATGTATGAAGCACTGTACAGTGTTCGAATAGGTTAGGTTAGGGTGGCTGCCACCGCACCGGAGCACGGTGGCACACTTAGGCTGTGAGAAGCCCATTGTGGTACCACTGGCATAAGCCATGCATTCCCTCCCTCCCTTCTTTCAAAAATTGAACCATCCAGTGCGCTTGATGTAGAGTAGAAAGTTGGAAATGTTTGCCGAGTTTAAGTCAGCTAAACAGTCCAGAAAGTATACATTAAAAACTTTACTGCGCGTCTTGGCCAATCCAGGGCAGTGACAGAGATAGTGCTCAATACTCTCCACCTCCTCCTCGTTTCGGCAACTGCGGCAAAAATCATTTGTTGGGTAACCTAGCCTTTCTCCATGCGTGCCCATGAGACAGTGCCCGGTTATCACCCCAACTACTAATCTGAGAGCGGAGCGGCTAAGCATCGTGAGAGCTTTAGAGCGCTTCTCATCGGCTTCTGGCCAGATTTGTCTTGTAATGTGGCAGGTGGGCTCCGATGCCCACCTTAAATTTACCTTACCCATAAGCTCAGATCTTAGTCTGTGTTTATAGGATGCTAATGGTAAACCCGCCTCTTGAGCAGAGTTTATCTCAGTTAGTTCCGTCCCTTTCCTTGCTAGTTCATCAGCGAGGCAATTGCCAGGGATGTCCTTATGGCCAGGGACCCAAACAACATGTACGGAGCAAATATCCGCCAGCTGGTTTAGAGCTGCTCTGCATTCAAAGGCTAACTCGGAGGTTGTACCGTAGGAATTCAGAGATTTGATAGCAGCCTGGCTGTCAGAATAAATGGTAATGCCTCGTTCTAAGGAGGTGCACGTTGTAAGGCCACGAGCTGCTTCCATTATTGCATTTAGTTCGGCCTGGAAAACACTACAGTGGTCCGGTAAACGAAGACTGAGGTTTAGATCGAGTTCACCAGAGTAAATCCCGCTGCCTACTCTTTCGTTTAACTTGGAACCATCTGTATATACAGCCGTTGATCCTGGATCTAGGTCCACGGTACCCATCCATTCGCTCCTCTCTGGGATTCTTGTGGAGAATCTATTTCCAGAGAATGGAGGGTGTAGAAAGTAATCCAACCTCATCGGGTTGCCGGGCAGAGTTTCCAGGACCTTTGCGTGCCCGGAGTTGATATTTCTCCACGGAAGGATCGCATTTAGCCTAGCAGCACTGCAGGCCGCCAGAAATTTGCCGTAGAGATCCACCGGTGGGAGATTTAACATTATTTCCAGAGATTTGGTGGGTGTAGAGGGCAGTGCTCCCGTGATGAGCATTGCGGCTGCTCTCTGGCAGTGTTCGAATAAAAAAGGTAAGAAAATCAGTCAAATTTTAATGGATTTTCAAAATTGTCGAAAACCAAACTAAACATAGTTCCGCTTTTAAATACTCTTACGGATACGCTGGTATGAAAAATTAGCGGGTAAAACCAATTTTTATTCGTATTGGCACTGCACCTCTGCCTTTTCCTGATAAGTTAACATATATTTACAATTTTACGTACGGCGCTTTCGTATTCAGCGCAACGAATAATAAAGAGCAAAATAATGTTGGTGCATTATGTAAGAACAATTTCCTCTTTTGCAGACCTGTGTTATTTTTCAAGACGATAAAGAAATCGGCTTTTTCTTGCAAATCGACCAGAATGACTCTAACGCCCTTCGACATCGGGTAATGCCGTACTAGCAATATCTACCGATCTATAAACAATTTTGCCTTAAAAGTATGTACATCAAATCAATAGGAAGTTTTCGGGAGTGTAGTTGTGTAGCCCATTATTTTTCAGTAAAAATGTTTCTATAAGAAATATGGAAATTTTTTTTGAAGGAGATAGAATAAACACAACAGTCCACTCGACAAGCGTAGCACAGATTGTAGCGTGTTGGCTCTTCAAACCCGAGGTTTTTGGCTCAAAGCCTGGGAAAGTGGTGATAAAGAATAAATATAATTAAATACAAACAAGTAAGAAAAGCTAAATTCGGGCGAAACTGATTTGTATATACCCTCGCGATGTATTTTTGTTTGGTCGGTGCATTTGTTTCAAATTGCTGCTAGTATTAAACTTTTTTGTTCCAATAAATACTGAAAACCGAAGTTTTATGCATTTTTCAAGATTTCCGTTATATGGAAGTTGGGCGTGCTTATAGCCCGATTTTAAAAATTGTTGACGGTGATGCTAGTGATATAATATAATATAATTTTGGCGCTTACACTATATAGCTCAGTGTTTGGCCGAGCTTCTCCTACCATTTGTGGTGTGCGTCTTTATATTATACCACAAACGGAGGGACCTACAGTTTTGTGCCGACTCCGAACGGCAGATGTATTTAATGAGAAGCTTTTTCATGGCAGAAATACCCTCGGAGGTTTGCCATTGCCTGCCGAGGGGTGACCGATATTAGAAAAAACTTCTTCTATGATTAAGACGTTTTTTTACAAGTGGGCGTGGTAACGCTTATTTTTTAAAATTTATAAAAATCAAGTTTCTGAATTAACTATCTCTCGAAATATTAAATTGTAATTAATATGTTCCAATAGAATAGAATAAAAAAAAAACGAACTTTTTGCGCTTTTCAAAAATTTCCGTTTTTTATGGGAGGTAGTTGAGGTTATGGTCCAATTTCAAAAAAAATTTAACGATGATAACAGCGATATTGAGGAAAACTTGTTCACCAAATTTTGTGACGATACCTTTCACCGTTATTGAGATACAGGAATTTTTTCCTAAGTTGGCGTGGCAACGCTCATTGTTTTAACTTTCATAAATACCTAATTTCTTAGTTCAAAGTTGCTCCAAATACCGAATTTCACTCAATTTGTTTGAATAGATACTGAAAAAATTAAGTTTTTGCTAACGCCCATTTTTCAAAATTTTATAAATACCTAATTTCTTAGTTCAAAATCGCTCTAAATACCAAATTTCACTCAATTTGCTGTAATAGATACCGAAACAACAGAGTTTTTGCATTTTTCAAAAATTTCCGTTATATGGGAGGTGGGTGTGGTTATTAACCGATCTTGACCATTTTCAATACCAACCTACCTTGTCCAAAGAGCAATCTATGTACCAAATTTCATTGAGATATATCAATTTCTACTCAAGTTATTGGTACATACGGACGGACGGACAGACAGTCAGGGCTAAATCGATTCCTCTTTTCATTCTGATCATTTTAGTATATTTATGTCTATATCTATCTCGATTATTTTTTGATGTTACAAACAACCGTTATGCGAACAAAGTTTCAATACCCTTGTGTACAAGTACGCTCGGGTATAAAAATTCTGATGAGGAGATATGGTGATCCCCGAAGGCAGCTATAACTTCTACCATTAAAAACTGTTGTTGTTTTTTCCAAATAAAATCTTCCACAAACTGGCCTCAATAAAATTGTGAGTTAATAATTTTTCAGCTAAAATTTATTTTTAATTTTTGGAATACTTGCAATGCATGAACAAAATCTGTTTTTATGTTGTTCCAAATGATCATCGGCCTCTGCTAAAACCTATTCCAAAAATCCACTCTATATTCGATGGGCTGCGTACCAGACAGTTTTCTAAAAATTCTGGGAAGAAGTTTGATGATCACTATTTCAAATTTAAAAGTTTTATTTATTACTGTACAAATTTAAAAACTTCGATTTATATGGGGTAATGCAGTTTTAAAATCAATTACTTATTAAATTAAAAAAATATTTAAATTAGTAAAAAAGATAATGTGTAAAAGCTGTTAACTTTCTGTGTGCATTAAATTTTCAGTTCTTGCAAGTAAATACAAGTTACTTCAAATCGTTTCCATTATTTCGAGTAGATAATTTGAATATAAAACCCTCTATAAAAATTTATCAATTTCATCCTTCTTAAAATTTCTATTTCAATCTGTTCGAAACTTTTAAATAAGGAACCTCTGTAGAGGAGGTTTCCCTGATTCTAAATCTGAAAGTCCCACCCACCGTAGACTTATAGTTTTTAAGTAATTTGCTGTTTAAGTTGCGAAAAATGTCAAAATTTTCTCCTTTGAACAACAATGAAATGAAAATACCGTGCTGCCACACATGACGAAAATATGTCGAAAAAAAACGAAAATAATAAAGTCTATGCATATATTACGAGATTTTTAACTACAATTTTTAAATATATTACGAAATATTGATGTATTTAAGAAAAGTACCGTAGCCGAAAGTTTGTAATAAAAAATCGAGCGATTTTTAATTACAAATGTTTAATACATTACGATATATTAATTTATTTAATAAAAGCGCCGCAGTCGAAAATGTGTAATAATAAATCGCGCGATTACTTTTGCAACGTAAGACAGCACAATTTTGCTCATACTGTCGGACATTATTATTTACGTTTGGTTGCGAAAAGTGGTAAACAATCTTGACACATTTATAAACGCGTTTATTACGTTAAATAAATATAAAACAGGTAAACAAATTTCTTAAATAGTAATATTAATAAAATTAAAACAGCGACAAATTAAGATAAATAGTGCCTCCCCGAACATCCCCACCAAGTTTTGTTACAAAATTTATTCTACTTTCGCTGAAGGTTGGAAAGCCAACCCCAATTTTTAGCCCGATACCTATCTACTTCGTCGGTATCATGAACTTTATACTGATCTGAAATTTCGACGACTACCCTCTGAAGACGCTTTTAGTTAACGATACACAACTCATTCGTATAGAAATGTCGTTTTACAACCATATATACATATACATATATACATCCATATATATAAATGTAGGTATGCATATAAAAGATAACGAATAAAAACTAAAAATTGTTGTTTATATTAAAGCGCAACCACAAAAATATGTGAACTGCATAAACGATGTAAGTAATTTTGTCTTCAAATGTGACATGTCCTGAAAGGTGAAAAATATCATCTGAAATGTGATTGTATTTACTATCTTTTTAAAACATTTATATGTAAATATGTATATATCTCGAATTTAATGCCTACAATACTTAAATGGTAAAAGCAACAAACAAATGCAAGAGCGGAGGTCAAAGCATTCGCACACTGACCATTTAGACAGGTGAAAAAAAAAAACAATTTTCATTTATCTGCAATTGAAGGGCAGCTAAAGCCATGTAATACTGAAAACGCTGGCAACATATATATTTGTTTACACAAATTCTTATGTTTATTTATGCAAGCCAGGCCTTTGATATGTAAGCAGAAAAAAGCGACACTTGCAAAATACAATTACTTTCGTTTCTTCCACAAGCTGAAATTTTCTCGTAATTTTAATTATAACCAAGTAACTGTTTAAATATTTAGTGTTTGTACCTCTTTTATTAACGATCATTGAGGGAATGGCCGCCGCATAGACGACACTGCCATATTATACCTTTCGAATTTAATTTATTCGGAGTAATTAGTGCAGCCAGATTGTTAAGATAACATTCTTATAATCTATCGCCTGTTCTACTACAACATATTCTACTACAAATACTAAATTTTATTTCAACGCTTTATTACGAGAATGCTTTAACTAATACCTTGTTTATACGAAGCATTCGCTAAAATCGTGTCGATTTTATACGCTTTATTTGTTTCTGTTTATATATTCGAAACCGCATTGTAAGCTTATTAGCTGATTTGAATTTCGCATTGACAAATCTGGGCGTTTATGTCCTCCTTCGAACCGAAGCGAGAAATACAAGAGAGAATTTACTGATCAGTTTATACATGCGTTTCGAAATCAGGTGTATTCGACGAAACTGTATAATGTCCCCGTATAAACATAGTATAACATATGTATATCAACTGAACTTTAAGAAAAGAGAAAGATCGATAAAACAAAAAAAATAATAACGATTTAAATGCGCATAATAAGACCTAGAACGGTGAACGAATTGAAAAAAAACATTTCGAATTAAGTCATCGATCCTCCCAAAGTAATAAAAAAATTGCATTATGTCAAAAATCCGCTATGCACTGACTTGTGAGAGTATCTACTTTTTTGCATAAATAAAATTTCACTGTTGTGTTGGGAAAAAGATAAAATTTTTTCTATGTTGTTTATATTTTTTAGTTATCTAAGATTGAATAGCTTTCACTCTTAATGTCTTGAAGAAATTTTTCAGAACTTTTTTTTTCAGTAACTTGGAACTATTGAAAACCTACTCGAATAGTTTTTTTTTTCAAATATTAATCTTGTTCAAAAAAAATCACATAATTTTGCATAACTTTCTTCTTCCTCTTCAAGAACTTAATTACTATTGAAAAAGTACCCAGTACAGGTTTTATTTCTTTTTTATTCCTATTATTATTTTTTAGCTATTTGAAGCTTGTTTATATTATACTAAAATTCGATGGGCTGCGTACCAGACAGTTTTCTAAAATGTCTGGGAAGAAGTTTGATGATCACTATTTCAAATTTAAAAGTTTTAGTTATTACTGTACAAATTTAAAAACTTCGATTTATATGGGGTAATGTAGTTTTAAAATCAATTACTTATTAAATTAAAAAAATATTTAAATTAGTAAAAAAGATAATGTGTAAAAGCTGTTAACTTTCTGTGTGCATTGAATTTTCAGTTCTTGCAAGTAAATACAAGTTCCTTCAAATCGTTTCCATTATTTCGAGTAGATAATTTGAATATAAAACCCTCTATAAAAATTTTTAATTTCATCCTTCTTAAAATTTGTATTTCAATCTGTTCGAAACTTTTCGAAAAAACTTTTAAATAAGGAACCTCTGTAGAGGAGGTTTCCCTGATTCTAAATCTAAAAGTCCCACCCTCCGTAGACTTATAGTTTTTAAGTAATTTGCTGTTATAGTTGAAATAAATTTTAGACTAAAACCTGTAGAAATGTGAAATAGCTAAATTATATTTTTTATCTTTTAAAAATTATCTTTGGTTGCACGCAAAGTGAGCACCAAAACAAAGCTAGAATATTTGCAGCCCTCGAGTTCGTTTTTTCGCCAATGCTTTGAGGCATCATTGCAACTGTAAAGCAGTGCGGGAAATCAATTCACCTTGAAATAAAGCTTTTTAAACTACATAAGTATTGTAGGTACACAATACATATATGTTTATATGTATGTATGTACCCGAAGTGGTGTTTTTGGATTCTGAAAGTGAGATATAAATATGTAAGTTAGCGGTGTAACGGTCTGCATATGTTTCCACACCTTAAAATAGTCAAATTATTTTCATTTTTCCGATTTAAATTTTGTAATAAAACTTTGAATGGAATAAAACAGTAACAAAGAGACTAAGAGCTAGGCCAATAATTGGATTTTTAATGCGCCCATTCATATTGTTTGTAAACATATATGTATGCACGAGTATATACAGGAACACATTTATGCTTAAGTGAGAAGTGAATCTAATTAAAATTTATTTAGTTGAGAAACCGATTAAAGCGCGAAGCTTTAAAGTATAGTGCATACCATAATTATACAAATTGACAAGATTTCAGTGGTTTTTTGATTTTTTTTAGATTTTCTGACAGGGCGGAAATTTGATGTATATTGGAACGATTTTCCGTCATCCTTTGTCAAATTTGGCTTTGTGACATACCGGTTTCGGCGTTGTGCCATCTTCAGTGTCGTTTTCTTTTATTAAATATCTAACAATACAAACCCAAATTTTAAACTTTTCACAAAATAAATCTTTGTTTATTTTTCTGTTGGCCTAGTAAATGTTAATTTTACAATTTATATTGAGCTCAAGGCCAGTTTATGGAAGATTTTTGTGAAAAAACAACAACAGTTTTTTAATTAATTTAATAAAAAGAAGTCTGATGAGGAAATGTGGTGATTTCTGAAATAGTACTATAATTTCTACCATTAAAAAACTGTATAATTATTTAACAATATTTTATTAATATTTCGAAATTAAAAAAATTCAGAATTTGTTTCCAGTATGCAAATATGTGCCCATTTAGTTTGATATTACAATAAAGTGCAGGTTTCAAGTTTTTGCATATTACCGCTGATATTTGGCAGTTTAATACTGGCGCTCTTTCGCTATTTCTTCTAAAAAAAAAACTTGAGCAAACGTTATTTGGAAAAATCGTCATCATGATCATTCTGGTATACTTTTTGATGGGTCTACATGGCTCTTCTGGAAACTTACAAAAATCGGACTATGAAATAAATAATAAAAGTCGGTAATTTGGTGGGTGTTGTAAATTATGTGAAGAAGTATAATAATTATAACCCAGAATTTAAGCAATATACATAGTTTTTACGATTATCGGATGTTCATAAGACTAATTTATATATTATGAATTTAAGGAATATATATATTACCAATAATATAGAAAGTTAATTTTGAAACCGCGTAAAAGCAATTTAAACAAACTTGTGGTTATAGCTGCTGTTTAAGCGTCTGTCACCGATTAAACTGTTTAATCTTTTATATGGCAGCTAATACGTATCTCGCCTTTGCTATATTACATCCTTTATTGAATTATTCATGAATTTACCTAGTTATGACCTAACCTCACGCTTTTGCTCGGTATTATTTGAATTGTATTCCAAATTATTGAATTGGATTAATCCTAATGTAAGTTTGCGCAAATTGTTCTATTATATAACAGTTATCAAATTTGTGAAGTATTGGCATCGCCCATTCTGCAGGTTGACAGATGTCAGCTGCACATATTTATATTCGGTGACCAGAAGTTTTTGGAGGAGTTTCTCAGAACGATTTAATTCTACCGCTTTGTTTTTTCTCGCTTACATATACATATACATATATATAAATTGTTGGCTCAATTCGCGCCGCTTTGCTAATTTGTGCGCTACGGTTTTTACCACATTTTGTGAACTACTTTGAATAAAGATAAAGTGCATTTAAACGTGCAAGGTGTTAGTTATTTCCATGAAAAAAAGGTTTGTCGCGAAAAAGGTGTCGGTTGTTTAAATCTTCCGGTAGCAGGCGCTTCTATTGCAACTTTAACGTCGCAGCCTTCGTTCCGGTTCACCATCACCGATCGCCAGCCATCCAACAGCACCGTCGCCACTGTGTTGTGCAGCTTTCGCCGTGCCAGCGTCATAACCAGCCACTTGCCGTCATCCCCAGACCACCAGTTACCCTCCGGTGAAACAAAGGCTCAAAGCCCTAACAGCTGCGTTAAATCAATCAGTCATCAGTCATTTAAACCGGATAATTTATGCCGTTTAATTACGTCAAAAAAGCGCAAATTCCTGTGCATGAAAAATTTTCCTAGCTTATCTCCTTCATACTTTTTTTAAAGGTGGCACGCTACTTCAGCTGAAGTTAGCAGTGCATGCGACAGTTCTTGGAATATGAATGAATGGGGCTAATTTTTCTTTTCACGGATAATTTACGGCAAATTATCCAATAGGATATTTTTTTTTATGTAATCTAATTGGTTTTCGGTGTAGCGAACTAAGCCGACTGAAATTCTGTGCATCTTCAAATTAAGAACAATTTTTTTACTTATAGTGATCAACTCCCTGAATATTATTTGAGCCATATTTTCTATGCTTATTTTATATACATATCTTATATCATAAGTGAAAGAAGAGCAAACACAAATTAAAGAGAATTCCATAAAATTTCTTAGACTTTGACATCAGCCTGCACCTTTTGGACATCTCTGTGTGGTTATGTCAATGATATTTAAGTTATATTTTATAGCATCAGTTGCACGCAATATTTGTGGACAAGGTTAGTGTAAAAAGTTGAAAAAAAATCTCTGTGTAAACATGAACTTTAATTGCCAAGGGAAGGAGATACTTTTTTTTAACGAAGTCAGAGCTTCATATAGACATACATAACTTTTTTGTTGAAAAAAAATGTTAACACACAATGGCAATTAAAAGGTTTAATTACTAGTAAATCATTAAAAATTGGTGAAAATTTGTATTGAATGAATATGAATTTTATGTAGAATATGATGTATGTAAGCGGAAGTTCGAGAAAAAACAATAATCTAAGTTTGTAACAAATTTCTGTGGATACAAGCAATAAGCGCCTAAGTCGACTTAACCTTAAAAAATTACACTAATTTTTGTAAGGATTTGGTAATAATCCTAATAAAAGTATGCGTATATATGTATGTAACATATATAACTTTATATTTGGCCTTTCACCAAGCCACATACATACAACGCTCATCTAATTGTTCAGTCTGCTTAGGCAGCTTGTGAACCTTAAAATCGGTTCTTAGTTACTGAATCATTTAACCTAACATGTCCGTCAAGTTAGCATGGTAACCCCAGCAAAAAATAAATTAATTAAGTGGGGAATTTGCAGCTAATTTGTTGCTCATTTGTTGCCGTATTTTTAATTTTTTTGCTTTAGCCGTTTCTGAAAAAATTCAAACTGAAATAAAATATAACAATTTTAGTATATTTTTTTTGATTATCCTTGCCTGAGTAGAGCTAAGAAAACTATTATTAAAGTGTATTCAGAAATAAACAACACCCAATTAAATATTGGCAAGTTTTGGCAGTCTTTTTTTTCTTTTAATATATTTCAATAAAAACAAAGTTTATTCTGTAACAAAAACCATATATGCCCTAGTTTCAAGCTTTCTACAAAATGTATATTAAATTCATATAAATTTCAAAATTAAAAATTTAAATTCTTTCATTTCTATAGAACTTTTTCTTTTATTGCACTCCCATTTTGTTAGTCTTGGGATCATGTGAAAAAATCTCGCCTCTCTCTTCATTTTTAAAGAAACCTAATATCTACTTTTTTTTAAGTGTTCCGTAGTCAATATTAAATGAAATTCTCTACAATGACTGAAAATTTTATTGAGCTTCGAGGCCAGGTTAGGAAAAATTACTTTGTTCCGAAAAATAACAAGACTTTTAGTGGTAGAAGTTATAGAAGCTATTTCGCAGTTCACCACATCTCCTCATTCGACTTATCTTTACATGTCCGTCAAGTTAGCATGGTAACCCCAGCAAAAAATAAATTAATTAAGTGGGGAATTTGCAGCTAATTTGTTGTCGTAATTTTATTGCTTTAGCCGTTTCTGATAAACTCCAAATTATGCTAACTTGACGTCAGGTTAGCAAAAAAAATTCCAAAAAATGTTCGAAAAAGAAAACAATTTATTTGAGAATTTGCAACTAATTTGTTTGTAATTTATTGCCATTTTTTAAATTTTTTTGCTGTAGCCGTTTTTGAAAAAATTCAATTATGCTAACTGTAAGTCAAGCTAACAAAAAAAATTCCAAAAAATATTCGAAAAATAAAACAATTTATTGGCGAATTTGCAGTTAATTTGTTGCTAATTTGTGGCCATTTTTTAAATTTTTTTGATTTAGCCGTTTTTAAAAAAATCCAATTATGCTAACTTTAAGTCAAGCTAGCAAAAAAATTCCAAAATATGTTCGAAAAAGAAAACAATTTATTGGGGAATTTTCAGCTAATTTGTTGCTAATTTATTGCCATATTTTAAATTTTTTTGCCTCAGAGTTTGAACCCCGGACCTACGAGTTGACAGCCGAACTCGATGAAACAAATCGAATTTGCTTGGCTGCCTGTTAGTCACTGGTTCAAACCTCGTGACACGGAAGAATTTTCTTATTTTTTAATGTAATATTTTTTTTGTTTTTACATTTTCTTGCTCATTTTATTTATTTTTAACTTCTTTTTTTTTATTTTCTTTCGTTAAAATTTTTTTTATTTATAGTTTATTTTGTTTCTATTATTTACAAATGCAGTTTTGCAAGAAACAAATTTTCGCTCCCTGTTTCATGTTAAAATTTCGTTTGTCCACCCTTTAAAAAATCAATTTTATTATGAAAAAGGTAGAAATTAAAAATTACGCGTTTTTGAGCAAAATCATTTGTCCACCAAAAGTTTTCTCTTTTTAACTTATTTATTCTTGCGAAAAATCTAGTTTTCAAAAAAACAAATTTTCTGCCCTTAACTAAATTTTTATCATCAGCGATTACAAAACGCGTTAAAAATAAAACAAGAAAACAAAATCAGAATAAATCGCGAACCGCGTTAAAAAACAACGATGACAGAATAATTCGTTTTCCAAAACCGCGGTAAAATAAACCGCGTTAAAAGCAGACCGATTGTATTTTAAGTTTATCTTGTTTTTTTTATTTTATATTTATTAATTCTTTGTTTTTTTTTTTCTTTACTTTATTACATCTCGATTTTTTAATATTTATTATGATAAGTATTGTATTATTATTAGATTTGAAGACAAAATATAAAGATATTTAAAAACCACATTTAATACTTAAAACGTATTTTTTAAAAATTCCTGTAAACTCGAGATTAATAAATGTTTAATGAATGTTTGCTATTTGAACGTTAGCTAGCTGCAGGTGTGGAGGAATATTGTCGGGAACTATTCGTAACGAAGACTCAAATTCTTTCGGCGACAGAAAATGGTCGAGGAAATAGGAAAAAAATCTGTGCATGTCTGGCGTGCTGAGGAAGCCAATAAATGCATGAACATTGGGGACGATGTACCGCCGAGCATGCCGTCTGTATCTGTGTTAAAAAATGCAAAATATGAGAACAGACAAAAGAAATTTATCCATACAAATCCTGTGTAGCCAATGCAGATTCTCAAACACACTTCAGGCAAAAACGTAATACGTAATATTGGGCTGGACCCTTTTTACACGCACTTTTGGTCTCGACATCAAATCGATATCTACAAAAGATACGCGGCTCGAGAGAAAAGTTGTTTGTCGGTAGATGCAACAAGATCGATTGTGAGACCATTCAAAAAGCACGAAACTAAGACAAATGTAATTTACTGGTACGAAAGAGTCATTCCTTTAAAGGATGGTATTTTTCCGTTGTTTGGAATGCTGAGCGAAACGCACAATACTAGTAGTATACAGTATTTATTTACAGAGTGGCTGCGGTCTGGCGCTCCTCCACCCTCTGAACACGTATCAGATGGATCGAGAGCAATCCTAACTGCTGCAGTAAGAACGTTTGACTGGATTTGCAACAATTGAAATTATGCTGATGCTTGCCTGGATGCTATAATGCCAACTTGTTTTATTAGACAAGACAACGCTCATTTCCTCAAAAGTTATGCATCTTTTTTGGTTAAAAATACTCAAAAGCGGAAAATAAAAACATTTTACATGACCACCATGGGAAAATTACTGCTGGCCAGGACAATTCCAGATGCAGAAATCATCATTCGAGCATTGTTATTCGTATCAAAAAGTGAAACAGAAGGTGAAAGCAATCAAGAAAGCATTGAAGCCGAAAGATCTAAAATCTTTTTGATGGAGTTAATCGCGGTCGTTTATGTGCGTTTTTATACATTCAGACTAATATTACTAAAACAGCCTGATCAGCAAGAGTTCTAAATTTGTACGTTTTTCCCCGTGATCAACTTATTAATTTTCAATTCAATAATTAACTTTTGATTTAAGATATCGTATTTTAATCGCTATCAAAAATGAATTTAATCAAGTAATTATGCAGTTTTTTAATCAATACTAAATAAATAAAACCTCCTTAATGAGATTTAGACATTCCTAAATGTATACAAATCAAATAAACTTAACACGAATTCCGCGCGATAACGTTAAATAAAATCGTGGGACGAAAAACGCGACACATCTGAAACTTTTGTGATGCTTGCTTTTATGTGCGTTTTTAAATATAACCAAACAGTTTTCAGGTGGATATAACCCACGGCGATTACGAAGACGTTTTATCGGAAATCACAACTGCAACATCGGGAGACGAAGATGAATAATTGATTTCTCTACTACAGCATCACAACAAATGGTACAAAATTGGCAAAGCGATTGAAAAGTCTGTGCAGGAAGTGATTGCTAGGGAAGAGGGAAACCGCGATAATGCCCAATTTATGCCGCAATTCGCCACACGACTATTGCATGATATATCGACAATCAAAATCTGGGGAAATCTTGTAAGAGACAAGTTTTCTAATGGGCGGGTCCCTGCTAGCAGTGCATATTCTGAAATTAGTATAAATATTCCCAAAACGCACATTTTGATAGACGCGACGCTTCCTATGAGAGCCGAAGAATTCGCAGAAAAGTATACAGATTATTTATGTGGACGAGGGAAGATAATTGAAGCGCAAACGAATGAAATTAATAGCAAACCGCAGACCCCAATTCCGCTTAGCCAAAAAATAAATAACTGTTTAGCTTGTCAAAACAACGATTTACCTCCCGGGGTACATAAATGCTTTCTGTGCCATGCCCCCTTACACAATTTGGATGGCTGCTCAGTGGCAGTCACAGGATCGGAAGAGGGCTATGGGCAAAAAAGAATATGCTACGCTTGTCACCAGACAAAGGATACAGATTTAGTTACAGCACTGCAAGAGAAAGAAAACTGTGGAGGATTCAATAATAGCCTTTGCAGCAAGAGAAATCCAAAGAAGCAAGCAAAGAAGTATTGGACAAAGGCGTCAATGCATCGACGTACAAAGCTCGTACGGTGATTTTGTACTCGATGAATTTACCATGCATTACTCAAGCAGATAAATCTTTGGTAATGAATTGCGAAACGAGTGCTGCACAAATCGCGCTAGCCATGTTTCAAAAGAATTCAATGCTTTGTGTCAGTTCGAAGTGCTACATCTGCCGAAAAAGCCGAAGTCTAGAACGAGTTTTGATGACTGTTACTCTAAAGGAGATTACGAACTCGGGGTTCAATTTCGAATATATTTTAAGGTTAGAAGAGCAACTAGCGTACCTAAATCGTGAGTGCACGGGCAAAGAAGTGCAAGCAATTGAAAATATAGGTGAATAAATTATAATATAACGAAAGGCTTAATTTGAAATATCATTATAAATACATATTTATATTCTAGGACCACTTATTATCTTTGAATTGGCCGCGCAAGACGATGGTGAAAGTATCGAACTGGAAAAAATAACTAAACAATTTACAGTTCAATGGAGCAGGCTTGAAACTTACAATTTAGTTGGTATCGTCCACCATATTCCACCATCACCACCTTTAACACGGTCCGTTGAATTCGAACCAACATCGCATTATACAGCATTTTGTTTGCGCGATCATCGCTGGATGGAGTATGCCGACTTAAACACAAAAGTCAAAAATAGAAAACCCACTTACCCTAAAATTGTTTTTTTACACAAAGGAATAAATTGATGCTTTTACTCTACCAAGTTTAATATTGGCGTATGTTTTAAATATAAGCAAAATTTTAATTTTTTGTAGAAACGGCTTAAGAAAACAATTTTTAAAATGGCAATAAATTAGCTGCAAATTCCCCAAAAAAAATTTCAAAGAGCTAAAGCAAAAAAATTTAAAAAATGCCAATAAATTAGCAACAAATTAGCTGCAAATTCCCCAATAAATTGTTTTCTTTTTCGAAAAGGTTTTAAAATTTTTTTTCTAGCTTGACTTAAATTTAGCATAATTGGATTTTTTCAACAACGGCTTAAGCAAAAAAATTTTAAAAGCGGCAAGAAATTAGCTGCAAATTCCCCAATAAATTGTTTTATTTTTCGAACATTTTTTGGAATTTTTTTTTGCTAGCTTGACTTAAAGTTAGCATAATTGACAAACTAATTTTAAAAATGGCAATAAATTAGCAACAAATTAGCTGCAAATTTCCCAATAAATTGTTTTCTTTTTCGAACTTTTTTTGGAATTTTTTTTGCCAGCTTGACTTAAAGTTAGCTTATTTGGACTTTTTAAAAAACGGCTAAAGCAAAAAAATTTTAAAAATGGCAATAAATTAGCTGCAAATTCCCCAATAAATTGTTTTCTTTTTCGAACATTTTTTGGAATTTTTTTTGCTAGCTTGACTTAAAGTTGGCATAATTGGCAAAAAAATGTTTAAAATGGCAATAAATTAGCAACAAATTAGCTGCAAATTCCCCAATAAATTGTTTTCTTTTTCGAACATTTTTTGGTATTTTTTTTGCTAGCTTGACTTAAAGTTAGCATAATTGGATTTTTTCAAAAACGGCTAAAGCAAAAAAATAAAAAAATGGCAATAAATTAGCAACAAATTAGCTGCAAATTCCCCAATAAATTGTTTTCTTTTTCGAAACGGTTTTAAAATTTTTTCTAGCTTGACTTAAAGTTAGCATAATTGGATTTTTTCAAAAACGGCTAAAGCAAAAAAATTTACAAAATGGCAACAAATTAGCTGCAAATTCCCCACTTAATTAATTTATTTATTGCTCGGGTTACCATGCTAACTTGACGGACATTAACCTACCACCTTAAATTTAAATTCTCGAAATTGGTTAGGACTCAACTATGGTACAAGGAATAGAGAAATCAACAACAAATAAATACTTATGTACCTGTTGATGGCTTTTAATTATTTTACTTCAAAAATTTTTGCAATGATAGAAATGTTATCAGATAAAATGTATTTTCGTTTTGTGGTTGTAACGCACATCAACCATTCAGCAAGAAATATTTGGTGGTCGGTAGGGTAGAGTAAAATAATATGATGTATTTTGGAACGATTTTCCGTCGATCCTTGTCAAATTTGGTTTTGAAACAAACCGGTTTCGGCGTTGTGCCATCTTCAGTGTTATTTTTCGTTCTGTTTAGTTTACGTCTGGCGGTCCCTATTTATTGTGTTTTGTCCTTCGTAGGTATCGGTATCTGTCGTTAACTAGCAGCCAACAAATGTTTGTAGGTGTATGCTACCTGAGTTTAGGGTTTATTTGTCAGCGTGAAGTTTTTTTGTGGTATTCATGGATAGGTAGAAGTCAGTAATTTTTTCCTGCTGGATGTTTTGTGTTGGTCCTGTGCGTTAGTTTCTTTGGTAGTACCTAAGTTCGTGCTTTGTTTTTTGTAAACAAGTTTCAATGGCTCAAATATTATGTCCGAGTTGGTGTTCGTCTGTTCGTTTATTATTCTTCCGTCAAATGTTTTCTGTTTGTATATCTCCATGTTTTCCAGTGCGTTTAGGCGCCGACCTTTTTGCTGCACATGCAATACCTTTACGGTTTTCTTAATGTTTGCTGGTGTACATTTGCTGTGGAACATGTGATTTGCAAAGTTAGATTCAGGTGTTGTGGTGGGTTTCCGTGACTTCTTGTTGTAATCCCTTATGTGTTCGCGGAACCTTGTTCTTACTTTACGTCCTGTTTGTCCTATGTAGCTGTATTGGCATTCGCAGGTCAGTTGGTATACGCCTTGGCTGTTTAGTGAGTCCTCTGTATTTGTACTTGTCCGTAGTATTCGTCCTAAGTTGTTTACTGTTTTAAATGCTGTGTGAATGTTGTGTTTTTTGAAAAAATTTGCTAATTTATGTGTCGATTTTCCTGTATAAGTTAATACTGTCCATGTCTTTCCGTCTTTATCCTTATCGCTTCTTTTTGGGGTCACACTGTTTCTTCTGATTTTGTCTATCAGATCTTTTTTATATCCGTTATTGACCGCTATGTTGTAAATAATGTTTAGCTCTCTCTTGTGTGCTTCTGGAGTTAAAGGTGTTCGTTCTAGTCTGTCAACTAGTTGCTTTAACGCCGCATTTTTGTGCTGCTGAGGGTGGTTCGAAGTGTTATGAATTACCGTGTCTGTGGCTGTTGGTTTTCTGTAAATTTCATAGCCAAGTTTTCCTGTGGTCTTGTCTGCCCTAATTGCCAGATCTAGGTAGTTAATCCTTCCTTCGCTTTCTGTTTCCATTGTAAACTGTATGTTTCCGTGTTGTTTGTTGAGATACTCCAATACTTGTTCTTCGTTGTTGCTGGATAGAATGCAGATAATGTCATCAACGTATCTCGCGTAAAATGTAACACCCAACTCGGTTGTAAGTTCTTTCATGTATTTTTCTTCCAAATTCTGCATGAATACTTCCATGAGTACGACTGAGGTTGGGTTCCCCATTCCGAGTCCGTTCATTTGTCTGTAGATTTTGTTATTAAATTTGAAATAGTTTTGTTGTAGTGTGGTTCTTAGAATTCTTGCGATCTGTGCAGCCTTGATTTTGTTTTTGGTTTTCTCCAGTATTTTTGTGTATACCATGTCTATTGTCTCAGGTAGTGGTATTGAGGGGTATAAGTCCTTAATGTCAAACGATACTAGTTTACTGTCCTTTGTGATGTTAACGGTCGTCAGTTTCGCTATTAGTTCCGTTGTGTTAGTTATTGTGTGTTCGTTTTCAAGTTCTAGGGTGTCCTTCAGTATCGTCTTTAGATGCTTTGATAATCTATATCCAGGTGCTGACTTGTAGTTGATTATGGGCCTCATTGGAATGTCCGGTTTGTGAATCTTCGGTAATGCGATCAGTGGTGGGGCTGCTGGGTTCATTTGGGTTAGTTGGTGTGCAAACCCCGAGCTTATGATGCGGTTGCATCTTTTATGGCTCTTTTTATTTGCGTTTGGTACTTGTCCGTTGGGTCCTCCATGTTACACCAAAATTTGCACAAATCAAAATCAAGACCAACACAGAGGCAAGCCGAAAAACGATTAGAAAGGCTGAGAAGGACTTCATCAAAAATGAAGTGAGAAGCTTATACGCCAAGAAAGAACAGACAAACATAGAAATTTTAAACATCCATTTAAGACTAACGGACTACATACCAACTAACACCCTAATGGACATATTCGACCGCATAAGGAATGACATCGAACACGAAATGACACTGAAATACAGAACGTTGAACAGGAAGTTAAACAAACTTGCGGGACAGCGCGAATTAACAGACCGACACCAACAACACAATTTTCATACTAGACTGACAAATTTAACGGAAGTACCACTAAACAAAGAAGAAATACAGCTATTACAGAAAGGCCTCAAACACAACATTAAGGATAATAACAGGAAGAGACGGGCGGAGCAAGCCATTATAGATGCAGAGGTCGCAATATCACTAATGCCGAGCGAAGAGCAGGAACACGCAAGACACATGTGCAGAGAAATAATAAGCAACCAAATACAAAACGACCAAGAAACAAAGAACAGCAAGGAAGAAAACGTTGCAAGGGAATTAAAACAGAAGCTCAGGAGGAACAATGTCGTCACAACCAAGGCGGATAAAGGCAATAC